>JAJMRY010000008.1:0-466166 GCA_030558145.1 Barnettozyma sucrosica
TCTTCCAAACTTTCACCATGGAGTCTCTTGGATCTAAGCGACGATCGTAAACTCTGATGCTACCATCACCAAAGCCTGCAACGAAAACGTTACCAGCAACTTGATCAGATGTCAATGAGGTGATCGAACTCGAAGATCTAGCAGGAATATCAACAACACACAACTCTCTTGGAGCATCCCAGATTCTAATGATCTTAACGTCACCAGTTGCCAATAAAGACCCGCGACTCTGCTGCCACTCAGTGATCAAGCCAGTGGACCTTGGTGTCAGAAGCAAGTCTGTCAGTGCTCTCCACGAAGTCACAAGCCTTGAATTCTCCACAGACTGGAAATCCTTAAAAAGTTTTACGACACCATCAGAGGTACCTGTTAATAAAAGCGGTAGATCATCCTCATTCAACAGCTTCAAATCAGTAATCTTCGTCCCGAACCTGTTGGCATTAGAGAATCTGGAAAGCTGCGTCTTCTCCTCCCAATCAAATACCGTGATATTATCGCGATCATCCGAAGTGATCAAATACTTCTCAAACTGGGAGAATTTTAGGATCTTTGGTTGTGTCTTGTTGCTCAATGTGCCAACATTAGTCTTCCAATCTCCGCGAAGAGATAGATTCTTCTGTGGCTGTGTTTCGTTTATGATATCTTCATTTCGGTTTCTTCTCCAGATACGCTGGGTATATTCCAAGCTACCCGGTTCATCAACCTCGTTCTTTCTCATCTGTGCTTCTTGGAAATACTCCACGCTGTAGTCAAAGAACCCAGAAACCAGGGGGGCGTGAGGATACTCATCCCTGGCATCCTCAACATTGAATCTTGCTGTCTTGGGTGTCAACACAGCACCATACGGATGAGTCTGGAAATTCAGGTGTTCTCTTCTGTTCAGGTTGTTATCATCACTCGATGGCGTGTCCTCTTTTCCCCAAACGCCACTAAATAGGAGGTTGGACAAGGAAATAGTTCGTCTCAGCAAAGAGTAACCTGACGAAGTTGATATTGCTGAGGCATTTTCGGACGGAGTGTCGGACGTCACAGATCTTCCAGCAGCGACAGAACCATTGGCTTTCCCATTCATCTTTATTGGCTTAGGTAAGGTCAGAGGTTTCTGTCGGTTGCTTAACGCACTTTGATGAAGGGTCGAACCTCCAATAAAGTTGGTCCCATTTGCACTATCAATGTTGCTCTGTAGCAGAATATTCTCCATCTCAGACACCAACTCTTGTAACGGACTATTCTTGAGAGCCAACAGCACATAATCGATAACCAGCTCAGCGGATATTCTCAATTGTACATGCCCATCACAGGATAACAAGAGCAAAGTCTTCCAGATCAAATGATACAAAGATCCATACCCCACATTTTGCTTGCTATCGGTACTCAGATCAATAACTGTCGATAACTCTGAAGAAATTTCATTGAACGCAAGTACGATGAAGTTGTTGATCCTATTCTTCACAACTTTGGAAAAAAACACAATAACCTCCTTTCTCACCAGTGGGCTGGCATCGTTTGCCAATGATATTATTGGCAAGGTAATGTTTGTTTCCTGCTTTAAATCCTCCTCTTCTTCCTGTCCCTCGCTTGAAGGTAGAAAGTTTGTCAGTGCCAGCACCACAGATGTTCTCACCTCAGGTATGGGATCATTCACCTGTTTGAGAATTCTGTCAAGCAATCCCTCTTTGAAGCACACAAACTTAACATCAATGTTGTTTTCCCAAAGCTGCGAGACAAGTAGTACGCACCACTGTCTGAGTAAAGGGCTCTCGCTTGTCTCAATGTACTCAAGCAGCTGATTTCCTAAATCTGGTGTGAAGCACATTCTCTGCCCATTTTTGAACCCACGTACAAAGAGACTCAGGATTAATGTGCAGAGTGCTTTATGATCGTTGTTCGATAAGTTGGCACTATCTCTAGAGTTCAGCATCTGCAAGAAATATTCGAAGCCCTTGTCCTTAACTAGCTCCTGCTGTGTGTTCTTATAGTCCACAGCCATTATTCGTGCCCAGATAAACACCAAAACCGGTTTCAAATCAGGCGACGGACTTTGTAAAAGTTTAAGAATATAGGGAAAGATTCCAATCGACAAGGCAAGGTATACAGCCCATGGGCCGAGGTCTAAGAACCTTGAAAGAAGTACAAGGGCACGAACACGATGCACTTGAGACAATAGAACCTGAAGCACGATAGGAAGTTGCTCTGGTGGTTGTCTTGAATTAGATCCGTATTTTAACCAGAGTTCAAATGCTGTCAAATGTTGCTCAAAAAACGACGAATGTTGATAGTTCTGAATGTTTACATCCGCAGTTGTGGGTGGTACGTTGGTAATGGCATTAACACTGTCGATGGAAGAAGAGGCACTCCCTTGAGTTGTGATACCATTCAGAGTTGATCGAGTATTGTTTGTTGAACCATTGGATTGAGGTACTGGTGTAGGAACAGGCTGATACGGAGCAATAGTCGAAGGCTCATTGTTCAAATTCTTTAGCATTTGAGTCAGCACTTGATCAAGTGCTAGATCCCATGACTCCCACATAGTATGAAACTGTATGTCTGGCAACGGTGGGTCTGAAATAGGATGGCACCCATATGTTGGCATGATACGCTTCGCTAGTAGGAAATTTCTGAAGAGAGCCGCTACCATCAGATCCTGTCTAAAAAGTCTCTTGAACAATGGTCTAGGTAGAGATGTCCATGCAATTGTATCAGTAATGGCTGTGAAGATCCAGTTGAGCTCACCAAGAGGAGTTCGACGGTCAGTGAGCTTGCCTGGTATTACAATATTTCCATTGGGGGAGCTCTTGGCCATTTCAAGCAATGGAGCATAGTAGCTCTTCTTGATAGGAGATTGCATTATGAACCACTTGATACTAATATCAATAGGGCCAGTTAGGCAGCAAGTGAAGAGGTCTGCTGGCAAGTCTGGATCCATTGGTAGCAATTCGTTCGCTGCACATACCGCCAATTGGATACAATCAATGTATGCAGAAGTGGGAGAAGGAGCAGCACTATCATGATTGCCGTCATTATCATCGTCAACCCTCTTTTGAACAAATTTCTTGAAATTGTTCACAATGTTTCCAGCACCATTGCAGTCATAAACGTAAATACAGGGCGCTCCAAGCCAGGTTTGAAGGTCATATAGGGAAATTGGGATGTACTGTGTGTAGCCTCTATTGAAGACCCATATTTCACCACTTTGAGTCGGTTGAGGAACACCGTGGCCGTTATAGTGAAACAGTATGCGCTCATCGCGAGCATTACGCCTGAGTGAGTTGCAAAAGCGCTTCACATCCTCGACACAAGGGTCCAGGGACTGCTTGTACCGAGTCTTGAGAGACAAGGTTTCATACTGCGTCTGTAGCTGCTTTCCAATTGCTTCTATTGCTTTCTTTGTGTCACTGTTAGCGAGTGGGTCCAGCCATGCTTCTGTTTTGGCAGCAGGATGTGTCTTCACCACATCTGGTGGGTCAACCCCAATGTTCAGGCAGAGCACAATGGCTGCGCTAACGGTTTTCTGTCGGTCCTTCATGATTTTCCAGTCTGATATAGGTTGAAAGTAGTCGCTGCGAGCGGCACGCTCATCTGCTGGCGCCGGGTTACCGTTCGTGTGGTGGCGCTTGTCGTCAAAGTAGAGGAAGTAGTTATTGGCTAAGAACTCCATATACTGGGTGTCCACATCAAACCCATGGCGTGTCTCTGTGTTGAGCGGACGCAGTGGCTGTGGGCCCTCTTTGGGAACGGACATTATTGGATTTGCAAGAACTACTCGTTGTTGGTGGTGTTTTTGTTGGTGATGTCTCTCAAGATAAAAAGGAAGCTTACATACAATAAAAGGAGGAATTCGCGAATTCTTTATGGACGGGTGAACCACCACCGATACACCACACAGAGTCCAGCTACTGCCAGACCAGCTGTGGCATTCGCCAGTCCTGCCAGCACCGTCTCTTGTCTGCGTGCTAGTCTTGCAGCCTCACTGTAACGAATATCACTTCGGAAAGATACCATCGTATAAAGAGGTAGCCACCAGTCCTGCAAAACCCTTGTAAGAAGGAAATCAATCGACTTCTTCAACAGGAAAACCCTCGAAGTCACCTTATGTGACATCTCTCTGTAATTCTCAAGAGCCAAATCAATGATTGCAACCAGATCCTTCTGTCTGCTCTCGCTGTAATCCGAGAGACTCTTCGCAAAGTCCCCGTGATGGCTTTCCAAAAGTGACAACAATTGGAATACATCCTCGAACCCACAATTCATACCTTGGCCGTAGAATGGTACCATGGCGTGAGCGGCGTCGCCGATGATGACGGCTTTTCCTTCCAGATTGTAAGTGTTGCACCTGACACTCAGTAGCTTTCCTCTAGGGTGGTTTTTGAAAGCATATGTCAGTTTCTCTTTAGAAATTAGGTCCAAAGCATCACCAAACTGCTTGTCAAAAAATTCAACGACCTTCTGATCCGTATTCAAGGACTCTATCAATGACCAAGGAGCAAAGAACGTTGAAGTGAAGGACCCATCTACGTTGGGCAACGCGATTAGCATGAACTCCCCTCTTGGCCATATGTGGAGATGATTCTGGTCTAGCTTAAATGTGTTGGCCTCACCTGCGGAGATGAATAGTTCCAGATAGGCACAATCCACATACTCCTGTGAGTAGTCCATTCTCACATACTTCTGTAATTCAGAACGCACTTTCGAGAAGGTTCCATCAGCCCCCACAACCAGATCATGATGCGCCTTTTCCTCCCCAAAGTAAAGAACTGCACCATCGCCACCCAAATCCAGCTTGGTAAGCTTGTGGTCGAATTTAACCACGATCCCAACTTTCTCTACCTCTCCAATCAGGAGTTCATTGAGGTAATTCCTATCAATTGAATTGATGGCTCGACGATGCAAGTCATACTGTTGACTCTCCAGCTCACCACTCTGCTTGTGAATCATGCGTCCAGTCATTGGAATAACATTCTCCATGATACGCTTCGTGATGTCCTTGTCAACATAGTTCAGGGCGTTGATTCCCCGATCACTCACAGCAAGATTGATGCTTCGCAAGTTCTTGTTGGACGAAAGACGTGGGTCACCTCTGGACTCGTACAGTGTGACCGTGTAGCCCTTTTTGGCAAAACCAAGTGCCGCAAGCGTGCCAACTAGTCCGGCCCCAACCACTGCAATTGACTCCATGATTGTTACTTCAAGTTCCTGATGCAGTTTACCAACTTGATTGAGATTTTTCGGCTTTTGGTTTTTATTTTTTTTGATGAACCCACTTTTTGGATCTGGTCTGGGACAGGTCACTCGCTGTGAACAGTTCATTAACACAAGATTATATGCGGAGCATGACATGCCAACTTCCACTGCAATTTTTGTGGTTTTAGAGGCTAGTATCTGCTACGTGTTTCAGATCAGAATCCTTTAGCCCACAAGCATGAGTTGGTTCACGTCAAATATGCTTACAGCATTTAGTGATAATCAAGTTATATCCAATCGATCTTTAGAAGTTACGGGATGTTCCTCTTTACCTCTTGAAGACTAAAAACAGGGAATTCTTCTATTTTAAACTTGCCGGTAGACAAGGATTTGGTCGTCATAAATACTGTATAACAGTGAAGATGGATTTGCTGAGCACTCTAGGCGACAGCTCAGAACCCTCAAGCCTCAACCCGAATTACTACAAGAAATCGCAAGGTCATTATCGCAGCTCATCTTATTATTTTTAAAGGTGATTAGCGTTACCAATACTTCCTCTAATTACGTAAATAATCTCTCAAATAGCCAGACAACTTGTTGGCACCCTGTTCCAACGCATCCTTTAACACAACCAAATCGTCATTTGTTGTAGATGAGAAATTAGCAAAGTCGTCCTGTTGACCAGGGCCCCTGCTCTGTTCTTCTTCCCCAAAGTATGAAGAGGAAGAAATTGCCTGGGATCCATTAAAGGACTGCAACTTTGAATGTGCCTCGCGTTCAGCATTCTCATCCCAGTTGTTTCTTCCAAAAAATTGGTCTGAGGAAATACCCTTCTGTCCACCATACTTGTTTGCAACTTCACCAGTATATGTAGGTAATGCCGCGGCCTTTGCAGCCTTTTCCTGTTCAATGGCGTCATTGGCTGTCATACCGAAACCCAATTTAGCAAAAGCAGGAGTGATATTCTCCACAGATCCAGATCTGGTTTTGCTGATGGCAGAAGGTTTACTGAAGGAGCCCTCCTGATAAGTTGGCTGTGTGGCTATTGTTTTTGGTTTAATTGTTGCTTTGGAAATAGCCTCCTCGTTGGAGGACATCTGTTTTGGATCGTAACCCAATTTAGCAATTTCTTCAGCCTCTTGTTTAGCCTCCCTCTCAGCGGCCTCAAAATCCACATCTGAGGACACCGCTTTCTTTGCTGAGAGCTTGGAAGCCTTTCTTGGACCAGAGAGAATACTCGCTTTCTTGGTGGTTCCGGTGGATTTTCTCATAATCGTGGTTGGTCTCTTTGTAGGCGGTTGGGATTGGGCTTGTGCTTGAGTTGCACTCAACGGTGTCAATGGTCTAGAAACAGAAGGGGAAGGAGTGGCCTTCTTTTCCCAATTTGCAAAAAAATCGTCAGAGTTATTAGAGTTCTCAACCAGTGAAGATGAGGAGGAATCATCAATGTTGTCTAGAGTCACGTGGTTCGGGAATAAAACCTCATCTTTGGCCACCTTATGGTCCAAGTGTTGTTTGTAGTTTTCAGCCACCTTTGAGGTGTACTTCAGTTTGGCATCGCCATTCTTGCCCAAGTAGCGGGAGCCGCCATTCTTCAAGAAGTACTCTTTGGCTTTCTGATTACCTCCGAGCTTGAAGCGTCTAAGCTGCTTGAGAGCCCACTTGTCGAGGTTCGACGACTTCACAAAGGTAATGTGGACACCCATGTTTCTGTGTGCAGCAGAGCACTCGAGACACAAGAGCACACCAAAAGGAATGGACGTCCAGGTCGGGTTTTTGGCCTCACAATCAAAGCAGACTTTGTTAGTAGGATCCTTCTGTAGATTGTTGAACACCGCATCTCTCTCGGCTTCTGGAGCTATGGTCTCTGCCATTTTGGATATACTTGTTGTTGTTGGTTTTGGTGGTTTTTTGATTTGTAGTCTTTTTACTCTTTTGAGTTTTCTTAAAACAACTTTGCGTGTGACGGGTAACCTGTTGTGTTTGCATCGCTCCTTTATGCCAATGTATCAACGAGTGTTGAAACCTCTTTAACGTGTTAAGCGTTGATATAGATCACGCATATATTCCTCTACTTCAGGTAGATAGTTTGACATCTTAGAGAGGAAGAACGCTGTTGGACAAGAAGGTGGTCGTTGAATCCGATGGGAAGCTGGAGAGGAAAAGTGAGCACTTTATACATATGCGCAAGCCTTCAAGAGATATGGGAATCATTCAGGAAATTTCAACTAGAGACGGACCTTTTTAGAAGAGTAGGTTCATATTAAGGTTAGGGGTGTGTCGAGTTCAAACACTAATTCATTTTGACACTTTCCGCTGGATTGTCAAAATCTGAATGTTCAGCAGCTCACAGCTTACGAAAAAAAAGGGGAGCATGTATTATGTGAATGAGAAATCGGCTTGAGATGTGATTGTCATAGTTGAAACTTACTTTAAATTGATAAATACAGTATATGTCCACTTTCTGATAGTCGATGTTTAACCTCTACGTGGTGTTTTCAACCTCGATACAAACTACCAACACCCACACCCACACCCACACCCACACCAATACCAAAACCTTTGGTATCAACCACACAAACATGAATTGTTCGAAAACCAAAGCTGAGGTTGAAATGCTGAGCTCAGAATGGTGAGGAGATTCTAATGGTACCAATTTTATGTAATTTAGAGTAACAGCAAAAGGCTTAGAATTATCGATCGGTAGGTTTAGATTTCGAATTTTACAAACTTCAAAACGAAAAAGATAAAAGTAATGACTACCCCCATAGGACCAACACAACTGTCTTTTTTAAAACACAAATGAAAAACCAGGAGTTAGACATAGACAAAAAGTCTATAGACTCCAAATCGACAAGGGGATACTAAGAAGCCTGTATAGGCAACATTTTGTGTATTTTTATAGAATTTCCTTTTTGCCAGACCTTTTACCTAGCCAAATAGAAACATATCATTGAACAAAACGATAAGAGATTATCAAGACAAGAAAGCCGTTTCAGAAAGCTAGGTCCCTTGGCCCAGTTGGTTAAGGCGTGGTGCTAATAACGCCAAGATCAGCAGTTCGATCCTGCTAGGGACCATTTTTTGCCATTTTTTTGCTACCATATCTTCTCAACACCCATCCTCGTTACTAGTGCTTTTGCACTCTAGTGTTTCATCCTAAATCGCATTTTCAATGAAGAATATCCAATATTCATTGAAGTTCATCTTTAGTTTTAGGAGTGATACTTATATAATGAGAACTAATACGTTAACGCATAGTAATAAATTTGGTGAATGATATCATTCTAAACTAGGTGATAAGTGAAATAGGGCGTTCTATTTGTAATTTATCTTCGCAAAAATGAATGATTCTTCTCCAGAACAGCTACGTAACCTAAGCTGTTCGCATGAATGCAACTATATTTTAACCAAATCTATTTCATAAAAACAATGCAAAAACAGAAAAACCCAAACCAAGGCTCCAACCTCAAACACAGAATCGTAACCTCATTAAAAACTCCATAACCTCCAAAATACATAAACATTCTTAGAGAAGCAACCTACACAGGGAAGAATCATGCCTTCTCCTGAACTTGAGGTGTGTCTGTGGTTGAATTGTCGCCTTGCTGATCAATGACTTGAGGAATGTGATCCAATGGGTTATGCTGACCGTTCCCCCAACTCAAGAAGTCTCTTCTAACCTCGACATAGTCGTACGCAAACTCACCGATTTGGTCCTCGTCCATACCCTTAGCTTCTGCCTCTTCATCAGCTCTCAACTTCAAACCAGGGATCTTGTTGATGACAAAACAGATGATGGCAGTAACCACAGCAGTGTACCCTGTGGCAGCAGCAATAAGGGCAATTTGGATGTAGATTTGTTTGTAATTGTGTGAAATGAACCCACCATCATGCTCGGTTACACCATCCATACCGATGACCCAGTCAGCACCAAATAAAGCATTGAAAAACAACCCAATCATACCAGCAATACCGTGCTCAGCTAGGATATCCAACGCATCATCAACGCCCACCAGATACTTGATCCCAGTGGCAAAGTTACAAACGACTCCTGTAACAATACCCAAGACAACCGATCCGTAAAGTGGGATACATCCGGAGGCAGGAGTCGCAGCAACTAAGCCTGAAATCAAACCGGAGCAGAGACCAACAGTGGACCATTTTTTTTCTAATCTGTAATCAAGAACACACCAGGTCATCGCAGCAAATGCGGCTGTTAAGTTGGTATTCATGATGGCATACATTGGTTTCAAGTTTGGGTACAAAGCAGTACCACCATTGAACCCTAGCCAACCAAACCATAGAAGGGATGTTCCTAAAGTGACGAGGGAAACATTGTGAGGTCTAAAGTTTATCAAGAGCTTCTCCTTACGCTTACCAAGGAACCAAGAGTAGACGAATCCACCAACACCAGAGCCAATCTCGACGGGACAGCCACCAGCGTAGTCCAAAGCTCCCCATTTGAATGCCCAACCACTAGGGTTCCAGACCCAACAGGCAAGCGGGCAATAAACCAATGTGGCCCAAATGAACAAAAACACCATGTGAGGCAGCACACGACCTCTTTCAGCAGTGGCTCCAGCAATAATGGCGAGGGTCACACACAGAAACATATTCTGGAAGATGGCAAAGACAAACTCAGGATATGGTGCATTTTCTGAGGCATAAACATTTCTCAATCCAAACGAGTCAAGATTACCAATAAAGCCATTGGTAGCTGTGGAGGAGAATGCCAGTGAAAAGCCCCAAAAGTACCACTGGACGAATGCAATCACACAAGCCATGAGAACTGCCCATATCAGGGAGAGAGCAGATTTTCTTCTTGCAAGGCCAGAGTACAAAAAGCCCAATCCGGGCACCATGATGAACACGAGGGCACCACATAGGGTAATGAAGGCAACAGTGCCGGAGTCGTATTTCTCTTCCCAGACTTTACCCATTTCGATGATTATCGTTGAGATAGTAAGAAGGTGTCAAGAGGGAGATACTCGGTATAAATATAGTGGCTGCATTTCCAAGAGGCATTCGAGAACGAGCCGGCTGTGTTGATTATGTAGGACCTCCAGCGAATAGGATTGCAGCATTTGCTGACTCAGCGATGAGGTAAAGTCTCCATTTGGACAATCAACCAGCAGCGACTGCTTCGAAGCTCCAGTCCCAAGAGAATTACACCCACACGACTTGTCAGAAGACGCCCCCGGGCTGTCAATTCCAGGGTCCGACAATCGCTATCTCTGGTGACTGCTTCTTTGTGCGAGCAAGACTCCTTTGCCTCTTAGAGAATCGAAAGATAACCAGCCTTCGCGAAGAAAAACAAGAAGAAAATCCCACTTAGACTTTTTTTATCCAGGATCTTGCAGATGATTGGCTGAAACCAACTCTTTCGCGAATGATAAGAGATAAGCTGGAGGAAAAAAAAACAGAGGAACCTCATCTTGGAAAAAGGAAACCTGTCCTTTTCCTTGAAAATGATTACATAACGAACGGAGACATCCCGACATCCCTACACCACTCCGACACAAGGGCTGACATATCTGAAACATGAGACAAAGCACAAAAGGGCATATTCAAGCCAATGCTTGACACTACTGCTATTTTCTTCCCAGTAGAATGATCACCCTACCGAGAACTCCTTTTTCAATACAACAGATATCGAACCCCCCTGATTTAGGTCAACCCCGCTACATTCCCGAGATCTTTGCAAAGAGACTTGCCCTCAGTACAACCAACAACAACACAGCTCTCTTTATCTCCGCACTTGAGGATTATCTGAACCTCATATACCATACTATCGTCAAAGTCGAAGAAATAGAATATTCTCAAGTGCTTGTGTTTGCACAGAGCATATCATTCAGTGACTCTATCCCATGGTCACTTCCTTTCACTTCTGGTAAGAAACAAGGTACTGTGGAATGGAGACTTTCCGACGAAATCGCAATTGTGTTGGAAAATTTGGTGTTTGCCTATATTTTGAGGAGCTCGCAGGTGGCCTCTAAGATACTGGATGAGAAAGGATATGATTCTCTCACTGATGAACAGTACCAGCAGCTCTGGATCAGCTCTTTCAAGTTTTACAAAAAGTCCAACGAATATTTGAACTTTTTAAAGCAAAGCGAGTTGCAAGGTAATATCTACGAGACATCCAGCAGTTTTGTGCATTTTCTAGAATGTCTGATCTCTTCTTGCATTCAACTTACGTTTCTTTCAAAAAGCATATGGACATTGAGAAATCTTGAATATGACATCAGCCTTAAGAAAAACCTGAACTATTCCACACTATCTAGAATTTCCATTTTTGTTAGGGACGAGTTGAAACTAATGATAAATAATTTGAGAACGCATGCCATTGATTCGGATTCATGGGTGACCTCTTTGGAGGGGTTATTCAAGCTGAACAATGGCTACATTGGGACATTACTATCTATTGAAAATTACCAACAAGATCATATTGGGAGAAGCATTGGATTCATTAATATTGCTATTGAAAATATAACCAAGAAATCCTCCACAGATGAATCGCTCAATGATGATTTTAACAATGATTCGAAATTGAAGAAAAAATTGGTGAACTTCAAGCAGAGACTCGGTCATACAAATGGAGAAAAAGCTCCCAAGAGCAAGAATAATTTGAAGATCAATGCTAAGGTATACGATAATCTATGTAATGATACTTTGAAGAAGTCAATGTCTTCTTTATTCGAATTGGTCAAGATACTGAGCCTGAAGTACAACTTGGAGAACAACAACTTGAAATTTGATCAAGTGGTCAGCTCCGCTCAGTTGTTACAGAGCCATCTACCTTCAGGAAGAGCTGTCCCTTTGAGTGATTCCAATGTGTCGTGGGTTCCTGAATCCTTCAGCAGGTCAAATGCTGGATCTATGAATGCAAATCAAGGCCAACCAGTCTACTATTGATTCAAGTTTTACTTCTTTCTATAACTAGAAATGAACTTTGCTTTCATTTCAGTGTTGAACTCTTCACTGATAAGCTTAAATTTACCGTTGTTTGTGAATGAAGATCTGATTCTAACCAAGGACTGGTCCATTGAGTTTCTTTCATTGACGTTGTTGATTCTCAGTTTAGAATTAAATGAAGTGTGGGTCATTAATTTGTAGAAGAAGCCAACAAGAGAATCTTGAAGTGGGGTGACTAAGGTAGATGGGTAATGCTTGATGCTAATGCTTTTGATCTTGTGGATTACGACTTTGTTGTCGACCAATGTTTTCATAAATGTATCAAACTTGTCTTGAGTCAAGAGGAATGGCAAAACTGCTTTGGCATTGGAAGTTGTGCCCTCTGCAAAAACGTAAACAATCTTGTTTTCGAGGTTTGCAAACTTTATAGAGTTGTCACCATTGCTGATATCTAAACCGGCAACACTCTTTGTCATGAACTGTGAAACCGACACTTGTTGCAAGTTGCCAGAGTTGTTAGGAAAAAGTAACACAAATTCATCATTGGAGATAAGGGCAAGTAGAAGAAGATCCAAGGGACTAGTGAAGTTCACAAAATAGAGCTCGTTTTTGGATGGGTAGAATTCAGCTCGTACCACCTTCTTGGTTTTCAGATTTTCAATAGACACCTCGTAGTTCTTCAGCCCAAGTACGAACAGGATAGCTCTATTCACAATCACAGAATTGCTCAGACCTATAGTATTGAATAGCACGAACGATAACAATGCAACTGGCAGTATGAGAATCGCTTTCACCATGAACAAGATGAACCCAGCCACCCTGTCCAGTTTCGAAGTCTTGATGAATTGTTGGATTGCAGATTCTGATAAACCAATTATATTGGTCTGTGTCACCGGCATAAATGGTGAAATACCTGTAGCTTTGTCTCTGAACTGTGTGTATCTCTCCATATCAAAGTTGTGATGTAACAGCGACTCCGATTTTGATAAGAACAATCGTTGATGAGAGTTTCAATCCCAATATTATCAAAATATTATTACATAATCTTCTTTTTTTGATTTATGATTTCTTTTTGTACCACGTTCCAGTTGTTAAGCTGCCATACACTCATCAGCTCAGCAGCCATTCAGGATGTCGTTGAGAGACGTACTGGCTCGTGGTGATGACTTTTTGAATGAGTATCCACGTACATCTTGGTGGTGGAATTCTGCTAGTAGAGGAACTGCTCTGTTAGCAGTTGGCTTTTCGAAGTTTATGCTCTTTACTTCCTACAAGCCCACTATTGTTGGTCTGGAGAAACTTGATAAGGCTTTACAGAGAAGCAAAGAGGAAAACAGAGGACTCATGACAGTTATGAACCATATGTCTGTTGTTGATGACCCTTTCCTGTGGGGTATGCTGCCCTGGAGTTACTATAGAGATGTTGATCAGATCAGATGGGGTCTTGGTGCTCACAATGTCTGTTTTAAGAACAGCTTCATGTCCTATTTTTTCAGTCTAGGAAAGATCATGGGCACCGAAAGATTTGGGCGTGGTCCTTTCCAGGGATCTATTGATGCCGCTATCAGAATCTTATCGCCAGATGACACATTGAATCTCCTCTATGATGGGTCTGAAGAGGTGTCAAATCAATGGATTAATTACAAAAATGACATCAGAAAGGTGACTCCAATAGCAAACAAAGTCCAAAATGATTACATAGCTCCTATAATAAGATCTAAACCATCTTGGATTCACGTCTTCCCGGAGGGTTTTGTTTTACAGCTCGAACCACCATTCAATAACTCTATGAGATATTTCAAATGGGGTATAACGAGGCTAGTTCTTGAATCTACCAGACAGCCTATTGTCTTACCAATTTTTGCACATGGGTTTGAGAAGGTTGCTCCCGAATCAGCTGCTGATTCAATGATCGAGAGATTTTTACCGTCGAACTTTGGATCCGAGATCAAAGTCACCATTGGTGATCCAATCGACGATGAGATCATTGCTGAGTACAGAAGGGAATGGCTGAGTCTGGTTAAAAAGAAACTTGACTCTGAAAACCCAGATGACCTCTCTGAAGAATTGAAAACCGGAAAGAAGATTCAAGAGCTGAGAAACAAACTTTCTACCGAGCTAAGAAAGTCCGTGTCTGATATTCGTCAGGAGGTCGGATTTCCAGATGAAGATCCAAGATTCAGAGACCACAAGTTCTGGAAGCAGTATACTTTGTCTGAAGGTGCCAGTGACCCCGATGTCCAATTCATTGGACAGAACTGGGCCATTCGGAGACTCCAGAGCTTTCTAAAAGAGAGTGAATCTGAAAGCGATGAAAGTAAAAGAGGAAATTCTTGAGAATATTCTGTGGAGTGAATTGATTCTGCAGTTTTCCTCAATTTGAAAGCATCAACACCTGTAAATAAAAATATCAATATTTTAGAGAAATTATGTAGTATGCTTCACAACACAATTCATTCAACCATTTCATACTGTTCCAGCAGTTCCATAAACCTGGCTCTTTGTTCACCACTCAAATTTCTCAAAAGTAATTCTGGAGCTGCATTTTCCACAAGATCAGTTAGTTGGGCTTCTTCTTCTGGAGTAAGTGGTGTACTATCTTCGTTAGTGTCTTGGAGGTCATTCCTGTCAATGAGCAATTGGTCTTCTAATCTTCTCATGTTCAAGTTAGATTCGTACTTCCATCCTCCGTCCTCTCCACTTACGTACTTACCGATGGTCTTCAGCAACTGGATCTTCTCTTTATCATTAGCCCTTGGTTTCATTTCCTCCTTCACACTCTTTTCAAAGAACTTCTCTGAACAAACTTCGTGACACGGTGATTTGAAGCATTTCTGCGAGCAGTACCGCTTCAGACACCTCGGACACTGGTACTTAGCTACCAGTTTAGGCTCAGATGAACAGATCTGACAGATAACAGCTGTATGCATACAGTGGCATCAAAAACTGATGAGAACAAAGAACTAAGAACAACAGTCATTGTGTAATGGCACTATGGCTTCCGAGGGCTAAGGTTTTGTTTGGAATAGAATTCCGAGGATGGGGTCAGATCCAAAATCCGTTTTCAACTACACATCAAGCCAAGTTTCAATCCAACCCTCCTCAAAGGAAAACAGTAATGCTGGATGGCCGTATCCTGGGGAGAAATGCCCAATTAATAAAATCATTAAGGCTGGGCTGTACAGTACCTCGGCGAAACTACTCGTGGAACCCTTTTGTGGTCACCACAGTGGAAGATAGCCCACCACCAGAAGGAGCACTTGATGAGACAGTGGTGAATGCAACACAAGAATTGAGAGATAGAACGATCCCGCCACAGAGATTGAAGCAAATTTTACAGGACTTAGCCGTTGCTACCCCAGGGCGGCGCACTTTTGGGCTCATGGGTGATGTTATCAAGAAACTCGCATCTTCAACCCCACAAGCCGAAAGTGATTCCATCATCCCGACGTTTGATGACAGAGAAGCACTCCAGTTCTTTACTCAGGTAATAGACAATATTGATAGGGTCAATTTTGAATCCGCGAGGTTTGTTCCACGGCTGTACCTCCAGCTTCTTGAGCGGGCTAGTCATCTGAAAGATGATAAAATGTTACTTGATGTGTTCATCAAGTTTGCCCAATACTTATCAGTCCTGGGATACCCTGAGCAGCTTTCCAAGGTAATTGTGTCCTTTTTATCTGAGTATCCAAGGCTAACCGATGATGCCACTCAAAGAGTCAATGCCCTTTTTGACAATCATGACGACCTTTCACCCATATTGTTGATGGGAGTTGCAGATGCCTATGATTTTGTTAACATTACTGAAGGCAAAGCAACAAAGAAACTCAAGAAAATGGTTTTAAATTCTGTCAAGAGACATCTGGAATCTAATGAAGATGAGATCTTCTCTATTGACGCTGAGCAGATGAAGACTTTCCAGAAGTTCTTTACCAAATACACTGAGCAGACAGACTCCCTGTACATATTGATGGATATCTATGAGTGTTGCTCAATGAATGGATCACAGCATTTTGAAGATCAAAGAAGAAAGATTGCTTCAAAGGCAGTCTCTTTATTGATTAATGAGAAAGGTATGCCGAAGCTGAACTTATCGAATTCAATCAGACTCTGCCAGATTTTGGTACAATCAAGTGATGATGGTATAAGCAAGGATGAAGTCTTAGTTGCAGCGTCCTCAGTTGTTGACTTATTGATGAACATTCCGCAAGAGAAGCTCAGCAACCAAAGCTTTTTGACCTTGATCCAATGGGATGTTTTTAAGAACTCTAAGCTAACTGAGAGCACTCGCGAATTACTTTTGGCCAATCACACGTATGTGGATATTCAGTGCTACAATGCAATCATCAAAGCTTTGGCAAGCTCTAATCCCCTGAATTTCTCCACAGAGCTCCAGACCATTGATCAGTTATTCTCTGTGGAGTTCCCAGAGCTGAATAGAAATCTCCAGACGTTTGAGATTTTACTCCAAAGAGGTGTCAAAAAAGGGAACTACAAATTTTTAACAGGCGTTTTCGAGGAGAGTTTGAAAGAAGGCATCAATTGGGAGGAAAATCCCGGGATGCTGTTCAATTTCTTGATTGCTTTGACAGAACAAGCAGATGCGGATGCTCGACAGGTGTTTCAATGGTACAGAAGAGTTAAGGTATTCTGTGAATATTTGAATGCAGACTCGTTTAGCGCGTTGATGTCTTTGTTGCTACATCAGGGTGCTGTCAACACCGCGCTCGCCTCTTTTGAACATGAGCTCCCTAAGCTAGAGAAGGGGTCCAAGTTCCATGTGGAAAATTACCCCAGGTTATACAAGGCGATTATAAACTGGATTTTGAATGATTGCAGTGATGTCCAAAATGCATGGGATATGTATGGATCTCTATCGAAGTACTTTGAACTACCTTTTGAAAGTTATTTGCCAGTTATGAAGAAGTTTGTTGCATTAGCGAGACCGGATGCTGCATTGATGATATTCCAAGAGTTGAAAAAGATCCACAGGAACACAGGAAAATTACCTCCTCCAGATGCGGAGATGTACATCTTTTTGTTTGACAATTTCGGCACACAGCTTTACGACTACGGTGTTGACAACCTTCATCTAATGTTGAAGGTTGATCTGGACATCAATTCAGACATTAAAATCATGAATTCACTACTAAACGCTTATACTAACATCAATGAATTCAAGAGAGTCTCTGACATCTTTGATCAAATTATTTCCATTCCTGGGAAGGTTGGTCTTAACAACAACACAATCACTATCATGTTGAAGGCCTACACATTCCTGGATTTGAATTTGGTGTCAAACTTCTGGAACAACCTCGACCAGTTCAATATCTTGCCTAACTCTTCGAATCTAAACCAGCTAGTTATTGCCCACTGTTATTACGGAAAGCATGCGGAGGCTCTGAGAATTGTTCAGAATTGCGAGAACGATCTAGATATCCCAATTACATCGCAGATCTTAGGCAATCTGTACAAGTGGACAGATTCACCTGAACTTAGATGCGAGATTGAAGATTGGGCCATGAATAATCACAAGGATCTATGGCAGATTGTTGACAAAAATGCACTGGTCCTTACCGAACCAACTAACGATGAAAAAGAGCTGGGAATGAGTGCCCAAGAATTGAGTTTGATTAGAGGCTAGCAATTTACTTGTTTTTATCCTGTTATTTATTCTATTTATTCTGGTTTTTATTTATTTGCATGATTGCATGAATTAGGTACTACTGGGAGTCATAAGCAGTCGTTAAAATATACTTTATTCACTTCTTCAGCTTAGTACTGTTTACTTTGGTGGCAAACCTCAACGAGTTGAGGGTTTCACTGTAATTCTTAATCAGAGGTGATACGTTCACAAACATCAATGTCTTTGAGTTACCAAGTAGGGAGAACTGTAGAAGGTAAGTCAACTTGGAGTTTCTGAAGGGGATATGTCTTCCACTCTGGGCATCTCCAAGAGCATAAATCACATCGCCTAAGCAGCTCAAACTCTTATTGATGGACTGCGTTTCCTTCAGTCTATCACCAATAACTTGTGAGTTTGTTAATCTCTCTGAACCAGCGAGATCAATTAGGTTCAAAACTCCCGAGGTGCGTTCGCCAGTCTTGCTGTTCTCTCCTTCAATTCGGATAATGTAGACACTATGTGACCTTGAAGATCTCTCGTTAGCTTTTGTTGCGGCAATTGATCTATTGAGGTACACTTTGGATAAAACTTCCTTCACCATCTTTGGTGATGTCAGCTCAATCTTGGTCAAGTCAGTGACAGAAGTTTTGTGATTGACTAGATCGTGCCTGATTTCGTATTTGCTTTTTGATGAGTCACCGTTGCTTTCGTTCAGTAAATCGTTGATGTTCTCGTTGTATATCTCCAAAAATTCACCATGTATCTTGTGGCTCCACTGGTTGATGGTATTTAACTTTGCGCAGGTCTCAAATATCTGATCAATAGCTTTTGGGATCATACCATCTGGATTTGACATGGTGAAGGTTTTACCAGACCCCGTCTGACCATAAGCAAAGATACAGACATTTAGTCCATAGATTGCTGTTTGCACCAATTGAGATATTTCATCAAAGATTTCTCCGTTTGTTGAATCCATCTGGAAAACCTTGTCAAACTTGAAGTTAAAGTTTTTCGGGATGGAAGAAATCGGTCCATTAAAGACTGCGCGGGGCTCAGGAATTGCGAATTTGGGATTCGAGATCTCTATCTCTTGGTCCTCTTCATCATTGTCGGGGACCTTCACATCAATAACATCATTTCCATTCTCTGATGGCAAAGGTGGCCTCACACGGCAGAACACTCGAATATTCCCTTTCAACTCTTGTAACTTATTGTGCAGCTTTCTTCTAATTTCTTCCTCGAGTGTCAATTGGTTTTGATTAATGACCATTTGCTGGTTCTGCAAATCAATCTGGGTGTGTATCTGTTGTATCTGTTGTCCGTTCGATATAATTGAGGCCTTCACGGCAGCAATATCTGCGCCAACATCGTCAAGATGTTTGGATGCTATTTTGTTCTTTCTCTTCAACACTTCCAACTCTTGGTGCTTCTGTCGTTTCGCCTCTTCCTTATCTTCAATTATTTTTTTCATTCTTTCTAACTGTTTCCAAACCTCCAAACATTCAGCAACCAGGACCTTGAAGTCTTCATGAAGTGATGCTCTGGAGTCTTGAATCATTAGTCGTAACCTGCTAATCTTGTCCCTGTGATGAGATTCCAAGTTTCGAAGCTTTTGTTGGAAAATGGATTCGTTGTTCTTTAGATCATCGTTAACTTTTTCCAAACGGAGGAGAAGAGATTCCTTTTCATCCAGAACTGTTTTGAGTGCAGTATCATGTTTGCTTTTTATCTTTGTCATGTATGCTTTTTCTGCATTGTATTGAGATTCCAGTATATTCATCCTCATATTCTGCATCTGCAACTCATGGTTCTTTTGAATATCAAGGACAGCAGTTTCTGATTTTCTCAAAAGAATCTTAAGCTCAACCTCTTTGATCCGGTGCTGCTTGTGTAATTCAGAACATCTGTCTTCTAAGTCGGTATTCTCAAATCCTGTTGTGTTCAACTGTGTTCGTATCGTTCCAACTTGATTCTTGAGTTCATTTAGCTCCGATTCCTTCGATAAAATTTCCCGCTTGATTGATATGAGATCCCGCTTCGGAGGTCCCAATACTGCTTTCTTTAAATTTGTTTGATGAGGGATGAACACTGGTGATTTGGTAATCTCGATTGGGGTAGTCTCCCTAGATTTCCGCTCTTCGTTCTTTTGGGTAATGAAGCCTGAAGGTGTAATGAAAGAAGTATCATTTATAGGTGTGGTTTGAGGCCTAGGAATTTGTGATTTTTCAAGAAATGGCGAATTGGGGACATTGGCCTGGATATTGAGCTCACTGAGGTTCATTGGTTGAAGCGTCTTTGTAGAGAAACGCACTTCAGAAGCTTTCTCCAGGACTTCGTGCGGTGGATCCATTGAAAATAAGACGGACGGAACGATGTTTTATGTGGCTATGATCTGAGTTAAGTACGTTCACGTTTGCTTGGTTCCTGTTTCACTAACGTTTTGTGTTTGTTATGGAGGAACTGAAAAGTAAATAAACAACAGAGAAATTCCGAGGTGTAAATGTGAGCACTTTTGCGATGAGCCGGAATTGAAAAATTTATTTCACTTATCTCAAAAGGTCTTGTACTTAGACTTTAGTGGCAACAAGATTGAGAGTATATTGAGCAATGTCAAAGGGCAGAATTACACTATCAAAGGACCAAGTTAAGGACTTTGTGAAGAACACACCTGTATCAAGCAGCGAGCCGGAGAGTGAGAACAGCTCTGATAGCGAAGGCCTGGACTCTGATGCTTCTTTAGAGTTGAGTGAGGATGAGGTCGACCTAGAAAATGTAAGCAGCGACGAAGATGATGACGACGAAGACCTTGACTCCGATAATGATGAGAATCTACCTAAGCTCAAGAAGAGAAAGAAGAACAAGGATGATGGTAATGAATCGTTTGCAAACGCTGTGAATGCCATTCTTGGTTCGAAACTGAAAGCGTATGACAGAAAAGATCCAATCCTGGCGAGATCCAAACAAGTGATAAAGAAGGCCGAGAGTGAAAAACTTGAAGCTAAAGCGCGCCGGGCCTTACTTGCAGAGAAGAAGAAGGTCTATGACAAGGACCGTATTAGGGATTTACTACCAAAAGACGATAGTACAGCAAGAGAGGTTTTGGATCATGAGCGGAAGCTCAAGAAGATTGGACAGAGAGGTGTTGTGAAGCTCTTCAATGTGATTATGTCTACACAGACGCGGACCAACAACGAGGTGGCGAAGACAAAGGTTTTAGGTCAGGAACAGAAGGAAAAGCTGATGAGTGAGGTGTCTAAGGAGAAGTTCTTTGACTTGGTGAAGGCTGCGGGTGAGAAATAGAGAAAATGCTGGCAAAATGTACACTAGAATTGATAACTCGATTCATGCTCTTACTTGTTGTTATCTAGCTTCTGCTCGTCACTGTAGATATTGTTGTGGATCTTTTTAGAACCTGGGTAGATTTCTGGGAACTCCTTGACGTAGTCATAGAAGAGCCACTTTCTGTCTTTCCAATTGGTCTCGACAGGAAGCACATTTTTCATAGACTTTGACAAATCCTCAGCAGCCTTCCAGACTCTTACAACATTTAGACCCATTAGCTTTGAAATTTGCTCTTCGGTGGCGTTCGTAGCTTCCCAAACCTTCTTGATGAGATCAGGGTACTTTGAAACATCTTCAAGCCCTTTCGGTCCTTGTGGAATACCGTCAAAGTCAGAGCCCAGACCCACATGGTCCCACCCAATGAGATCCACAATGTACCGGATGTGATCTACCGCGTCGTCAATTGTGCAAGTTTCCTTGTCCGTGAGGAAGTTGGGGAAGAAGTTGATACAAACGACGCCCTGATTCTCTTTCACCAGCATTAAAATATCATCTCTGACGTTTCTCTCATGGTTTCTAAGAGTGTACACCGAACTGTGTGAGAAGATAACAGGAGCTTTGGCTACAGCCAATGTGTCAACCATCGTTTTGTAGGAAACATGGCTCAAGTCCACAAGCATTCCCAATCTGTTCATCTCCTTGATACAGTCTCTTCCCAGGTCAGTTAGACCAAGATCTGGCTTACCAGCAGCAATAGATGAAGCAGCAGTGGCAAAAGGATTGTCGCAGTTGTGGGTGAGTGTGATGTACCGAACACCCAGCTCATGGTACTGTCTGAGGCACGCCAACGATAAGTCACACTGATGAAGGCCCTCCAAACCCAAGGTGATGGAAATTTGAGAGCCCTTAGTTGCTCTAAAGTTATCAAGAGCATCATCGGCTGTGCGTACCAGCTTCAATGAATGGGAGTACTCTTCCACAAGACGCTTGGTGACATCAATTTGTTCCAAGGTGTCTCTCACAGCGGAGTTGGCTTTGTTGAAGTCATCATAGAGGAAGTCGGGGTCCTTGCACTCGATCCAGCAGGAAAAGAACTGAATGCCCAGACGTCCTTCCTTCATCTTGCCTAGGTCTGTATGGGAAGTGAGCCAGGAGTCAAAGTCGAAGCGGTTGCTGTCACCGTGTAGTTCATTGTGGAGTTGCTCTCTCAACAGGTACGGGAAGTCGTTGTGCGTGTCCACAATGGGCACAGTAGCAGCTAGAGCTTCAAAGCGAGAATTTATCTGGCGGTCCACGGTCATCTTGCTGCTATATCACTCGTGGTTTCACTGAGATCCTCTCGCCTACCATCGAACAGAGGCCCAACCGCCGCCTTTATAGACCCGAGACACAGAGAGACATAACGTTGATGACATGAGCCCTGCTGTCGATCGGAGATCACTTGTCGGCGGCTATTTCGCGAATTCGCGAACTGTCGATGCGCCGCCGCAGAGGAGAAGCGGCGCTAAAAGGCTGGGAACTTTGATTATGCGTCACTCCGCACTGTGAGTCTTCGCGTAGCGCATACAAGAGCAACGAAAAGTGTACTTCAGGGCTCTTATTCTTCCAGCCGTGACCACGCACGCACCCTGGACTCCAATCCGGCTTATCGGGACAACCCTCACTAGTTTCTTATCGACACACCCTCCTTCTCCAGATATAAAGATAGCCTGTTAAGACCTCCGATCCCAACCAACACAAATATTAACACACACTCACACACACACACAACATAATGGAAATGAAAGACAGAGCATCCAGCTCCCCCAGCTACGAGAAAGGCGAGGGGACCGTTGACCAGATCCAACCGGTCGAAACGACTGCCTACCATGAGAATGCAGAGGGGGACATCATTATGTCTAACGGTTTGAAAGCTGGTCTCAAGAACTACTCCGTCAACCTGATCGCTCTTGCCGGAATCATTGGACCAGGTGCCCTGATTGGTATGGGTTCGTTCTTGGCCTCCTCAGGTCCAGCTGGTATGATTATTGGATTCAGTATCATCTGTGTCATTGTTGTTCCAATGATGTTCTATATTGGTGAGCTCAACTCCATCTACGGGCTTAACTTTGCAGGTTTGGGTTCCAAGTTTGTATCTCCTGGCTTTGGTGCCACTGTCTCCCTCTGCTACGTTGTGATGTGGATCACCAACATTATCGCTGAGTATACTTCTCTGACAGCTGCTCTACAAACATACTCTAGTAAGGTACCAACCTATGGTTACTACCTTATCATGTGGGCGTTCTTTACCTGTTTCCAGCTCCTAGATGTCAGTTGGTGGGGTGAGCTAGAAGCATGGTTAGCTATTGTGAAGCTGCTGTTTATAAGTGGTTACTATCTCTTTGCTATCATCTATGCTGCAGGCGGTATCAAGGGCAAGTCCCCAAACAATCCGTTCAAGAATTACCCTTTGAAGGATGGCTTCAAAGGTGTTGCCACTGGTTTGATCTACGCAGGAACTTTCCTCTCTGGTGTCGAGTCCGTTTCGATTTTGGCAACAGAAACGAAGAATATCAAGAAGGCCATTCCAAGTGCTGTTCGCAAGACTATGTTCAGAATCTTATACGTCTACTTCGGCCTGAGTATTGCCTACGGTATTACTGTTCCATATAATGACCCAGCTTTAACTTCATCTGATAGAGTTATGAGATCTCCAATGTCGATTGCTTTGACAAACGCTGGCTGGGCCAACTCAAAGTACTACGTCACAACTGTTATTCTAGTTATTTGTTTGTCCTCTATCAACACTGCGATCTTTTTGGCGTCTAGAGCTCTCTTTACCTGGGCTGAGAAGGGCTATGGTCCAAAGATCTTTGCAAAGGTTACCAAGCGCGGTGTTCCATGGGTCTCCATCCACTTTTGTCACCTCTTTGGGTTCCTGTCCATCTTGTCTTACTCATCTGGTTCCACTGTCGCTTACGCCTACATCGTCAACGTCACTGGTGTTGCTGCATTCCTTATCTGGACCAGTATCTGCGTAATTCATCTCAGATTCAGAACTCATTGGCTAGCATCTGGTAGAACTATCGAGGAGCTGCCATTCAAATCAGCTTTTTACCCTTGGAGTAACTACATCACCATTGCAATGGGTATTTTCCTCGTGCTCGTACAGGGCTGGTCAAACTTCAAGCCTTTTGACTACAAAAACTTCATAGATGCCTACATTATGCTTCCAGTATTTTTCATTTGCTGGGGCTGCTACGATATATTCTTCTTCAAGAAGAAAGGCTTTGTCACACTAGAGGAGATTGACTTTGACGAGGATCGCAGACCTGATCTGGACGAGATCGACGAGTCTAAGCTGGCACACTATTCATAGGGCATTTTTGTCAGGCCCCTGATCTTTTCAATTAGTTTGTTTTGAATTATTCATAGACCTCTTTGTAGTTCTTTCTGTTCAACCCCAGACTAAACACCGGGTAACCCTTTCTTTTGGAAACAGCTTCAATCGAACTCAAATGACAACCAATCCAACACAATCAAGAATAAGAACAGAAAACAGACAACTTCAATCAGAATGTCTGAGCATACGCCTGTTTCTTCCAGTGATAGAGTCCAAGATTCACAGGAGCTTGATATCACTGTCACCGAGGCTCCGAGTCCTGATCTTGTCTCCACTCAGGAGCCGGTAGTGCAACACGAACAACAAACTCAAACGGAACAACAGACGGAACAACAAGAATCGCAACCAGAACCCGACCTAAGGGTCCTTTCAAAGCTAGAGAAAGCAATTGAACTTCGTGACAAGCTTGAAGCACTTATCAGGAGGGCAGCGCAGACAAAAAAAAATTGTGAAAAGTTAGAGCATGACAACAAGTACCTACAAGAATATGTTGGAAATTTGATGAACAGTGGTGAATTCTTATCCAAAAAGCTATAACTATAGCTGCAGAATTTTTATGACACTTCTTGATTTGTTTTGATTTTACCTAGTTTTGTTGTGTGAATTGTGGTTATTTCACATCGCACATTGCGCCCTTTCTTCATGTTTTGTGTATCCACAATTTTGTGTTGTCTGTCTTGCTTTCCACATAATACCTTCACGTTACTTGGGGACATTACACCAAGCAGCCCTATCTTTTCTACTCTCTTATCTAAGATCCACAATGTACCTGAATAGGGTCCCTGGAAACATTCAATCCTCCCCAGACTTAGGACACGCTGCGACGATCTCTGACGAGAACAACCCACACGATTCGTTGCCAGATTCTATCAAGTGTTTCCAAGAGAAGAATGCAACGATTCCACAGTCTAGAAATAGTTTCCTAAATGGGTCTGCGTCATCTATCAGATCCACAAGCAAGGTTCCCCTTGTATCAGACTCGAGGACGCATGCGAAGGATTTCAAGGTTCTGGTTGCTCAATTGTTAAAGCATGATGTACACAGACTTGATTTTAACGCTATAAGTTCCAGGAACAATGAGAGCATATTGAGCACAATAAGCCCACTTGACACGATTGCGTTGTATGCGAAGGAAGAGAGCAGCTCTGACAAAGAGGCTGGTGGTAGAATTGAGGGTAGTGGCATGCATGGTATAGGGGGAGAAAAAGAACAAGAAAAAGAAGACGAACAAGAAGAGTTGAATGGAGAGGACTTCTTTGAAGACACAGTGGACGAGAACAACGAGAACAACGATGCGAACTTATTTTCAATCGAGGGCTTTATGGAATCATCACTTTCAAAGGAGATTCCTTTACCAAGCCCAGGGTTTTACAACATGGAGCTGTTTCCAGAGACGGCCACTACTTACCAGTTGGATTATCAAGAGCCATTGAGTATTGATGAGGACCCAAGAACAAGCTATCTACAACCTCACCAGACTTATGTTGAGGTTGCACCTTTGATGATTGGTAAGCCCTTGGCTCCAGCTGGCACCCCCTTAGACTTTTCTCTTGTCGAGAAGGGGCCTGCTGCTGCTGGTCCCTTTTATGCTGACGGTCACCAATACACTGACGACGAAAAAGATGAGTTGAAGATTTACTCTTTGCTTGAGTATGAGTTCAACCGGATTGAGGAAAACGAGTATTTTGATGGACTACCGCGGTTTCTGTTGAAAGAGACTGTCGAAGAGGTTAAAAACTCTTCAGAAGAGTTGAGATCGATTAGGGGTATCTTCAATTGGATATTTCGTCACAAACCTTCAGAAGAGGATCTATACATGAGAGCGCATCCATGGTATAAAATCTTGAATCGTATTGACCATCCAGACGTTATTGCCAAGGAAAGTGGTGTTCCAACAGGAGGGCTACATTTTGAGAGAAACAACACTGATATGATTCCTATGAGCTTTGTTCCATCTGTTAATGAAGGGGATAAACATGCTGTAAACTACGTATCATTGGGGAGTTAGTTAGTGGAGTTGTTGTTTGTTTTGGGAATGCGTACTTGCGACTCCAGGCTCATGACATAATCATGTTTTTTATTTAGTGTAAGTTTTTATGTCAAGGACACTCAAAACAAAGTGAGGTGTGACAGAACATTCTCCGCTCGACCACAAACCAGGTTACTTGAAATACTCCTTTTTCAAACAATGGGAATCGCTTGTACTTTCTGCAAAAAGAGAAAGAGGAAATGTGACGGAGAAAGCCCTTGCTCGATCTGTCAAAAGTACAACCGCAACGGTAAGTGTGAGTACCTACTGGACCAAGATAAGCGCAAGTTCAAGTACGACTCGACCTATGTTGACTACCTCGAAATGAAAGTTGACCTTCTCCAGCAACTCTCAGATGAACTTATCCGCAGTGACCTTTCAAAGGCTGAGAAAGTTGACTCTGAGCTAGTGAAAGAGCGCTGGCATTACAACCACCAGTCTAGTGAAGCTGCAACAGAACAACCAGGCGGTTATGAAGGGGAAGCTAGCGACCACGCTACTAACAGAAAGAATAACAACTCAGAGAAGCTGTTGAGGGAGTTGGCAGATGGCGTGGCTGTCGATGAGTTTGTCTCAACCAAATGGAGAGTCCGTCAGGATACAGGTGGTCGCACTGAATTCTATGGACCTATATCATGGAGACAGCAAGTAGTCGAGACCAACAACGAGATGGAGGATGAGAAGTCTACAGAGGACCTATCTTCAGTTCAAATAGAAAAGATTGTACAACTTGTGTCACAATCTAGAGAATTTAGAGAGGTGTTGATTCTGAACTTTGCCAATCACTTTGCAAAATTCTTTTACATTTCTGAACTATTCCTGGATGAATTGAGGACATGGAGTTTTCCAAACCAAAATATCTCCAAGCAGTTACTTCTTTGTGCTATATTTACTTATGGTTCAGTGTTCAGACCAGTTCACAAAAACCTCTCTTCTTTCTTTCTCAGAGAAACTGAGTCCTTGGTCCTCAAGGCGAGCAAAGATGTCAATGAGTACTACGTACAGGCCACCTTAATTTTATCATGTTATCAGCTTGGAATGGGGTGCGACTCCAACTCCTGGGCTTTTGACGCAATGACATCTGCCATGACCCAATTCTTGAAGTTGGACCGTGGAAATGAACTAGAAGAATCCTCTAAATCCAGTGCCTTGTTCTGGAGCGTTGTTTTGCAAGATAGAGTACTCACAAGTGTTCTTGGACGTGGCTGCAGAATACAATTTTTCAGAATAACAACACCGTTTTTCAAACCTATTATCTCCAATCCAGACAATGAGTCGTTCCTCACTGAGCTCACATTTGCTCATCATTCTAAGCTTTGGTTTATTCATGACAGATTCCTATCACAGATTTATTCCTTCAAGGCAGACCATTTGCACAACTCCCATAAGATAGCACTGATGACAAAGGGCATTGAATCACTCCAGGGCTTGAAAGAATCACTACCTAGTGTGTTGAAGCTAACGGGTGCGGTGCAAGATTCCAGGGTGTTGATCCTACATCTGTCCTACTCTGTTGCTGTGTTGCTACTTCATCGCGCGTACTTGAAACAGATTCCTTTAAAGGTCATCCAGATTATTATTGAACATTGTGAGATTGCAGCAAATATTATTTCAAGGCTATTAAGGAACCCAAATCCAAATATCCCATACTTCATATCATATCTGATCCTCACATGTGCCACGTTCGACCTATTTTTACTGACTAATAAGGATGAATCCATCAAGGCGAACTCCCTGAACAGATTAAAGGTGTATATCAATGCACTATCGACATTTGGACAATATTGGAAGCGCTGTCTCAAGGATATAAAAGTTCTAGACGAACTAGCAACAAAATGGAATTTGGACTTGCCATTTTTGAAACAATCATCTACTATTATCACTGTGGACAGATTTATCAACTCTGAAGATCTGAGTGAAGGTATTAGCTATAACGGATTTTTTGATCAGTTCATCCCTGCCTCAAGTGCCTCCCCATTTGGTGAGAATGAGGTTTTTATCAATGCTGGAGATGAGGTTTATCCTAGCAATATGTTTCCAAACTCAGATAGTCCCAGTGATAGCAACAATACCAACATTAACAAATAGAATATATGAACTAATCTGATAAGGCACTCAATGATTAGATAAATGAATATAACTTCACTATAACAGATCGTCCAACGGCAGGCTGTAGAAATCACCCGAGCCTTCACTGTTGAGCAAATCGTTCAATTCCAGACCATCTCCTGTAATTTGAGTAGATGATGCATCATTCAACTGAGGAAAGTCCCTTATGAAATTGAAAGTTGGGGCTGGTAGAGCCTCGACGTTGTCTGAAGATGAAAAAGTCGATGTCGGAGCAGCACCACCCTTGGAGCCAGCGGATGCACTATTCTTGCTGTTCGCAGGAGCTTCAATACCACTGAATTCAGTGCCACTCAAACCATACTCCAAGCCAGAACCGTACTGTCCTATTATGGACTCGGGACCGGAAGGTTGACTAGAACCTGGAATATTACTGTTATTATTTCGATGTTTCAACTCATCAAAACTTGGGAACTGGTTTTCCCAGTCCTGGAAGAAACTGTCCAAGTCCTTGAATGAGTCAACGAATTGAGATGAGTCCGTAAACATCCCTTCATTTTTCTGTGGTTGCAGTAATTGAGTTGATTGTTGCTGCTGTAACTGAGAATTCAAAGGAAAGTACCGCAATTGTTGTTGCAATTGCTGTAACTGCTGTTCCTGAAGCTGAAGAGGCGGCTGTGGGGTTGGCATGTTGGATGAATGCGGCTGAAACTGCTGAGCAAATGGTACATGGAACTTGATAGAGATCTTGACCAGGTGGTTTAGCGCCTCTAGTGATGACTTAAATCGTTTGGATGTCTTAATCAAAATAACCCTCACGATATCTAGATATGATCGCAACTTTTTCACTGTCAACCCCGATATCTTGGAATCATTTGAAATTGTTGAGAGAACAGTTATCAAGACAAGTCCTACCGAATGGATAAAGCTGATGAAATAGAAGGGGAGCTTGCTGACGAATGTATCACTCTTGCAGATTTTTATAAGAATTTCGCCGCTTTCAACAGTAGCCCTGATAACTGCTTTTTTAATCGACACAGTGTTGCCATTGTTCTCTTTAATAAAAATTTGATTCAGCTTCAGCACACATATTTGGTAGTTAAAATGAAACATCAAAATGTAAAAGTCATTGAATGAATTTTCCAATCTTGACAGATTCAATTGTTTTGGTAGAGTGTCCTTCAATTTTTCAAGAGTTTTTAACCCCATACTCAGGAGTTTCAATTTGTCATTTGTATCACCGATATCAAATTTCACTGTGAATATTTGATCAGTGAAGCGATCATAGATGTACCACAGTCTAGATAGATAACTGAATAGCAGTTCAGGGTAATGATACATGTTATCAGCATTCGTCACCACCTGATAAAACGGCGAGATAATTCTCTTGAAGTGAATGACACAGGGCACCTGAAGAAGACTAGTGATGATACGATCCTGGAGGCAGACAGACCAAAGAACGCTTAGATTGAATGGCGATTGTTTTGGTGCCAGGTTTCCTTGACTCTTGGAATCGTAAGAGATGTGAAGACCCATGTGTTGAGTCAATGAACAACCCATCGCGTTAAGGAGGTACGACTGGGAAAGATGGCTCTGTGTCATCTCGTAACAGGAAAGTAGGTATATGCTCATAATTAAATGAATGTCAAGCTTAGACTTGGATATGATGCCCATCAGCGAGTCTCTGGCGATTGAAATGAAGAACTGTTGGTGGGCATCCTTTGCCTTGTGTTCAGAATAGAGATTTCCAATCCCCAGTACAGCATTATAGAACAGCTTCAATGTGGGACTACTGATAGAGTTGTAATCAGTTGTATCGAGGTCAGAGGTGAGCTTGATGAGCGCCGGCGAGTGGATAGCAAAATTAGCCTTGAACAGCTGAATGATGTAAAACTTGTAGTTTTCGTCCCGTATCACCAAGGTGCTGCCATTAATTAGGGAGATAGGGGTTGAGGTGGGTGTCAATGGTGTGAAACCTCCTGTATTGAGAAGGCTCTCCTTCAGCTCGGTGGTAAAAGGATTGACAAAAACATTTTTGGAGAAAGGGTCTTTCTCGTCTTCATCCTCCCCACTATCAATCTTCAGGTCTTGTGTGTCGTTAATCAGCAAGTCGATGTCTTCGAAATCATCCACTGTCGGTGTATTGGTACCTGAAGCGGCATCATATCCATGCTCCAAGCCTTGTAACTTAGCCAGGAAGAGCGGTTGTAATACAGGGTCATCTTTTGTGTAGTTCCTAATGAAGTTCTCCAAACGAGTTGCTTGGGCTTCCAGGGCATCAGTGTAGTCGGTGTGATATTTACGACGGCGTCGGTCACTATTGAGTGCGTGGTTATGCCCACTAGTAGCCATTTGTTCACTTGATGGAGCTGACCAAACTATTTCTGATCCAACATCTTTTTGCTTTATTCACTGTTAAACTGACTGAAAGGCTATATAACTTATGTCAGCAATTACACAGCATTCCGGCTCCATTGTAGTTGTAATTTTTTTTTTTTTTTTTCTTTTTTAGTGTCCTATGTATGTCAAATGCTTTGCGGCTTGCCACATTGAATCCGCATACCGTCGAAGATTCAGTAAGACATGGGAAGGCATATTTACAAGGCTGTGGGAACAGCACTTGGGCTTGGACTCTGCAGCCAGCTCTACAACAGCGAAAGTCTCTTTTACCAGTGTGAGTTGGCAGCGATTTGGCGCTACGATTTCATGCTTAACTTTGGCCTGATCAATTTTATCCTCATTGTGTGCTACATTGTGTTGAAAAAGATGGCTGTTTGGACATTTGGCCGCAGCATGATTCGCAATAGACAGGTGATTGCTAGATTCAAAGAAAGTTTGCAGTACACTGGCTTCCAGTTTGTATGCCTTGCTGTGCTCAGCTACCTCAAAGATTATCCTATTCACGGTAACACCATCAACTTGGTCTTGTTACTATTACTCAAGAACTTTCATTACGTTGTCGAACGGAGTCCTCAGAAGGCTACAGCCCGCTGCTTGATGCATGGTCTTTTAAGTTTGGTTGACTTCGTGATTATCTACGAGATCAGACATTTCCACAGCAGAGATTTTGCTGCCCTTTTGTTTAACTATGAAGTACTTCAATTGTTGCAATCAAACATCATTCATATCCTAACGTTGATTTATGACAAGGGAGGACATCAACAGGAGAACCTATTCTTGGAGTTTGGACTTAACTTCGCGGGTTTCAATCTCAGTTTGTTTTACCTCTACAATGAAAGTGACATTTACCTCTTCATCCAGCTTATTCCTTTCGTTTACAGAATTTTCAGACTTCTTTTGAGCAAGACCCGGGATCTTATCAAGTTCTTGCAAGATCAACAGCTGTTCAAGAGATTTGACACACAACTACGGAAGGACCCTAAATTGCGAAACGAATGCTTTTGCCTACTGGGTGGGTCAGAGCAATACACGGACATCAGAGGTCTCCAATGTGGACATACGTTTCACTATGATTGCCTCAAGTATTGGTTGGTCCGTTCACACAGCTGCCCAGTGTGCCGAAGAGAGGTACCACTATCTTAATTAAGTAACGATTCTATGAAATGCATGACTATTAACGAAAATCAGTCAGTACATTCGGTACGTAGCTTTGCAAACCAATAAACGATGTGACGAGATTTACGATGAACGAGAGACGTTAGGCCAATATATGTGCATTTATATAGTTTGTATATGTAGGATATTTCCTTCCATGTCCCGGGACATGAGGGAATGTGACAAGCCACCTGGACAAGAAGGGAGACAAAGACAAAGGCAAAGACAAAGATAAGGGACAAAGGGCTGGACAATCAAGTGGTCTATTAGAAAATGGGTAAAAACAGAAAGGCGAAAACGACAAGGTCCTTTTCCAATCCAGGGACAAACAACAGAAGACAAATAAATGTTCCTCCTCCAGGGGTGAAATAACCAACGAGGATAAAGAAAGCTTCCGGGAGACCTGCGAACCATCTTTTGTTTGACTATGTGCCCCCTAGGAGCTGGCTCACAAATAAAGATGTCCCCATGCCTCCAAGGCCACTGATTTTAAACTCACACATAGGGAAACTTTTGTCCTCTTGTAGCTTGTCTGGTGTACATGCGTCTAGTCTCAATTGTCAAAAGGTGCAGTCTCCTATATCAGAAAAGCATTTGAGACAATACTTCCTGCATAATGTTTATGTATCCTAATGTCTCTTTCGGAAAGCCATTGAAATGTTAAATTTAAAGCTGTCTAGTCGCTTCGTGTTTCTCACAACAGAAGTCTAGACCCTCATACTACTGGTACTGATATCAATACTGTAGTTCCAACTAACCAAGCTCTTTATTGCAAAAAGCTGTATGATTGTAATCAGCCTACTTCTCATTTAGAGTGAACTTCTGCTAGGAGAAAGTGGATCAGTTAGTGGTTAAGTTCGTGGATGTCCCAACAAAATCAGGATTATAAAATAGTTACTACAAAAGTTCACCCCAACTTCACTCCGGTTAAAAAGAGACAACAACAAGCCAAGTCCTATGTTTATTCTGCCGTCAAAATGCGGACATGACGCTTTCGTGGTCAAAAACTGGTTGAGGTAGACTAGTCTGGTGCCTCGAGACTTGAAGAGACTCGACGTTGCGGATCACGGACCGTGGAGCCCGAACTGGCAAGATCATGACATCATCCGAGGTTTTAGGTCACGTGGAGCCATCTGTCGCGAAAACAACCCGGGCTCCTACACATGCCACCAGACAGCAACCTAGGAGAAGGCTCCCTATTGAGACTTGAGATTGTAGGGACTACCTCGAGAGGGAGCGAATATAGTCAATGCTACGTATCGTCGGGTATGCTCACAGTGAGCTCTGGCCAATGCTGCGAGAAGTTTCAACGTGTACAACTTTTCCCTTTTGGCAATCTTTTTTTTTCTGGCGTTGCGTGGTGCTCATCTCCTGTAGTCACCAGCTGACAGAAGATATAAAGCCAGTGAATTTCGGGAAAGAATAATCTCTTTGCAACATTTGTCAACCGCACAACACAGATCACTATAACAATGTCCTACGAATCCAACAAAATCGGCTGGTTGGTCTCCCTTGACCTTTCCAGAAAGCAACCTGAGTCTCACCTACGTCGTACCTCCATCATCGGTACTATTGGTCCAAAGACTAATGACCCTGAGGTACTAGTCAACTTGAGAAAAGCTGGTTTGAACGTTGTCAGAATGAACTTCTCCCACGGGTCATATGAGTACCATCAATCTGTCATTGACAATTCTAGAAAGTCCGAGGAGCTGTATCCGGGCAGACCATTGGCCATTGCTCTTGACACCAAGGGTCCTGAGATCAGAACAGGTACCACCAGAGACAATGTCGATTACGCCATCCCAGCAAACCACGAAATGGTGTTTACCACCAACGAGCAGTACTCCACTGTCTCTGACGACAAGATTATGTTCTTGGATTATAAGAACATCACCTCTGTGATTGAAACTGGAAAGATCATCTACATTGACGATGGTGTGTTGTCCTTTGAAGTTCTTGAGATTGTGGACAAGGAGACTATCAAGGTGAGATCGGTCAATGCTGGTAAGATTTGCTCGCACAAGGGTGTCAATTTACCAAACACTGACGTGGACTTGCCTGCCCTTTCTGAGAAGGATAAGGCTGATTTGAGATTTGGTGTCAAGAATGGTGTCCACATGGTTTTTGCCTCTTTTATCAGAACTGGTGATGACATTAAGACAATCAGAGAGGTGCTTGGTGAGGATGGTAAGGATATTCAGATCATTGCCAAAATCGAGAATCAACAAGGTGTCAACAACTTTGATGACATTTTGGAGCAGACTGATGGTGTCATGGTTGCCAGAGGTGACTTGGGTATTGAGATTCCAGCTCCTCAAGTGTTTACTGTCCAAAAGCAGTTGATTGCTAAGTGTAACTTGGCTGGTAAGCCGGTCATTTGCGCTACCCAGATGCTTGAGTCCATGACCTACAACCCAAGACCAACCAGAGCTGAAGTGTCCGATGTTGGTAATGCCGTGATGGATGGTTCTGACTGTGTCATGTTGTCTGGTGAGACTGCTAAGGGTAACTACCCAATCGAGGCCGTCACTATGATGCACCACACTGCTCTCAATGCTGAACTAAACATTTCTTACGAGTCTGTCTACAATGAGATCAGAGCCTTGACCAAGAAGCCAATCTCCAACGTTGAGACAATTGCCTCTGCTGCCGTCTCCGCTGCCGCTGAGAATGGTGCCAAGGCCATTATCTGTCTCTCCACCTCTGGTACTACTGCCAGATTGGTGTCTAAGTACAGACCAGACCTGCCAATCATTATGATTACCAGAAACGGTAGAGCTGCTAGATTCGCCCATCTGTATCGTGGTGTCTACCCATTCGAGTACAACGAGCCACATTTGGAGAACTGGCAAGAGGATGTCCAAAAACGTTTGGACTCTGGTGTCGCTGAGGCCATTGAGCTTGGTATTTTGAAGAAGGGTGACTCTGTCGTTATTATTCAAGGTTGGACCAAGGGTTCTGGTCACTCTAACACTATCAGACTTATTGAGGCTTAAACATTGATGCTTTTACGACCACGCTACTAAATATATCTGGATAATTTATAGGATTGAGCTGTAGCAATATTGTCCATCAATGATTTCTTGAAGAAGTACTTTCCATTTGTCGCAGATCCCACCCAGTTCCATAATCATCTCTAGTTCTTGTGCAATGACACTTTTGAAGTACCTTTTCCTCCTATCTCCCTTCAGACCATCCATATACTTAACAAACAAATCCCAGTCCTTCGAGTTGGGTCCCTTTTGGCTTGTATGATTCACCCAATCATTCAGTAGCTTGACAATTTCCTTTAACTCTGTTCGTTTTTGAAACACAACTTCACGATTAATAAATTCCGGATCCATCATCGTATAGAAGTCCTCATCTAAGGAGAGAGGTTCATGAGAACGAACATCCGCAAAGTTGAGCTTCTTCTTCCCGAGCTCTTTGAGTTCACTATGCTTAACTTTTTTGTGAATCTCATAATCTCTTCGCACATCTTCTCTTAATGATGATGGTAACTCGTTCAGAACATCATCGTTCAATTCCCCTAAACTGAGATCTGCGACAACTCGTTTCTTCGTCGGAGTGTTGATAATGGCATCCAAACCTCCCCCACTACCTCTATGATGGCTTGGTGAATACAACTTCTTACGGGGAGATTGCTTTCTTGAAGGCGAGCGACGTTTTAAGACTCTGATGAATTTCTGGGGCGAGTGTCCGCTCTGAAAGATCGGCTGCAGAAAACTCGTAGTGTCCTTGCTTGGTGACCTATGAATATCAGTGATGTTTCTTCTCTTCAGTTCAGATTTCAACTCTGCTTGGATATCAGACGGAAGCTCTTTTAGAATACTGAGATCAATCTGCGCTGGGAGGCATTCAATCGGGGCAGTATTTCTAGCTTTCTGGGATTGAATCCGTTTCGAAATTGATGAAGGAAGTTCTCTCAACACAGAAGAGTCCACATCGGAGGGAATGTAAAATTGGGAATCATTGACGTATTCGTCATTTTTAAGGTCCTCGATCTTAGCAGGTTCTGGATGCTGTTGCTCATCAATTCTCTTTCTAACTTCTTCAAGCCTCTTAAAGTTCAGTCTCTGCTGTCTTCCCAAAATTCCTTTATCCGCAAGTTTGGTCAAAGTGACACCAATACCACGCAACTCTTTGGGTTCACATCCAAGGAACCGGTAGAGAGACCTTACCTCATTACCCAAAGTTCTAGGGTCATCTGTAGGGATCCCCAGGTTAGACAGCTTACTGAAGCTGTCACACTTTCCACATCCCAAGAATTTAGCTGGTTCCATCGGTTCTCCTTCTGCGCGTTTCAAAATCTTCAAAGAAACCTGTTCAGTAACAGCATTAAACTTCTGGAGTTTTGAGGTAAGCTCATTTGCGAGTGCATAGATAAACCCATCAATTTGTTCAATAGATCCAAACCTGATACCCCAGTTGATATCAATGGATATTGACTTTTGTATCAAGTCTTGGGGTGAAACCGCAATTGAAGTATCATCAACTCCCCTCGCGAACTGATATAGCTTTGCTCCGTTTTTCACACCAAGGAGGTTCTGTAATTCTATCATTGTTACATCTTTCAAGTCAGAAATCTTCAAGTCAGTCTCTGGTTCTGAAATAACTCCTCTTTTGGCTAAGTATCCACCAAGCTTGAATTCGATCGATTTCCCAATGCCAGGAAGCTGCCCAACCTTGAAGGACTCAATCCAGTTCACATCACCAAAATGACAAGTGACACCATCAGGTTTCGCACTTCGTAGAGAGAGTTTTGCGAGCAGGACATTTGAGGAGCATCCCAAGCTCACATCGCAATTTGTCCTCGTTTCTACATCCTTCTTGAGATCCCAGCAGAATTTCTCCAGCTTTGAAACCCAGTCAGCATCTTCTTGATCAAACATAGAGCTCAAATCTAAGAGAGCCTCGTCGACAGAAACTGGAAAGATAGAGTCAGCGCCAACTCCCAACAGCACTTCGTAAAACAACCTAGAGATGCGTTCATAATTGGGGAAATCATACCCCAGACAAACCAACTCTGGACACAGCTTGATTGCTGAACCAACCCATGTTCCATTTCGTATACCATGGGAACGGGCAGCGTAGTTCGCAGATGAAACATCTGCTGTGCTCTTTGCAAGGTCTCTTTGCGCGTGAGTGACACAAACTGGGGTTGTCTTGAAATCAATATCAGGATGCTGAAAAGAAGATACACGAGCAAAGAAGCAATCAAAATCAATGTGAAGAATGATCTTGAACGACCTGGAGTTGTGAAACTTCGGTACCGGTATCTGTTTATGAGACTTTTGAAGAAACTCTTGTCGGAGGTCTGTTTTCCAAGAACTAAGGTGGTGAAGTCTAGACTTCTGAAGGAATACTTTGAGGAAGTCCGGGTGTTTGGAATCAATAGCAATGCTGAACTCTTCTTTATCATGAACATCGGGTTCCTTATCTTCACTTTCCTGGCAATTTAACTCAGCATCATCCTCATCTTCAACCTCTTCATCGTCCTCCCTCCTAGTGAATCCTAGGCGTCCCTGACCATAACCCCCTTTGTTCCCAACAGCAAAATCCACCCAATCAATAACTTTATTTCTCTTCAGACATTCCAATATCCAACCCGGCTTCACAACCTTGACATTCTTGAATTCTTTCAATTTCCTTGGGGTCAGCCTCTCAGCGATCACATGAGTTACATCGCTTTTCCTTGACAAATGATGAAGGAACCTACCACCATTCAGTATGATCAGTTTGTGCAGAGTATGTATGTTGGGTTGGGTATGGCCATTCACATAAAAGCTAAACCCGGTGAATAATGTGGTAGTCACTGATGGAGCTTGAGGGGTTGTTGCAGAATGACGTTCTTTTTCCCAAGCCAGGTAATCCTGATCTTGCTTCTGCTGGTTGATTGATTTGGCTTGAAAATAGGCTCCATAGGCACCAAAAGCTTGCACCTCGCCTTGAGAGGATGAAGACGCAACATTGCGGCTTTGAAGATCTGTGATGTCCTGACGAATCTGGGGTAGGGGTTGCGGTTGGGCCAATGGGAAAGGTAGTTCTTCGGAAGTTTTGTTCTCAGCACTTAATTCCTCCAGTTCTCCAGCAACATCCTCTGAAACTGGTTGGGCTTTCTTGGAGCGTTTCTCTTGACTCAGTTGGGAGATGAAATGGAGAAGTTCCTCATCATTAAAAGAGCTGAGGAATGACGTATTCTCATCAATAGGACCTATTCCATCCTCTCCTTCTTCTTCAGCTGGGTTATCGTAGGTGTATTCCTCTTTTTCGACATTCATAGTGGATCAGCTATCATCGTGCTTGGCGTTTAATTAATGGTGAAAGGTATAACTAGTGCACACAAATTTGTAGAGTGGCGTTTGTCTGTTTTTTTTTTCCCTCCCTTTGAACTGAGCATATCAAATCCAAGCTACAAAAACCTACAGCAGAATAAAGTCAAATTACCAATATTTCATTCTTCAAGTCATAATAAATAATATTAAATAAAACCGCCAGCGATTAATTATTTAGTTCTCTCCTTGACAGCCTTAATCAAACTGTCAACAACCTGTGGATTACTCAAGGTACTCACATCACCCAATTGACCTTCTTCACCAGCCAAGATCTTTCTCAAGATACGACGCATAATCTTTCCAGATCTGGTCTTTGGCAAGTCATCAACAAGGACGATCAACTTTGGTGCGGCGAATGGACCAATCTCCTTTCTAACAGTTAGGATCAACTCCTTGGAGATCTCAGTGGAGGTAGTGTCCCCGGACTTCAAGGAAACAAATGCAGCGACAGCTTGACCAGTCAACTCATCAGCGAAGCCAACAACAGCAGACTCGGCAACCAATGGATTCTCCAAAAGGGCAGCTTCAATCTCAGCAGTGGACAATCTGTGACCAGAAACATTCACAACATCATCAACACGACCCAAGATCCAGAAGAAACCGTCAGCGTCACGGGCAGCACCGTCACCAGAGAAGAAGTAACCTGGATATGGTTTCAAGTAGGTGTCGAGGAAACGGTCGTAGTTCTTCCAGATAGTTCTGGAAATGGATGGCCAAGGAGATCTGATGGCTAAAATACCTTCGACATTTCCACCAGTCAGCTCTTCACCAGTAACAGGATCTAAAATGATTGGTTCGACACCAAAGAATGGCAAAGAGGCAGAACCTGGCTTTAATGGAGTGACACCAGTGATACCGGAGATCAGGTGAGAACCAGACTCAGTCATCCACCAGGTGTCCAGCAATGAGATCTCGGATTTACCAATCTTGTCATAGTACCATTCCCAAACTTCGGCAGCAATTGGCTCACCGACAGAACCTAGGGTTCTCAAAGAGCTCAAGTCAAAACCTTCAATGTGGGAGTCACCAGCACGCTTCAACAATCTCAAGGCAGTTGGAGCCACGTAGAATTGATTAACCTTGTATTGTTGAACAATCTCCCAGTATCTGGAATAGGATGAGTAGGCTGGAGTACCCTCGAAAACCACAGTGGTACCACCGTTCAACAATGGACCATAGACAACATAAGTGTGACCAGTAATCCAGCCAATATCACCTGCGGTGAAGAAGGTGTCCTCTTGATGGAAGTCGAAGTTGTACTTCAGCGTGATCATGGCACTCAACAAGTAACCTGCAGTAGAGTGCTGAATACCTTTTGGAGAACCAGTGGAACCAGAGGTGTAAAGCAAGAATAATGGGTCCTCAGCGTTAACTGGGACTGGTGGGAAGTAAGGACCGTACTTCTTGATCTCGTCATGCCACCACAGGTCACGCTTGGAGTCGAAAGGAACGTGATTACCAGTTCTCTTGTACACCAACACATTGCGAACCTGTGGGGTTTGCTTCAAGGCTTCATCAACAATCTTCTTGGTCTCAATGGTCTTGGAGCCACGCTTGGACTCATCAGCAGTGATGACAATCTTGGAGTTGGCATCATTGATTCTGTCTCTCAAAGAGGCCGAGGAGAAACCAGCAAAAACGACAGAGTGAAGGGCACCCAATCTGGCAATGGCCAACAAAGTGACAATTGCTTCTGGAATCATTGGCAAGTAGACAGCGACAGTGTCACCCTTCTTAACTCCCAAGCCGTTCAAGATACCTGCAACTTGAGAAACCTCCTTCAAAAGCTCTCCATATGTGACAGTTCTACCCTCATTCGGCTCATCAGCCTCGTAGACAATGGCAACCTTATCTGGGTTCTTGAAAGCATGTCTGTCAACGGCATTGTAGGAGGCGTTCAACTCACCCCCCACAAACCAGGAGGCAACGTCTGAGTTGACAAAGCCTTTGCCCAAGTCTGGAACCTTTGCGTGTGTGAATGGCGTAATCCAGTCCAAGTTTTCTCTAGCAAGATCGCCAAAGAACTTTGCTGGGTTCTCAATGGACTGTTGGTAAAGCTCTTTGTAGTGGTCCATTGACTCAATGTGAGGTTTGCCTGGGCGGGCACGGTTGTTCTTTGGTGGCGGACGGGCCGCGATGTTCATGAGATGGGCGTTTTCCAATGGCATTGTGTGTGCTGTTGTTTTTTCGATGAAGTCCAAAAGTTCCAGTGAATTGATACCATGGATCAGGGTCCCTTATATACGATCGAGGGCAAGGAGGGGAGTGTGGAGGGACCCTGAGCCTTGCGTTATTTATTTGAATATGTGGTGACTGGTGGCCGTTGGCTTTATGTGTCATGACTAAGCAGCTGGGGGCAGTTTGTGGGGCACGTCAGGGAATTTTTTGTTGAGTGGTTCGTTTTAGCGGAGCTTTTGGTGGGGCTACGAGGTGGTGCTTGAAGAGGGCCCTGGTCCCTGGACGGCTGGAGCTGTGGAAAGTTGATACATTAGTCCCATTAGGTGTGGAGACGAACCACAGCCGTGTGTGATCACTACTTTATCTGCTCATGCACACACTGTGTGTGTGTGTGTTGTGCGAGGCCCCCGTCAATAAAGCTCGAGTCTTTGGACCCCACAAGACTATGCGCGGTGCGATCTTCAGACACCAAGAACACCACACGGTGACAGTGTTTCATCAAGTTGGCTCTCATTGGCCGCTGCTACTGTATATGGTGTACCAAGTTCCCACACCAAGCCTATACTGTAAACACTAACCAGCCCCACCCAAAGCCGAAACAGAATGGAGTAACACCGGTGTTTCTCCAGGGTAGAACCTAGCCCCCGCCCCGCGCAATCGTAGGCAAGCTGAAGCGAATGGTGTCAGACGATGTATTTCAATTCCTGCGAGGTCCCTGCCCTTACCTGCCCTCACTGCTGATTAATTCTTGTTGAGCAATGCCCCCAGAGTCTACAACTATTGTATCGGCTAGTGTTGCTATGGCGTTGTGAATTTTAGTGTTTAATTAGTAAGAGCACACCTTTTTCTGACTCCCTCATACATAGCCCGTTTATTCTTCTTATCTAAACAAAAAGTAGCAGATAGCTTACTGCGGTACTAAATAATATACCTGGACACCGAGCTTAAGATATTCAACGGCTCGATTTATCTATTGTTGATTTGCAGATAGATCGCATTGCTAAGCACTTGTAGGTATATATAGAGTACACTACATAGATCTCAGCTAGTTTTACAATTCTCTATTCCCCTACATCAATGACCTGGGATCTTTGGGCAGTAGTGCCAGACAACATCACGTGACCATACCTGCTAAAAATACTCACATTCCAAAAATAAAAAAAAAAAAAAAGAAAAGAGCCATCAACACCAAAAACCCTTTTGAAAAAAGCACAGTCAGTGTCAGTAAAGTTGACACCCTTCAGGCAAAACAGCACCAACAGGCCACACGAAAAAAAAGCGATCCGCAATGAAGCTGTTCCTCAGAGTGCTGCTCGCAATGCACCTAATGGTACAGGTCTTTGCCCAAAAGATGATTCGTACAACGTCGCTACTGACGTGCATGCCTGAATCCCAACTGACTGCATCTTACTTTGATGTCAAATTCTTTCCTGAAAACAACACCGTGGTCTTCAGAGTCAACGCCCTAACCACTATCACAGGTAAGGTTGTGGCGAAAGCCAGTCTGATCGCGTACGGTTTGAACGTTATGAATAAGGACTTTCAACTCTGTGACTTGAATCTTCAGGAGCTTTGTCCATTACAAGCTGGCGCTGGTCGTATCGACGTTGACTCCAGTTTCGTCCTGTCAAAATCTATCACGGACATGATTCCAGGAGTTGCCTACACAGTTCCAGACCTGGACGCCCGTGTCAGAGTGCTCGCTTTCTCCAGTGAGGATCTCAACACCCCTCTCGCTTGTGTTGAGGCTGTCTTGTCCAATGAGAAGACCGTCCAGACCAAGTACGCCTCTTGGCCTATCGCTGCCATTTCTGGTGCTGGTTTGATAATCTCGGGTATAATCTCGATCATTGGTCACTCCAACACTGCTGCTCATATCGCTTCCAACTCCATCTCCTTGTTTGTCTATTTTCAGAACTTGGCCATTACCTCCATGATGGCAGTCGCTAGAGTTCCTCCAATCGCTGCTGCTTGGGCGCAGAACTTCCAATGGAGTATGGGTATCATCAATGCCGCATTCATGCAGAAAGCTATTCGCTGGTACGTTCAATCCACAGGTGGTTCATCTACTGTTGTGGTTGAAAACTCTGAGATTCTCTCCATCTCTGTCCAAAAGCGTGACTTGGTTTCCGGATTAATGACTATGGGAAGACATTTGATGAAACGGGCTGGCTCTGACTTCAAGTTTGATGACAACTACAGCGATAAGATGATTTACTCTACAGATGAGCATGATACCGAGTCTCTATCGGTAAAGATTTTGGTTCTCAGAGGTATTCAGAGAGTCTCATATCTCGCAGGAATCGAAATCTCTAACTTTTTCTTGACCGGTATTTCATTTTTCCTCTTCTTCTTGTTTGTCCTACTGATTCTTATTGCCACTTTCAAGGGGTTTGCAGAGATTCTGATCAAGTCAAACGCCATCAAGGAGCACAAATTCCAAGATTTCAGATCCCACTGGACTACTATCATCAAGGGCACACTTTTCAGACTATCACTGATTGCTCTGCCTCAACTATCTTTGTTGTGTTTGTGGGAGTTCACTGAGCGTGATTCCTCTGCCACAATTGTCATTGCAATCTTCCTTCTATTCCTTCCTCTGGGCTTGTTGGTGTATGGGGCAACCCGTGTTGTCATGATTGGTCGCCGCTCAACTAAGGAGTACAAGACTCCTGCGTACTTGCTGTATGGAGATGCCAAAGTTTTGAACCGATTTGGCTTCCTGTATGTTCAGTTTCAGGCAGAGTACTATTGGTGGCTAGTTCCACTGTTAACTTATACTATCTTGCGTTCTATTTTTGTTGCGCTTCTACAACTTCATGGCAAACCGCAGGCTGTGCTTGTATTTGCAGTCGAGCTGATCTACTTTGTTGTTTTGTGTTGGAAGAGACCATACATGGATAAGCGTACCAATGGGTTTAATATTTCCATTCACATGGTGAACTTGTTCAACTCCATCATGTTCTTGTTCTTCTCCAACATCTTTGGGCAACCTGCTGTGGTTTCATCTGTCTGTGGGGTGGTGTTCTTTGTTGTTAATGCCGTTTTTGCTTTGTTCTTGTTGATTTTCACAATTGTTACATGCACCATGGCCTTGATCTACAAGAACCCTGACACCAGATACCAGCCAATGAAGGATGATAGAGTCTCATTCATTCCACGTGCTGCTGGTGAGGGCAAAACAAGCAAGAAGGATATCGAACTGCTTGCTCTAGGTGACAACATTTTATCTGGTCAGCAACCAGAGAAGCTCTTGCAACAAAGTGATGACTCTTCTTCATTTCAGAAGCAGACCGTTGGAGAATACAGCAACCCATTCAACAATTCACAGAGCTCCCTAGTACGTGATTCGCGGGCCGGTTCGGTTACATCAAACCAAGGGGTGGTACCTACATCGACAGTGTATGGAGGGAGTGATGCATTGCAGAGACCAGGTGTGATGTTCTCCAATAGCGCTGCCTACGACTCCAGAGAAAATTTGAACAGTAATCCATACGGAAGCCCGTATGGTGGCAGTAGCCGCAATACCTCCAGAGATAACTTCGGACAGCAACAAAACCCGAGTTACAGAGGGAATAGATTCTAAAACTCTTTGCATCATGAATTTGCATTATTGACATTATTCTGTTCCTCCATTGACTATTTTCGCTGCTCTTTTATATCCTTCTCCGTCTTTTATTGGTTTGTATGTCCTCTTCACCTTGACAAAGGACCCACATTACTTCTGACGTTACAATGGTGTTTTCTTTTTTGTTATTTATTTGAGTTATAAAACAGCTAGTTCTATTTGTTTATTCTGATGTAAATCTAGTAAGAGGAGTGATGGTTAAACCAGTATAATTGATCAACGAATGTCTTCTCCTTTGCATATTCGACCTTTGGATCATCCGGATCACCCCTGTTAGCAAAGCCGTGAGATACACCACCAAATAAGTCAATTTGGTAAGAAATACCAATGTCTTTCAGCTTCTGTTCAGTTTCCTTTCTCAGTTCATCAGAGAAGATGGAATCCTGCTCAGCGGCACTGATCAACAGTGGTTTGGTCATAGCCGCAACCTCTTCAATTGTGACAAAGGATGGATGGGCAATGGCACCAGCGTTGACCTTAGTCCCATCAACAAGCTGCTGAATGACATACTTTGCACCAAAGCAATAGCCGACAAGGCCTAGAAAACTGAACTCCTCGTTCTTACCCAATTTGGCTATGAATTCATCAACAATTGGTCTGGTGATCTCATTGGTGTGATTTCCCAACCACTTTGGCAAATCAGTCTTGTTCTGAATGGCATCATCACCCTTCAAGATATCTGGGATGTACACCTTGTAGCCCTGAGCTGCAAACTTGTCAGCAATTAGCAAGACATTTCTGTACTTGTTACCGTAGATGTCAGTGAGTACAACAATGACCTTCTTGGAGGCAGAGTCACCAACAATGTAGGTGTTGAGACCGTAGAGCTCAGAGTGGGAACCAATTGGGGATCCCTTGTGATTGGTTGTCTGTAAACAGCATGCAGCAGGTGGGTTGGAGGCCATTTTGAAGCTAATTGCGAAACTCGGAAGGGAAGGAACAAGCCGACGCTGGCTAATTTTGTTGTCAAAGACAGTTTAGAGACCGCCAAAAAAGATTGTCACCTCTCTTTCCTCCAATGGCTCAAAACCCTTCCTATTTCGACGTATCTTCAAACCCACCACTTTTTGACACAAAAACAGAGGAACAGAGGCAAGACAAAGAAAAAATGTTCAAATTCTCACCTACAAAACTTATACAAAAAGGGCATATACCCTCTAGGTCTGATATAATCTTCATCATTGGCCAATGAAGAAAGGGAAACAATCCTTTAAGCAGAAGAAATCTGCAAAGGTTTCCAAATTGAAGAGTATCTTTGTTTTCATCATCAGATTGATACTATCACCGTTTTGGATTTTATACGAGGTGTTGAAGAAGGTACTAATTAGAGTACCTTTGATTTTATTGGATAAGATCAAAGAATTACTTCACAAACTCAAACTCTTTGTCGCCAAAAAGCCTTTGGAGCCACAGCAGAGGCCGTTGAAGGTAAACAAGTACGTTGACAATGGGAATCCTAAGGGATGTGACAATTGCCACCCCGGTGATAGATATGGTGGTTGCGATCACAAGAGAAGGAAAGAATTCATAAAAGTAGGGCCAAAGCCAAAAGTTTCCAAGTTGGAGATTCTCCTCAAGAAGATTGAAAGTCTCGTCAAAGGTGCCATGCTTACGTTTAAGGCCACTATCAGTCACATAGTGAAGAAAATCAAGTCCCTTCTCAAGGAGTTTTTTCTAATCTTCCGTTACGTTAAGTTCAAGCTACTTAGTATCATCAGCAAATTTTCAAGACACTTCAATAGCAAATTGGACGAATCCTTGAAGAAGCCTCAATCGAAGAAGTGTTTCAACAAAAGGCCGCCGCCACAGCCGCGGATCCTTGGCCTGCAAGATGACGAGGCCTCATATTACTCTTCTCACTACAGCGAAAACCTTCATAGAGAGGTCAATCCACTGATTGTGGAGTCTCCTATGAACGAGGTGCCTACATTTGAAATTATCAAGACAGTGACAAGTTACGATACACTCCCCCCTCCCATTCGTCAATCTTCAAGACCAAGGCAGTTTAGGAGTAACTGCACCAATGCCCTCATTCCATTAGCTCCTACAAGTCTGCCAGAGTCACCAATAATCCCAACTAGTTCCCATAGCTTTGTTGAGGATTATTTCAAGAGCTTTGACGCTGTCCAGTTGGAAGAGGAATGATACCCCCGACCTAATCTGTATGGCATAGAACGCGTCAATCTCTTAATACAAATAACTTATACCGGAAGAGGTGGTCTGTAGAGATATTCTTTAAGTGTTGGCGAACCTAGGAGTGACAGATTAGGACAACGAAAATATATGGTTCTATGGGCCAAATTTTCATTTGGATAGATAGCGTCGAACATGAGGCGGGACATCCAGCTCTTTGAATTCATTCCTAAAGGCAATATCCCATCAACCTTCAAAACCTTGTCCTTATCAATCGAGTCACATCAGCCACCAGTTGAGAAAAGAAGGAACAATAATGAGCCAAACACGAGCCCTAGTCCTGATGCACACAGGGCAGGCAGGAACCTTTAACAGGTTCATTCCTCAAGTTTGAATTCCGCAAAAGTGGGAAAAACTCCAGGATTCTCAAGGGTATCTTGGTAGATTCGGAGAAGTTTAAAATAGTGAGGCTCTCGAGTTTCGGATATTTACCTTCTAGGCTGTTTATAAATTCAAAGTCATCCGAGTGGACGAATAAGATGAGCGACTTTAATCTTGGAAAGTAGAAATCAGGTAAAGGTCCGGTATATGACTTACTGATTTCGATGCTCAACGACTCCAGAGTATCGTGTGAGTAATGGTTCAAGTCAGGTAAAAACTCATCCAACTTCAAACTTAAAAGTTCCATACTCCTGAGGGTAATACCGGAACTGATTAATACAATAGCTGCAGAGCTGCCATCCAGGTTGAGATAGCTACAATTTTCCAGAAACAGGACATCAGAGAGATCGTCAGCCTCAATCTTCAAAGGAACTTTGCTCTTAATCTGAACATTGGTTCTCTTTGGGCCCATTCTGAAGTTGGATAGACGAAGCACTGGATCTGCGGTTTCGAGAAACAAGGATCTCGCTTCTGGAGCATTGAAGTTTTGAAGGGTCGCAGTGCCGCCAGCATCCACAAATGTTAGCGCCATAGAGGTCACATTTACCAAATCAATGTTGGTAGCAGCAGAAATATTTAAGAGCTGAAAATGGCCTTCAGACTTCGTTTTGAAACCTATGTTCTTAATGACCCTGTTGGTTTCAGTGGATTTTATTCCGAAAGCAAGAATCTCTTCAGGGTACGAATCAAGATCCAATAAACTGGTTAGATCGACAGTTGTATTGAGAATATGCAAGTTGTGCACTAGTTCTAGATTCTTGATTTTACCCTGTCCCTTGAGAACAAGAGGACCATCGAGGAAGAGTCCAAAAGTGATGTTTTTGAAATAAATCACTGAGGCATCTAACTTAACATTTGATAGCTTAACGTCTGGGATGTTCTGAAATAACAGGCGGACACCTGACTGGATGAAAGATTCAGAAATTTGCTTCATTTCCTTGGTAAAAGAAAACCCAGAGTTGATTGCATCAGAAAAGTTGGTACTACCGTTATCAATCACTAAAATAGTCGTCTGATGGTTGACTATGCGATTCAACACAACAGAATGTTCAACCATCTGTTCTGCACTTATCTCAATGACGAGTAAAGGTGGGTTTAAACTGATAAAGTCACTTGTCACATCCTCTATTGGAACAACGACTCCCAACTGATCTGTAGCAAAGTTTCCACTCTTGAATAGATCACCTGTGATCAGAGTGAACTCGCTGAGAGGAGAATTGCTGGTGAGTCTTTCTGTGGACCTTTTTGCACATAGCTCTTGGAAGACCTCTGTAAGAAGTCCTTCGTTGGGTGAGAGGCGCATTGGAGAGGTTTGGCGGTTGAGCGCAAGCAATAAAGAGCTGAGTATCAATACCAGAAGGTTTATATAGTAGTTCATGAACACGAACCTGAATTATTCCGTTCTCGATAAACTCTTCTTCCAGAATTAGAACCTGTCATTCAGGGCCATTTGTATGACTGAAATTACTCTTTTCACCTCTGACAGCCGATTGCTACAGTCAGCCACATCATATGACTCATTGATATGCGGTTGAACGAGAAGCATATTGCCGAACTCTTGCCCCATTTGGAAGTTGCAACATCTGATAGATTGTTGTTGAGGTGACGACAGGCTCGTGTATGAAGGTTAGTTTTACAATACGTAAGTCACGAGTCAGAAAAGGACAATAGGCTTATCTTTAGAAAGAACTCAGAAGTGTCAAAGACCACCCGATGAGGAAGATACAGAGTCTGAGTCTGTGAGATCATAGTACAGGAAGGAAGGAAAAGCTCGAGACCAAACCTAGCAAAAATACTCAGAGAGGTAAAAAGTTTTCAGTGAAACTGAAGCTCCCGGGAGTGGATCAGTTGAGAACTACTGAATCGCTTGATACATTGTATACTACATGGTCCGATCTTTCGTAGGTACAGCCAGGTAATCTCTTTAATGCGTTACAAGCAAAACTTCACGTTATTGAAAATGCTATGATGGAATACGTTGTACCAGGTAACAGGCTCACAATCATTCTCCGTTTCGCTCAGTTTCTTCAGCTTCTTCGTGCCCTTTTGAGTTTTGTCAGCCCTGATGGAGGTCAACTTAATCCTATCCACTGCATTGCGGATCTTCTCGGCCTTGTACTGCGAAAGCTGTACCTTTTCCTTTTCGAAAGAGTCAAAGTCAGAAGTTAATGCTGTCTTATGATCGGGTTGCTTTACCTTGATATTGCTTTTTCTCAGACTAGTTTCTTCAGAAGAGGAAAGCCGTGACTTGAGAGCAACCTTCCTATCAGATTTCTGCTTCTTTTGTTTCAGTCTGAATTCTAACTTATCTCTCAAATCATCAAACGAGTTCTCAGCTCTTTTAGATCGGATCATTGAACGTGCTCCAGCATTGGAGTCTCTCAAGCTCCCATAGCCCTGCATTATTTGTTTGTAACTCGTGGACCTTGGACTAGAGTCATTGTTTAACAAGATGGATAGGGGTAAAACCATCTCCTGGCCTTCCCATATAGAAAATACCCGGATTATAGCCTCATCAAGGTTAATCTTGACACAAACCTCATCACTCAAGTTGCAAAAGAACCCTTCAATCAATTTGTTCCGCGGTAAGTCCTTCAACCAGTTCTTGGTCAAAGTATCAAATTCCAAAATATTAAGGGCTGTGACAGGTTTTTTGTCTTCATCTAGTGGCATTCCAGCTTCAAAAACACTTCTCTCCAACCCCGTCTCCCTAGATCCATCATTCAAGGAGAAAACTAACAAAGGAGTTCGGCCCTCCACAAATGGGTTGAGGGACCCTGCCTTTTCAACACCATCAACAAGATCTGCCTTTGGAACCAGCAAGCTTAAGTTATAAGTATTAAATCTAGGAATGTTGAAAGGTGGTGAGTTCAACAAATAGTCCGTGACATTGTTTCTTCCGTCAAACTTGAAATTGGAGCTAACATTAGTCTCCTGGTTGAATAGAAACACCGGCTGAAAGCTCTCAGGGACAAAAAGGGCCTCATTTTGAACTTTCAACGGCTTCAAGTCCCTAAGATTGAGAGACTTCAAAGAGTTTAAAGTGATCTCCGGCCTTGAAAGAATCAAGTAGTTATGCTGGGTTCCAATCTCGCTAGAGAGGAAGCTGGAGAGTGTTGGAGCTTGCAGCGGTGCACTGGAACTAGAGTGAAGTCTCAAAGGGCTGATAGCAGCTACTACTGGGATCAATGACGCCAAAATTGAAATCAAAGCGTGCATGATTTATGACTGGGCCATTGTGTTGTTGTTGTAAAGGGAGGAATGGCCCAGACAGATCAAAAGTGACACAAAACGAAAATGAACCACAAAACTCAGGAAAGAGCTGATCGTACCTGTATTGGCTGGTACTATATGGAGTCAGAGTCTGACCATTGGGTAGGGAAGATCTTTTTATCTTCTATGAGGGCTGGTCATTGTCTCTAGCTTTTCCTCTGTTGAACTATATGAGCGAGGGAATTGAATGATGTAGCATCAAAGTTAAAGGGAATAGAATCCGATACCGCTACTTAATCCGCCGTAGTGATGGAGAAGTAAGAAGATTTAGCGATAAGTATGCCCTACAACTGATACCTAAGCAATCGTCCATAAGAATAAAGCAAGAACCGCCAAACATGTCTAGTCAAGCAGTGTCCATCTTAGTAGACAATAACTCACCACGAAGACCCGCAAGTTGAGTGACATTCAAAGTCTTCAGAACCTTCTTCTGATCAGTATTCAGAATCTTATACGCACTGGTAACAAGTCCAAGCACTTCTTTCCCAGAGAACTCATATCCCACACTCACAAAGACAGGCTTCAAAACATTACAAACAATAGATCTGAAGTTGCGGAATCCCCCCAAGTTGTCAACCCTCTTTGCTATTTCAGATCTGCTCTCTTTTAGAGCTGGTTTAGTCGAACTACCTTTTGTAGTTGATGGCATTGCTGATGGTGGTGGGGGTGGTGGGATTGTTGCGGTCATGCGAATAGCCTCCTCTGCAGCTTCAATAGCTGCTGCGACCGGGGAAATAGTCATCATCTGCTTCGTAACTATCTTTCCCTCTCTTGTCTCGGTTTTGATTGTAATATCATACCCAGGACCAGCCAGCTTACTACCAAGGTCATACATTGGTGAAGATGACCCTGAAGCGAAAGTCTTGTGGGAAAATCTGCCCACTTGATTCAAGACTGGCTTCAAAAGTCTCTTGCGAGGAAAATTACTGAATTTCTGTACCTGCTTGGTTGTGACTTGGGTAGACTTGGCTCTGGTGAAGATTAATGGTAGGCTCTTGAACATGGCTGGGGATTGGGGTTTATGGTTGTGTGGATCTATCCAAGGGAGGTGAACCAGGATTTATACCCGAGAAGAATCTATCCATTGTAACAAATATGGGCACAACCACTAAACCAGGTTCAAACAGCAGTAAAACGGTGATACCGTTAGACCAGAGTGAGTGTAGTGTGAGTTTGCAAAATTGTAGCGAGTGGTTTTGAGTCAAGAAATTTCCCTTTTGGAAGAAAACAATAAAAAGTTCCAAACAGTCTTCTTGAAACCCATCCAGTCAGTAAGCAACAGCAACAGCGACAGCAACAGCAACAGCAACAGCCGACATGTTCAAGAGATCGTTTTCAACGTCTGTTGGGTTGATGCAGAAAGCCTCAACCAAGACTACTACCCACTTTGGTCAAAAGACTGTCCTTGCCAGCGAAAAGGAGAAGCTCGTGGGCGCGGTCTTTAGCTCCGTTGCATCTAAGTATGACCTGATGAACGACGTGATGAGTGTTGGAATCCACAGACTCTGGAAGGACAGGTTCATTCAGAAACTGGATGCTGGTAAGAGACCGGGCTCACAGCGCAAACTTGACTTTATTGATGTCGCTGGTGGTTCTGGTGATATTGCCTTTGGTTTGCTAGACCACGCTAAAGCCAAGTTCCACGACACTGAGTCCACCATGACAATTGTTGATATCAACCCAGATATGCTTGCTGAAGGTGAGAAACGTATCCAGCATACCTCGTACAAGAATAGTGAAAGAGTCTCCTTCCTGGTACAGAATGGTGAGACATTGGATAAGATTGAAAATGATAGTAAGGATGTCTACACAGTGTCCTTCGGAATCAGAAACTTCACCGACATTCAAGCTGGTCTAAATACTGCATACAGAGTCTTGAAGCCAGGTGGTGTTATTGGTGTCCTCGAGTTCTCAAAGGTTGAAAACCCTGTTGTCGATGCTGTGTACCAGAACTGGTCCAAGGTTCTACCAGTATTTGGCCAGGCTTTGGTGAATGACTACGACTCCTATCAGTACCTGGTTGAGTCCATTCAACAGTTTCCTTCGCAAGAAGAGTTCAAGGCAATGATTGAGAAGGCTGGCTTCTACGTTCCAGAGCCTGGCTATGAGAACTTGTCATGTGGCATTGCTGCCATCCACATTGGTATCAAATTGTAGATAGAATATTATTACCTGAATATATCAAATGAAACTATTATCAATATATAGAGACTGCAGAATCCAAATCCATCAAGAAAGTCGCCAGTTGATTTCCTAATTTCCTAATTCCTAATTCCTAATTTACTTGGATTACATAACAACAGCAGTTTAGATCCTAAGATTCTGTGCTATTTGAGGAAACAAAACAACAGATCCGTTGGATGGATCCCCATTCAAGCTGCTGTTAACTCACTTCCAAAATGTCTGATAAGTTTCATCAAGCACTCAGCTCCATTATTGACATTCTCAAAACGGCGCCCATGTCCGTGACAACTGAGGGAATTCAGCGGCTGGCCAACATCTACAAATTTGAGACATTCATCGAGTCGGTTCAAGATGATGTGCAGAGACTTTCCATTGCTGGTAAGATTCTCGTCATTGATATTGATTACAGTGTCACAAACGTGGTGTCACATGGCCTCTCCACAATGACATTCTTCAATACAAAAGACATTAAACTGATTCTGGCGAACAACTACAACGGATTCAACTACCATCACAATGGAACCAACTTGTTTATTCAGTCATTGAGCAATACAGACAACTTGAACAAGTTCAATGCTGTATTGGAGAAATTGGTGATCTTTGACCAGTTCAGCGATGATAAAATCAACCTGTTCGAGTACTACATGGGTCTTCATGCCAGACTCTCTCAAGAATCAGTATTTGGCTCGATTGAGTTGAATTATAGAGATGACTTCCTGCTTCTTGTGGATGGATTCATTTCTGTGGAACTTGTCAATGACGGCAGAATGTCCCTGGATCGGAAAATCAACGATGTTGGGATAAAGATGGGGTTTCCAAGTGGCGAGGTGGTGATACCGAAAAGTATTCTTTTAGAGTCCAATGCGGTATTTGATGAGAGCAAGGCACGGATAAGCGATGTTATTAAATTCGAAACCAATGACAACAACTCGGAGATGTTCGTGAATGAGGGCAAACATCTCACGCTCAGCATTCTCAAATTTTTTAGCAAGGACCTTGTGGTGGTGCACTCTGTGCTACTAAATCACCTCTCAATACCCCTTCTAACCAAAATTATTAACTTCAATAGACTCATCACATCACTTAACGCGCTGATTACCAGCAGATTCAAGACAGTGAACAAGTATGAGAAGTTTAATTCCATTGACTTCAATATGCAACTGTTCAAAGAGTTTGAAAATGGCAACGATCCAGCTAAGCAAGACAACTACGTGACTGTGTCCTTAACTGAGGATTACGTGAAGTTCAAGAGCAATTTGGAGCAGTTCAACGACCAGATTGAGTTTGATGATGTGCAGTTTATGGACAAGGTGAAGGAGCTGTTCACTTCATTGGATTGTTCTCTAAAGTAGGAGAGATTTCGTAACAGCTTAGAATCAATGTACGAAACCGACTCCATCCGAGGATCATCAACGATATTTGTTACTCGAGCTGGTCTCATCCATCACTTTGCTGAAAGTGATTATAGATAGATCCCTAGTAATCGGCTCGAGTGAAACAAATATTTTGGAGATGGAAACTGTGGGCATTGTAGTGCTTTTGTTTAAGAGAGATACAAATTCCACGAGCTTACGTCCTGCACCAGCCATGACAAACAGGCTTCCAAATAGAACTGAAGATGTTCAAGAGTCGGACTGTCAGTCAAGAAAAAAGTGCTTTTTTATCAGAATCTTACCATCACAAGTATTCTCTGATTCAACTGTGGTGTGGATGAATTTCCAAATCCAGCTCTCAAAAGGGATATGCAATGGTCTCTCATGGATAACGTTCCCATAGAATGCTGGAGATGGTAGAATGAATAGAAATTAGTAAAGGGGAACCCATTATACCGCGTGCAACCATATTGTACTTGAGAGGGCACCTTTGAGTACTTTATATCTTTTCGACTTATGACTAAATGTGACAGGCCATACGCGGGTAGATGAGACTACTGCTTAATAGCCAAATTGTGATCTCGCAAAGCTACCTGGGGAAACCAAGACGATCTGAACAGAACAGACCCATCAAAACAATCATATGATGACCCGAGGAGATATTCACCAATTTAGAATATCATTGTCAACTGTAGGTAGCACTAGGCTAGAAAAGTTGAGGGCACCCCTAGATTTCTAGATAAATGGAATTAATATTCCTGAATCGCATATACCTTATTTTTCGTCCAAAACATATTGCAGCAGTATGATAGCTGCTGCGTATTTGCGGGTCCCAATGAGGAGCAGTCCTCAAAGCCAGGAGACCATAACAGTAACATGAGGATGAAGGAATGCTGTGGCTGTTGCTTTGGGTTCTTCAATCATGATCAGGTAGGTTTTTGGAAAAAGACTACATATACCCTAATCAAATATCATCCCAACTCCATTTTGATGGAAACAGACCAAGGCTACTTGATGAACTGATTCTTAGAGCCCCGAACAGTAGACATACATACCCCTACTTCCGTTCCCCCCAGTTTATTGTATTTGACTTCCGGTAAAAAGTTTTCCCTCGGAATGTCTCCGGCATGGTAATGAACTACTGTGAGTTCGGCTTCGGCCTTCTTTACAAAGTTGTATCTACATCTACAGTGACAATGTCCTCAGTTCCCAAACTCGTCAAGCAGACCGATTTTGATGGGGTTCTGTCTTCAGCACCACTGCTACTCGTCTACTTCACAGCCGTCTGGTGTGGTCCCTGTCAACAGATCTCCCCCGTTATTGACCAGTTCAGTGGCAACATCCACAATGTCACCTTTCTAAAGATCGACATTGACGAACACAAACCTCTAGCTTCCCGTTTCCAAGTCACTTCCATTCCAACTTTCATTTTCTTTCACAAAGGAAAAGAGCTTCAGAGAGTTCTTGGAGCTGATTTGCCAAACCTCATAAAGGAGTTGGGAGCACTTAGTGAATTGGAGCCCTCTGCTGAGAGAGTCAATGTGGCATCAGACGCTCCTATTGTGGAAGTTGATGAACGTATCAAAGCGTTTGTTCCATCTGGATTCAGTGTGATCAACGGAGGAATTTTCCATAACGAGGTTGAGTACATGAACATTGAGGGATCTTCTGATGGTGTGAAAAGTGTGCTGGGAAGAGATGACGACCATGACGCATTCCATTCAGGTTTGGACTCCCAGCTACTTCTACATGTTCCATTGATCAACATATCAAAGATTCACTCCATCTTGGTGAAGGCCAAAGACGTGGAGGACTTCCAAAGACCAAACAAGTTGAAATTGTGGATCAACAATAACAACATTGTGTCATTTGACGAGGCTGGTGATATGAAATCCTTGAACGATACTGAAGATCTGAGCGAGTGGACTGAAGAGGGATGGTGCCAATTGAAGCTAAAGTTTGTGCGGTTCCAAAAAGTCAAGTCCCTGGACCTCTTTTTTGATGGTGAAGACGAAGATACCCAAACACGTATTGAAAAGATCCTTTTTGTTGGTGTGGATGGTGATTCAATCAAACAAGGAACAATCCCTAAAGAATAGAACTCTTACAAAACAGCTACTCTAAATCTACGCCTAATTTATAAAGCGTAAAATTAACAGAACATTTAAGCAAAGATTTCAGCGACAGACTCTGGCAACTCCTCGATTTGAGTGGAGTAGAATCTCTCAATTTCTCTCATGATACCAACATCTCTGGCAGTGACAAAGTTGATGGCAACACCCTTTCTACCGAAACGACCACCTCTACCAATTCTGTGAATGTAGTTCTCCTTGTTGGTTGGCAAGTCGTAGTTAATAACCAAGGAAACTTGTTGAACATCGATACCTCTGGCCAACAAATCAGTAGAAATCAAAATTCTGGAGGAACCAGTTCTGAACTCCTTCATGATGGTGTCTCTCTCTTGTTGGGTGAGCTCAGAGTGGATAGCAGAAACGGCAAACTTGTTCTCGGTCAATCTCTCAGTCAAGAACTCAACCTTCTTTCTGGTGTTACAGAAGATAACGGCTTGGGTGATGGAGATAGAGTCGTACAAATCAATCAAACAGTCCAATTTGAATTGCTCCTCTTCAACGTTGACAAAGAATTGCTTGATACCTTCCAAGGTCAATTCATCCTTCTTAACCAAGATTCTGACTGGGTTTCTCATGAACTTGGTGGTGACTTCCAAAACATCCAATGGCATGGTAGCAGACAATAGGACAACTTGGGTGGTCTTTGGCAACAAAGTGAAAATGTTGTAGATTTGCTCCTTGAAACCAGAGGACAACATCTCATCGGCCTCATCCAAAATGAACATCTTGATGTCTTCGGTTCTGAAGAAACCACGGTCAATCATGTCGTAGACACGACCTGGGGTACCAACAATAACTTGGGCACCAGACTTGAAGGCATCAATGTCCTCCTTCAAGGAGGTACCACCGATGGAAGCGTGGACTTGAACGTCCAAGTGCAAGCCAATAGCCAAGACAACCTTTTGGATTTGTAGGGCCAACTCTCTGGTTGGGGCCAAGATCAAAGCTTGGGCTCTCTTCAAGTTCTCGTCAATTCTTTGCAAGGCAGAAATGGTGAAAGTGGCGGTCTTACCAGTACCAGATTGGGCCTGGGCTAGGACATCACGGCCCTCAGTGATTGGCAAGATGGCTCTCTGTTGAATGGCAGATGGCTCTTCGTAACCATAACCGTAGATACCTCTGACAATCTCGGTCTTCAAGTTCAAGTCATCAAAGGAGTAGACGACATTGTCGTAGTTGGACTCAATCAAGTTGGAGTCAATTTCCTGGATACCGTCAGCCATTTTAAACTAAAGGGATTCGTTGAGGTAAGTGTGTCGTCGAAAGGATTTTTCCGCCTTAAAAAAATTTTCATTTGAAGGCAAACGAAGGCAAAAAAAAAAAAGACAGAATCAGCTTATGTCATATGTCACGTGAAGATTTCTCTTTTGAATGAATCTGAATCCGTTTGGTGAAGAGTTAAGTGTTGGCTATGTGATGTGCTGTTGAGCAATGTGGACAGAGGAAAAGTAGGGGCTGTGTTTGTGTATACTGCAGCTAATCCGTACTGAGCTAAAAAAAAAAGTTGTAGGGATAGGTTCCTTCCATTTGGGCCCTGTGTGTGGTTGAACAGGTTGGGCGCTAAGCAAGCATACCAACACAGCATAAGGCTTGAAACTTGACCACCATCCAGCTGCAAGAGTGATACAACACCTAGAATTGGTTGAGATTTGCTAATTTGTCTAATATTGAATGTCTTGATGCCTGTGATGCTGACATCGGCTTGACTGGAACTGATTAATTGATCACTTGACTTGGCCTAGGATTGGGCAACACAAAATCGCTTCATCCTGTGGGATACTTTCAACCGATTAAGAAAAACGTGTCAGGGGACTCACACCGGTAGTTAGCAGACAGCTTAGAAGTAGAGATCCAAGCTCTTCAACAACGCTTGTGTCAATCAATCTCTATCGCGACCTATTATTCATTCGACTGAACCTCTGAGTGATTTGTACCATCTCATATCGCTTTCGCGGTCGGGCCACGCCTGAGTATTTATGAAAACAAAAGAAAGACAAAGACAACTACACCAGTTAGCACACAAGCCTCTCAAAACAACAAACGCACCACAGATCCAAAGCCCCCATTATCGTTCCATGCCACATACTAATTCAGCATTGAGGAGCCAGCCACTTCCCATGGCCCTTCAGAACATTGCACAACTCCTGAAAACAGAAGATGACCTCGATAAGATTTCACGTCTCAAGGAACAGATTCAGAAAGAGAAGTCTCAGATCGAGATTGAGCTAAACAACAAGGCGACAGTGGAGCTGGAGTCTCTGTTATCGAGTTTTCAGGGCATCCAGGTGAGCTCTCAAGACTTGAAGAAATTGCGCAAATTCATCATCGAAGTGAACGGATTTGCTGAACAGTCTTTCAACTCTATCGACAACTTCGAATCCATCAACAAGCTCACTAAGATTCACGAGGTGTTTGAAAGCGTCACACATATCGTTGATAGAATTTCTAATTTTGAACCCGAATTGCAAGAAATTGAAGAACTACTTGAAGAGGAGAATTACGAAGACGTGGAGCCAGATTCAGAGGTGTCCAATCTTCTCTTGATCCATTACAAATTGAACAGCTTGCTCAACTTCAAAGATTTAGTGGTTGAACTGAGTCATTTTTCTAACGAGGACTCGAAGTTTGTTATCAAGAAGCTTGTGAAAAAGGTTGATCCTGTTGTTCACAAGTTTGAGATTTTGTTGAAGAATGTTATTGAGGATCTCATTGAGAAGTGCGAGTGTGGCAATCACAGTTTGATTGTACGAATGTTCAAGATTCTGAACTTTGAAGACCACCAGGATCTCAGGGTTAGCACACAGAGAGAAGCAATGCTGAAGACCACAAGTGACGGCAGCAACTCCAACGAGGAGAAGTTGATCTTCGAGCAGATCATTAATGGGAATTTGAACAATCAGCGGATTTTCGAACGCGGTTATCGAGACTTTTTTATCAAGACCGTTGAAGGAGATGTCCGCGATGTGTTTCAAAGATGTTGGGACACATTCCACAGTAAAGGTGGCACTGGGGAGCTGTTTACTATCTTTGATAATCTGGACTGGGTGTTTGGTGACTTACAAACTGTGCAAACCAAGCTGGTAAAACTGGCACCTCCGGATTCAAAGCGTTGGGATATTTTTAACCTGTACTTTGATTTTTACCACAAGGGACTTCAAAGAATAATGGTGAACCTGATTGAAACTGAACCGGAAACATACTTTATTCTTCAGATCTTAGACTTCGATGAACGATTCGCTAAGATAATGAAGAATGACTTTGGTGTCGCCAATGTTGAAACTGTCATTGGCGGTGAGGCTAAGGAACAGTTACTGAAGGACTATCTCAACCTATCCACGACCATGATTCGTGAATGGATGTCCAATCTGAAAGTCACTGAACAGCGTACATTTCAAACTAGACTTGTCGCACCTCAGCTGGATCCAGAAGGGCTGTATGGTCTGGAGGGTTCGAAGTCTGTGTTTCAGATGTTTACACAACAGTGCCAGGTGTCTATAGATACCAAACAGGATGTTATCATTGAGGGTGTCATAAATGAGTTTATCAATGCATTGCTTACAAGACAAAATGACTGGGGAAAATTGATTCATTCTGAGGTGGAGAGATTAATTGCACAGAATGAGAGGGAAAGATCGAAGAAGAAGTCTGAAGAGGGGGATGAGCAAGTCGAAGCTGTTCCTCCTGGTTTGCTGGAATATCTGGTTGCATTGGGTAATGATCAAATGCGTGGTGCAGACTACACTGAAGCCATTTCCAACAAGTATTCTTCGACAGTGTCAAAGCCATATCAATCTGAGATCAGCAATACGTTGGAAAAGGGTATTGATGGGTTTGCCGACTTGGGTAAGCGCTGCTGTGATGCGATGATTGTCATTATGTTTCAAGACTTCACCATTTTGACCACAGTCTTTGATAAATCCTGGTTAAGTGGTGCCACCACGGAGAATGTTATCCGAGCTGTTTGTGACACAATCTACGAGTATCTGGGAGAGTACAAGGAGCACATGAACGAGTACTTGTTCGAGACTTTGTGCGAAGAATTGATGGAGGAGTGCATCCTCCGTTACTTCGCCAATTTGAACAAGGAGGTGGGTATTTTCAAAGAGAAGAGACGTGACAGCGTCATTTCACTGGTTCAAAGAGACCGTGCAATCTTTGTGGAAACATTCAGCACTTTCTACTCAGCCCCTGAAGAGATTGAAGCACGTTTCAACATCATGGAGGAGTTTTCTGACTTAATTGCCCTGAACGACGAGGGCGGTGAAGGTGAAGGCGAGGGTGAGGGTGAAGTTGAAGACGATATCATTGCAATTTGGGAGACGATTGTTCGAGAATACAATGAAATTCCACTACGATTCTTTGAATTAGTGTTGAAATTTAAACAGGTGAGCAAGTCCCAGACCAAGAGATTGATGGTTAAAGCAGAGACAAGCCAGAGCCGCGTTCTTAGAGAGGAATTGGGTTTGGATCAGCTGGTTCCCTCATTTATGGGCAGATTCAAGTAGAAATGAATATTATCTTATGTTGTCCTATGCTCTGCTGTTCTCTTTTGTACTGTACTGTGCTGTGCTATGCTGTACTGTGCCGTAATGTGTTCTCGTTTTTATTACATTACACTTTGATGTAAGCCAGAGACAGGTTTATCATCCAGGCGGTACCTTGTAGTTCTAGCTGTTTTGATATCGTCACGACTCCATCTTTCTCTCCGAAGAGCCCGGCAGTAACATTCTTCGCATCCCCCTCAATTTCTCCAAACACACTGGCGTTGATGACGATTCTGTAATCAACGAACTTTGGGTCGGCTTTAAACAATTGCAAGATCTCAGAAGTGAGCGCCGCTGGAAGTTCATTTGCAATCACTGTTGATAGCTTGACAATTGATTCGGCATACTTCTGTTCTAGCGCTTGTTGAAAGTCCATTTCGCTATTGTCTGTGTTTTCTGTCTTGTGCTGTACAACTGATGGGATGTCTATGCTATCAGCGGTGAGATCATACATTAAAAATCAACACACAGAGAGAAAGAGCGAGGTCGGTGTTCGGGTGTCACAAACTTGGAACGATATTATGTAAGAGGCAACAGATTGGTGAATATTAGTCAGCACACTGATAAGGAAAGACAGAGCAAGAGGAACGGTGAGGCTATAGCCGCAGTTAGAGGTTACCGGAGGTCTGTAGAGACATAACTTAGACTAGATAAGGCGAAGCTGGGCAGATACTAAAGGCAGACGCTGCGGTATATTTTTTCTTGCTTGGAAACGTCAGTGTTGCAACTTTGTGAAAGTGTGGCTTTGACCAAAAGCACGTGACTTTAGTGCATCCAGTGTGATTCTTAGCGATGAGTATGCCAAAACGAATAAAGACCAGTGAGAAGCGAGGCTTATGCGAGCTCCACACTTGCGAGACTCCACTGTCCTCTTTTTGCACAACCAAAAACCCTTATTGCCTACCAAACACATACTCTCTGACCACCAGTTCATAGAAATCCAGCTGTCACTCAGCTGTCACTGTGAACTGTACCATCAAGAACCTCCCGATTTACGCTTCCTATTCAGGTAATACACACGGAGTGTGTGTGGTGATTGAAGTGCTCAATCACGTTATCGAAAGATCAACAGCGCATCTGGGATTAAAACAGTTGAAGAGTCCATTCATACAGTTCCTCCATACAAGTCCTTCCGCGTCTCATCCATCTCTTGAGCAGCATAACAATCTATGAACGAGGACGAGGACCGCAAGTTCCTGCGTGCGGCGGCAGAGGCGATTGTCGCAACCTCGATGAATTCTCAGATAGATCCTACCATCTTGGAGCTACTCAAGCGGATCCAGTATGCCTCCAGTGACACTGTCCATACGCCGCAGAGCCAGTCTTCTTCTTCTTCGGCTGCTGCAGTGGCGCTTGAACAGCAGTTCTTTAGCGGCGACAGCCTGGTGGACCCGGTCCGCTCAACAAACCTCCATCATTTCCCCCAGTTCAATCTCAACTACTTTGATTCTCTAGAAGCTAATAACAACAGCACTAGCAGTCACCCCAACCCCGCATCAGCCATAGTTTCTGCGTCAACCTCTACCTCTACATCAACGACGGCTGCTGCTGCTACTGCAGAACTCAACAACATTCTCTCAGCCAGTTCAGCCAACTCCACGTCGCCTTGGTCCTCGATGCAGACACCTCCCCCAACAACCCCACCATCTTCCAGTGGGAAACCCTTCATCTGCAAGGATTGTACACTCTCGTTTCGTCGCTCATCCGACCTTAGACGCCACCAGCGGGCACATCTGCCCGTGCTCCCGCATATCTGTCAGCAATGTGGTAAAGGTTTTGCTCGGAAGGACGCACTGAAGCGGCACACTGATACGCTGACTTGCAAGCGTAATCGTGAGAAGCTGCTGGCAACTACCTCAGGTGACTACGACTAAATGTGAATAGATCAATGATCGTTTTATTTCTTTGAATAGATCTGTATTAATGGTGACTTTTCTCTTATTTTCCCCCATCCTTGCTGTGGGTGGGTATGTATGTCCATTAAATCATGGATAACCTGTTTAGGTGCCACCTCGTTGTATCTAATTCTATTACATCTAGCTGATAGCAGCTGTCTTTGCTTTATCAACTGCTACTTTGTCGGTGTGTTCTCGAATAGGTATTTCACCTTTCAACATTTTACTAAGAATTCACCAATTATGTATATGAATACTAAAACTTTTAAACGTGGATCAATCATCACTCTGGAGCCCGCATCCTTGGATACCAGTAAACTCATGACAGTGATCGCAATTGGTCTTTCAGGTAGGGGTAGGGTCATTATATGTTCCTTGAAAGGAGGTTCCATTCCCAGATGCTTTTCCAGCGGGTAGTCCTTAGTATTTGAGTCCATTCCGTACAATGACCAGTCCATCGAAAGTTAGACATCCACGCTGAATGACAGAACGTTTTCGCGAAAATTTGTTGTGACACATTTTTCTTTTCAACTTGGCTGACGACAGAAGAAGCACAACCAAGTGTTATGATACAATGATCACTCAGGTATGTCCACACTTGGAAGAGCCAAGATCTATGTTGATAGGCCAAACCCCATGGTGCTTTAAGTATTTACACGGTAAACGGTACACCGAAGTCTGAGGCATGATAGGCTATCAGAAAAAACTGTTTCTATATTCATTTCACTGAAGAGTCGCTACCGGACCTGAGTACACAACGAACTATGTCATCACACTGTCGAAGGGTGGAATAACAATGGAACTTGTTCTCAATTCCGTATACACCTGGTCTTTCATTTGTGAACCTTCAGCAATAGAGATAGAGGCCAGAACTATCATTGTTGACCCAACACAAAGTCTTTGTGTCCTAGCAAGACGGGAATCCGTCAAATATCACTTCAACTCGCTCTCTCTGTTGAGAATCCCGTCTAAACATCTATCAAAAGTAGTGTATTGTTTGAAGCACCCAGAGCAAACGATGCTGGTCTTGTATTTTCCAGCCACTGCTATTGCTTCTTGTTTCAATCGTCACCTCCATCTTCATCTTCGAAACTAACATTTCTTGGTCAGTTCAGTACCTTAAAGACCCAGCCATTTTGGAATCGGAATCAGGAGCGGTCTTTGCGCAGTACATGTTAATACATTAACAATATCTGGGTCCCCCACTGTGGCGTCAGAAGTTTGAAGCAATTAACAGACAGCAAAAACGGGAAACAACGGAATATCTTGTCAGTTTAGCATCGAGCATCACAAACGAGATTCTAGCAGGAATTCATGTAGAATATCTACATCAAAACTCATTCATAATCACGTAACTTTGCATAAATAAGGGGGGGAGGGGTTGCTATTGTTCATTTCATTCGTTTGCGGTAGTTTTTTGGGTGCGGGTCCCGGATACCAGTTTACACAGGAAAACAAGACCCAGCACACTCATCAATGAACAACTTCAAAGTGTGAGTACACCAAGCTTCTCATCACAGAGTTCAGCTTCTGGACCTCGCTGCTATTGATACGGTCACAGTCGTCCTGGCCTTGAAGATTGAGGAGGTAGTCCACGTGGCCAACCAGCAGCCCAATCTGATCCTCTGTGTATCCTGATATCTTGGCCCAGTCAACCACTCTCTCTTCCAACAGATACTTCACCAACATAGCCAGCATTGTCTGTTTGAGATTGAGACTGAGCGACACTGAATTCCTCTGACAAATGTTAAACAGTCTATTAATCAGCACAACAAACCCTTCAAACTCTACCAGGGAAGCGTGAGATCGCGCCAGTAGGGTCATTAGAAAAGTATTGAGACCTCGAAGATACGCCTTGTAATCCGCCTTGAGCAGCTGGTAGTCCTCTAGTTTGAGAAGCGTGTGGTAACGGGCCAGTAGAAGATGGAGCGTTCTTGAGGTCAAAAACGTGGATATCGTTGCTCGTTCCTGCGACATGGCGTGCTCAGCCTCAGGGAGGATGTCGTTATCGTTGTAATAGTCAAACATATGTATATACAGCACCAGGTGAAAGAATTTTTTTTGTTTTTGCCTGGTCTGTGAGAGTGGCGCCAGGTCCAAAGGGGGAAGAGGGGGTTGTGCTTGTGCTTGTGCTTGTGGATTGTGTCAACTCTAGTGCCGTGCTATGAAGCTTGTTTCTGGCAGAACCGAGGCGGTAAAGATACAAAACAAAAACGGTGATTGGGACGAGAAACAGTAAAGGGAGCACACCTCCAGTTTCCCAGCTATTAACAGGCTTCTCAATGAGGAAAACGATAACAGCCCCTCACGTTGTAGGGGTTTTTGGTTTTGGTTTAAGTCTTGGTTTGGGTTTTTTTTTTTTTTTTTAATTTCCTGTTGACTCACACTTTTTCCAACTTGGCAAGTCTCAAAAGCCGAAATCCCGACCAGGACTAACTTGGTCGCAAAAAAAAAAAAGGAAAAACACCACTCAACTGCCGCTAAGTACAGGTCAAAGAGAGCCAGTAGCCGCTAAGTACAGCTGACAGAGAGAACATATTGCCAGTTGATGCCGTGGATGGGTTCTACTCTCTGAGTGGCACACCGAAGTTTGCACGGGCACTGTGTACATCGACTTAGGATGAGCCCCTGTGTGCCTCAGGCGTATTGCACTCTGGAGGCGCTTACTGCTTTTTTGGCCTATTGTGATAGTTGTTTTCCTCAGATTGACAATTGTTGATTTTGTTTCTGACAGAGGTTGCCGCACTGACCAAAAAAAAACACAAAAAAACATTGCCGGGTAACTCCTGGTTTACTCCTCCTCTTCACTTCTCTTTCTCGTCTTCATTGTCGCGTTCATTCTCATTTTCATTATGACCATCCGGGTGCTGCTAGGGCGCTAGTAGGAACTCGGCAGCCCTGTCCTGTATATTGGTACAACAGACAGGAGAAAACTCAAGTGTAACAGAAGCAGGACAAAATAAAAACAAACTAAACACCCATAGCGCCCGCCCGACAAGAGAAGGGCACCTCACATACTTGTTTATTTATCTATTTATTTACTTATTTATTTATTTATTTATTTATTTGTACACAGTTGTGCATTTGAGCGAATAACACTGGATCGAAACCCCTCCTTTCTGCTGGACCTACCGATACTTACCCCATCAAATTCAGTTCCGCTTCGCGAAAAAGCTCATCGGATGCATCGCGCACTCCGCATTTCCACAAGGACTTACTTTCAAAAGTTGGGGGTGGGTCATATCATCGAAGCGGGAAAGGAAAAAAAAAATACAGGAATCACGCCCTGCTTGAATCTTGGACTCTCGCCTCTTTCACACTCGAAGTTCAAACTCGAAGGGAAGTCACACACAGCCAATTGTGCGAGCCTGGTTCCACTACAGTCTACTTGTACTCCGCAAAGAAAGAAGAGCGAAAACGAAACCAATCGATGACGGACGATCTTAACACACTGCTCAAGTCCTTCCAAAAACCTATTCCTCATGAACAACACCGGAATGGCCCAAGCCTCACGACGACCAACACCATCAGCATCAACAGAACACGCAGACAGGTTCCAAACACACAGCGACTGCGAAATCTCTCTTGGAGAGTGGCAAACAAAGTGGTGAAGCCCCCTCTCCTAAGAAGCAACACCCAGATGGTCACGTTCAAGGACCTGGACCCGGAAGGCTTTGACTACTTGAGGCATCTGAGAAAGCTCTCTGAGTCCAGTGATGATGGCACCAGTGCCGAGTCTAGAGAAGAGGAACCGATGAAGTGCTCGAGATGTTCCACAGAAAAGACACCACTCTGGAGATGGGAGGAGTCACGGGTGCTGTGTAACGCGTGTGGCTTGTTTTCTAAGTTGAGCTCTGTTGGCTCGGATGACGCTACCATAATTGACAGTAGGAGTAAACGACCAGATTTCAACATTCAGATTGACTTGTTTGATGAGGTCCAGCAAGAGCCTGCTGTCTTCTCTCTTTTTAGCACCTATGTGAAGAACAGTGAGTACCAAGGAGAGGAGGAAGAGGAGGAAGAAGAAGAAGAAGAAGAAGAAGAGAAGCTGGGGAAAGAAAAAGCGCATAATCCAGGGTTCACCGCGCCTCAAAGAAGAAGACACAGCTGTGAAGTGCAGTCTCTTTTCCCAACGAGGACCTCTCATGGCTCTGTATCAACTGTGTCTGAGTCTGGGACGACGGAGCCGTTGGCTCTGGATGCACTTGATATTGATGACCTTGATATGAATTTTTTAGTTCCCCAGGAGAAAAAGGAGGATGAGCCAGACGACCGGGACGAATATGCTTGGCTTAAGGCTGGGTTATGATTGTATTAGAGACATCTGACACACAGTCAGTGTAACCATTGCCAAAGGCCAGTTACTTGAAATTGATATACATGCATCATTTGATACTTTTCCGAATCTGAAGAAGAAGTGAAACTGAGATGTACTCTAACCGAACATACACATATAGGGATATAAATGTACGCGTGGCTTGCAGAAACTCTCAATAGTCCATGCGATTCCAATGAACTAGTTCTTGATCCCTCTTCTACAGTTCATCGAATACAGTGGTATTCCTATAGTTTCTGAACATAGTCATAAAGAAGGCGTCTTCTCATAGAAATGGCAGCGACCTCAATTCTCAGCTGAGCGTCAGCCCAATTGTGGGCTTGCATCAAGATCAGCAAGAAGAAACCTTCAATAATCATAGTAGGTGTGTTACAAATGAGCTGACCAGTCTCACTCCACCGTAGTGCACTAGCAATGACGATCAACAAGATGGTGACGAAGATACCAAATCCAACGCCCCAAGTGGACGAACACGCATCATTTACAGCTAATGAGACTTTGTTGATGAAGGAGCGCTCCTCCTCAACCACGGTTTCAGGATAGATAAGCCCAATCTCGTCATATAGCTCCTTCTCTTCAGCTCTGGTAAACGCATGGATCTTCTCATCATACTTGGTGGTGCGATAGTACACATTTCTCACCACAAAACCGTCAATGAATCCAATCAGTCCAGTATAGGTACCTGTAAAGCAGGAGGGTTAGTATTTTGATATCAAAACATAGAAGAATCAAAAATGAATAATTCTTGACGAAGGGTATTTCTTCACTTACCGATAATAAGCCACCAGTTAGTATTCCACGACATTGGATGTCCCACCAGAAGCCAGGCAACGATGACAACCACAGCAATGATGACACCAATACCAGTACCAATAATATCAGCATAGAAATCAATGGCATGAACTGTTGTTGAGCGTTTCTCTGCTGGAATTAGAATATTTGGATTTGGAGTATGGTCGCCAGTCAAGTAACGCAGTCTTGCCTCAACATGGCGATCCATGCGCAAGACATCGTCAAGAACAGACGTGAGAAACTGGTCGTGACGAGCACGCACATTCTGAAGGCACACAGACGTAATCAAAAGAACAAGAGCAGTAGCTGTATTGATACAGAGTTGCCACAGGTTACTCCATTGCTCAAACTTAGGATTACTACCAGTTCTTTCACCAGTGAATGGTGGGTCGTTCAACGCATCAGTCCATAGGGCACCACAGCCAACCCAGACAAATATACCAATCCAGTAGATCACAATGGCAGGAGCTGAACCAAGCCATACTGAAATGAAAGTACTAATACGGTCAAACCATCCCTCTTCGGGAAGACTGTTTCCAGCAGTATCTTCGGCGCTATTTTTCTCGACATTAGCGAAGACAGGATCGTCAAGATCTAGACTTCCCTTTTGCTTCTTTTCAATGGCGTCAGGAATGAGACGACGGAAAGTTGATGTGCGAGATCTAAACTCAGCCCAAATCAAGTTCTGCTCGTATGACTGCATCAACTGCTGTCTCATCAGAAATGTATCCCAGATATAGGTCTGGATTGATTGACCATCCTCCATGATGACTTGCCAATTCTGTGTGGGCCCCAGTACACCACCGAGAACAGCCCAAACGATGACAATAATCCACATGATGATGAACGCCGCCTTGGTACCGACAATGTAAACCATCCAGTCAAGGGCAATATCGAACTTTGTGGCCTTGAGACCGTTAAAACTGACATCTTCCTCTTGCTGGATTGTGACTTTCGGTTGATATTTCTCGTCTTCAAGCTCCATGATGACCTCTTCTGCAGGCTCGACGGTTTCTGCAGCATGACAAAAACCGTGCCTTTGACCTGGATGGCCAAACCAGTCTCTGAAGAAGCCCATAGATGTGCGCGTATGTGTGTAGGTGTGTAGGTGGGTGGGTGTGATACAGTGTCAGTTGGCACCCATGATGGAGACAAGGAGATATAGAGGCATTTTATAAATGACACACCCAGAAAGCTGTAGCCTGAATCCTGCCAGCCGCTGTAAAACGAAAAGGGTTGGCAAAACCACCATGGTGGTATTATTTGGCATAAAGTGTGTATTCAAGACTAACGACGTTGAACCCTGCATGGTGTGCACCAAGTGGAACAGATATACAACTGGCAACACAGCCTTCTTTTGTCCTGGTGTTTCAATACAGATGCATCAGCCATTTGTAGACTTACCTGGTGGATTCACACCCCGAAAATTTCAATTGTGTGTGTGCAACACCTGTTTTTAACGCAACTTGATTGTACCACTTTTGAGAACTTTCCTGTGGGAAGAATCAGGTGCGTCTTTGCTGCAAGTGCTTTGGTCTAAAATTGTGTCTATACCAGAACTGATGAACTAAGCCGTCGTCCCGTATGCAATAACCTGCAATGACCGCAATTGAAAGAACTAGAAATGGGTACTGCTCCAGCCAATGAGAGTCAGGGACGGCGATATGTCTCAGTTTTTGGTACACTGGATACCAATCTCGATGATCTTTGAACAGAAGTCTCAAAAATAAGCTTGAAAGTTGACAGATGCAATTGCCATCATTCGGTCTTTCGAAGCTGGAGCTGTGCAAGGTACGATCCCCCGCCCTCCATAAACCAAGCTATTGAGGCTGAGTCTTGGCCTGAGCCTCATTCTCTATTGGTGTGAAGAGCAGTGTTGCCATTTACAGCTCACCTGTATATGCATTTGTATAGCGCCTATACCGCTGTCACAAGTATCAAAATATGCAAAGCCCATTCAACAAGTTAAGAATACACGACTCGTACGAACCAGCACCTGTCCCAGTACTTCTGTAGATTGATCTGTGTGTTATCTCAAGACCCATCCGATGGTGTGCAGTATAGTAGTAAAAGTATGTCTCACCTCCTACTGAAGAACGGCCAACGTATGAGTCGAGGCTCTTGGTCTTAAATTCGTATGCACTATGGCTGTCTTGATCGCAACTAGAAAATGCAGGAAGCTCTGTCCTCCGTTGCAATCTTCAGGCGGTAGAGAGGACCACATTTCCGAGAGCTAGAGCTGAAGCAAAAACAAAAACAAAAACAAAAACTAAAAAAAGGCGGGTACTACCCATACGCTACATCACGAGCGGTCCCTTTAGAGATGTAAATGCCAGTTGTATTATTAACACATAGTCTATCAACATGATCCTAAAAAAAGTCCAAAAAGTCCAAAAAAATCCAAAAAAAAACTTCTAAAGTAAAACCAGTTTATTAACTTTACCAATGATAACAAAACCCAAGTATAACAAGACGAGAAACACACAAAACACAAAAATTGTTCTTCCTTGATTCATGACAATTGGGCCAATGTTCCATGGGAAAAAAAAATGTGCCATAATAAGTCCGTCCAATTCAGAAAGCACAAACCAACAACAAAATGCAAAACGTACGAAAATCCAAAACATCTAGATAACAAATGACAGCATGACTGACCGCTTAAGAGTAAGTCTCAATAAGGGTGTCACGCAGGTTACCAGAAATAGACTCTGGTTGAGCATCTTGCAATCTGAAAATACTTTCAATAACACTCAATTCTGGAGCGGTGGTGTCCAAACCGGCGACAGCCAACCAGTCATTGACCACAAGACCAGCACCGACAACGGCAGAACCACGGTTCACAGTACCGGCAACCAACGGAACTTGTAGCAAGGAGGACAATTCCTCCTGGTCAGCAATGGAAGTGGTTGGGTGGACGATACCACCTTGGTTGGATAGAGAACAGTAGGCACCAACCAAAACGTTACCGGCAATTGTTTGTCTAAACACCTCAACACCGAGAACATCAGCAATTAGCTCCTCCGTCTCTCTCTCAATATCTGGATGCACAAGCGCAACATAGTCGTTACAGCAGATAACGTTACCTAGAGCAGATAGTCTCTCTTCAACACGCTGTATTCTGACAGTGTCTGGCAAACTGTTTCTCAAGTGCATCAGCTCTTGGTCGGTGGTCTGGGCAGGCACCAACAACCCTCTTCTGTTACCAGCTGTCATTCTACCGACAATTCTGGTACCAGCAATGGTTGTGTGAACAATTGGGATAACATCACCAAGTTCAGCTTCAAAAGCAGAGTAAAAGTTCTCTGAACCACCGACAGCAACCAAACAGTAGGAGTTGGTTAGTTTGGCAAAGACGCCGACTTCGTTGGAGTTCTCAAATTGGGTTCTGGATGCCATGATTAATTAGATTCTTCTATACCTTTGATACTGTACAAATCTCCCTTATTCTTTCTTCTTTTTTTTTTCCCTTCACTACCTGTGCAAAAAAAAAAATTTTCACTCTCGGTAAGCGCCACATCAAACAAAAATAAAAATAAAACATTACGTAAGTTCTTATGTCACTTTCGCGAATTCGCGAACTTCGTTGTGGATGGGAAAAAAAATGAAAAACAAGAAAACATCAACACGCCGCCGCCAAAACCTGGTTAGAAAAACAACAAAAATCCCAGAGCGTGTTTTTGTTTTGTAAACAGACCACCACCAACAGTTTTCAGCTGTTGAAAATCAGTGCGCAGAACATTTTAAGGCACCACTTTGGACTCTGATTGAGGTCGCGTGTGGTTACTCACTGTTGCTGTTTTTTCCCTTTTTACACCTACCACTTGGTCCCCCCTTTCCCTTGGAAACAGGGCTGATTTCAACCTACACACCACGGGAATAACGCGAAATGTCCACGCCCACTCCACAAGGAACGTTGAATCTGGAAAATGAAACCCATAAGGGTCCTCTGAAGGAGCCCTTCCCGAAGTCCAGACTTGAGTTGGAGCTGCAGGTACTGAGATACCGCTCGCTCCACGAGACCGGGTCTAACCATCAAGAGGAAGAAGCAATTGAACGAGTATTGTTTCAGGTGAGTGAGCAACAGGAAAAGTTCAAGAGGGATAAAGAACGCCTGAGAAAGGCTGCCCTATCACGGAAGAGGTTGTACGATCAAGACGTATTGAGGGATCAACTTGTGTCTCTGAACCTGTTATCCAAGAATCTAGCAGTACCTTCAACCCTGCAGGACAAACTGGATTTCAGAAAGCCAAACGTTGAAGAGGAGGTTGTACCATTTGAGCTTTCCAAGGTTGAAGCGACCACGGAATATGCTCAGCGGTTGAAGAACCTGGGTATCCAAGACCACTTCTCACTCGATTCCTCGATCACCAGCACTTCCCCTGAAGCCCTTGAAGCTGAGAAAACAGTCAGATCCCAGATCGAATACAGACTTCAGGAACTAGAGAACATTCCTGCCAATATCGGAACCTTCAAACATGGAGATGTTTCGCTCGCAGCACCAGATGACTTGTCAGAGACTATCGACGACCTGAAGATCAAGGGTTTGGTTGAGCTAAAATCGTTGAGGGTGCTATCTAAACAGAAGCAGCTGAGAAAGAGCCTATTGCTATCGATCGGTTCAAAGGCCCACACCTGTGTCGGTGTCTTGAAAAATCATCCGGTCACTTCCACAGCTCAAAGATCACTTCAGATAAGACCTAAGGTTGTTACGAAGCAGACTGCCAGACTTGCTGAGGAACTGGAGAAACAGCAGCGTCTCGAAAAGCAAAGGCTAGACCGTGCTAGACATCTCCAAGAGGTTGAGGGAATCATCAATAGCTCTGAAAAGGTCAGAATTGCTCGCGAGGAGAAACTGATCAAGAAGTCTGCATTTGCCAGAACTATCAACCAACTACATGCTCACATTGAGAAGGAGGAAAGCAAGAAGCTGGGTAAGACTGCAAGACAGCGTTTGCAAGCATTGAAGGCCAACGATGAGGAGGCTTACTTGAAGCTTTTGGACCAAACCAAGGATACGAGAATCACACATTTGTTGAAACAGACTAACACTTTCTTGGACTCTTTGGCTCGTGCTGTTCAAACTCAACAAGCAGAAGCGAAACTGGCTAATGGCGAAGACTTATCTGAGGAACTCACTGATGAACAACGTGAAAAGATTGACTACTATGAGGTTGCACATAAGATTAAGGAAGAAATCACAGAGCAAGCGTCCCTTTTGGTTGGTGGAAAATTGAAAGAATATCAACTGAAGGGTCTTCAATGGATGGTGTCTCTATACAACAATCACTTGAATGGTATTTTAGCTGATGAAATGGGTTTGGGTAAGACTATTCAATCTATTTCCCTGATTACCTATCTGGTGGAGAAGAAGAAGCAGAAAGGTCCATTCCTTGTCATCGTTCCCCTTTCCACCATTACTAATTGGACTCTTGAGTTCGAGAAGTGGGCTCCATCTTTGAAGACCATCATTTACAAGGGTACTCCAACCCAGCGTAAGAACCTTGCTTACGATGTCAGGACTGGAAACTTTAATGTTTTATTGACCACATTTGAGTACATTATCAAGGATCGTCCAATCCTATGTAAGTTAAAATGGGTCCACATGATTATCGATGAAGGTCACAGAATGAAAAATGCACAATCGAAATTGTCCGCCACCATTGCTCAATACTACCACACCAAGCACCGTTTGATTTTGACTGGTACCCCTCTGCAGAATAACTTGCCGGAGCTTTGGGCCCTATTGAACTTTGTCTTGCCGAAGGTTTTCAACTCTGCTCAAACTTTTGATGAATGGTTCAATACTCCCTTTGCCAATACAGGTGGTCAGGAAAAGATTGAGTTGACAGAGGAAGAGTCATTGTTGGTTATCAGAAGATTACATAAAGTCCTGAGACCATTCTTGTTGAGACGTTTAAAGAAGGAGGTGGAAAAGGACTTGCCGGACAAGGTGGAGAAGGTTGTCAAGTGTAAACTCTCAGGTTTACAATACGTGTTGTACCAGCAAATGTTGAAGCACAATGCGCTGTTCTTAGGTGCTGGTGTCGCAGGTGCTACAAAGTCTGGTATTAAGGGTTTGAACAACAAGATCATGCAATTGAGAAAAATTTGCAACCACCCGTATGTCTTTGATGAAGTTGAGAATGTGATTAATCCATCTCATGAGTCCTCTGAAAACCTTTGGAGATCAAGTGGTAAGTTTGAGCTCCTGGATAGAGTGTTGCCTAAATTCAAGGCATCTGGACATAGAGTTCTGATGTTCTTCCAAATGACCCAGGTGATGGATATTATGGAAGATTATCTAAGATGGAAGGACTTGAAATACCTCAGGTTGGATGGTTCTACCAAGGCTGATGACCGTACTGTTATGTTGAAGGAATTCAACCATCCTGAGTCGGAGTACTTTTGTTTCTTGCTATCTACCAGAGCTGGTGGTTTAGGTTTAAACTTGCAGACCGCTGATACTGTTATCATTTTTGACAGTGACTGGAATCCTCACCAAGATTTGCAAGCCCAAGACAGAGCTCACAGAATTGGTCAAAAAAATGAGGTCAGAATATTGAGACTGATTACATCAGACACTGTTGAAGAAGTCATTTTGGAGAGAGCTCTGCAGAAGCTGGACATGGATGGTAAGGTTATTCAGGCAGGTAAGTTTGATAATAAGTCCACTGCAGAAGAACAAGAAGCCTTTTTGAGGCAGTTATTGGAAAACAAGGGTGAATCTAATGATGAAGAGAAGGAGGATCTAGATGATGATGAGTTGAATGAGATCTTAGCCAGAAGCGAAGGTGAGAAGGAGCTCTTCAACCAAATGGACCTTGATAGAACTACTCATGAAAAGATTAATTTCAAAAAGAAGAATGGTTACAAGGAGAGACTACTTAGTGAGGATGAGCTACCAGAAATCTTCTCAGAAGATATATCTCAGCATTTGGAGCAGGATAAGGGTACCAACAAAGATCTGGGCAGAACTAGAGAGAAGAAGCGTGTCTACTATGACGATGGTCTAACTGAAGAGCAATGGTTGGTGGCAATGGATGACGACAATGACACGGTTGAGGCTGCCATTGAACGTAAGAGAGCAGCGCGGGAGAGACGTTCTAACAAGAAGATTGAGGAGATAGAAGACGATGAGGAGGAGGATGAAAATTATGGACAAGCCAATGCGAGTGTTGTTTCTAACGGGCGTCCAAAGAGAGCTAGATCAACCACGATAGAACCAAAGACTGATAATGAGGAGGATGAGTTTGACGCGGAAGATGAGGTCCTTAAAAAGAAGGCCAAGAAGCAACCTTCGAAACTTGCCGGGTTTGGTCTCCAGTTGTTGGATGAGCTAGAAACCAAGACAGCTGAAGACGATGGCCACCTTCTTGCAGAGTATTTCATTGAGCTTCCTTCAAGAAAGTTGTACCCAGACTACTATCAATTGATCCCTAAGCCAACAGCGATTCAGACGATTAGAAAGAACATAAAGGAGAACAAAATCAAGACTTTTGACAAGTTGAAGGAAGCGATTAATTTGATCTACTCCAACGCCAAATTCTACAATGAGGAAGGTTCTTCTGTTCACAGTGATGCAGTTGAACTGGAAGAGTATTCTCTCAAAAGATTTGAAGAGGTTGAGGGCACCTTTTGAATAGCAAGAATAGGAGTTCTGTATTATAACTTGTTGTTTGTAGAACCTAGCCAAGACCCTTCTCACTTCATGACTTTAAGAGGAAAGAGAGTATCACTCCTGTGCTGCAAGGCAAGAGATCACTTTCACTTAAAAGTTGTACTGGATAGTGCACCCAGAGGGGATTAGCTGTTCCTGGAGATTCGACCGTGGCTAAAATCCACTCGGTGACTCCTTTCTCTCAAAGTCTAGCCTAGCAGGAATCGAACCTACTTGGTCTTTCTCCCAAAGAAAGTGCCTAACCATTTGGCTTTTATCTGTACATATAATAATTATTATATAATTAATAAGCATATGTTGGGAGTAGTATATTGGCGTCCCCAAACGTTGAGTTGTTTGTTAACGTAGCTTTGTTGTCCACGAAAAACGTATTACGCCACCCATGCCACAATCATGCTGTTCAGAGTTGCTCAGTTGTACCTGAGCTACAGTGAGGTATACGCTGGAAAGGCTGTGCAGTGTTGTACCCACTGTTCTAGAACTAATGATACGAAATATCTAGCTCTAGGGCCTACTGATGGGTGAGGTCCAGGTAAAGAAAGTGAACCTTCAATACTTAGCGGTAAAAGGTTGTCTTACTCCTTTATAGATCTAATTGGGCACTTCTTTAGAACTCCACTGAGGTGCTGCGGGCTGGCTTCGCAGCAGGTCGGACTTAGTGCGAATGCCTTATCCTCCTTTCCCGGTTGTCCCTAGTTGCCAAGCCAATGGAACATACTCTATCAAAGGTCACATGCTGCCTTTGATTAAGTTTGGTTCAATATCTCAAACTAGATATCTCACTTGGTAATATATGACAGGTCATTTGTATCTACATAAATCCTACTTGAAACAAACAAACATGGAAGTGAATAGTTAAAATACCTAGAATGTAAGCCTGACGCATGCTTGATGGTGTTAGTTTTTTGCAAGTAATTTAGCACAACTTCAGCTAGGGGAATAGCTGGTTGTAATTTCTATTTCTTCTAATAATATAGCGTGATGGAGAGAGTAACTAGAAGTATTATGGGCTGGTGGGTAGGTTTCTTCCATTGACTTGTTCGATTAGTTTTTCGAAGAAACGTACCATTAAATTCTAATACCACTAGCCACTCTCTCGCCGTCAAACTACAGTATTGGTGGAACGTCCGAATCCGAAAGGATACACAAGTCTAACAAGGATATAAACTAGCTGGACAAGTCAAACACAACTTGGTTAGATCTGTACATTATATGTGAGGATTCTGGAATTATAGATTACGAAAGGAATCACGTAAGCATTCTGGATATTGGTAATGGACATAACGTGTCGAATGAGGTGACGTTGGATGATAGATGAGGTGATGAATCGGATGATCAATCAACAGATGATCGAGAGCTATTTTAGGAATTGAACTAGTATAAAAGAAGCAATTGAGAAAGGAAGAACGAGAGAGAGAGAGGAGAGATACATCTCAGCACGAATAAAATAGCCATCAGAAGAACTCTAGCCACACATTAGTAACATCATCAGCAAGACATACATTTAAGCGACAATCCCCTAAAAAGGATAACCAAATCTAACAAGGATCATAACCCAGTTAGATAAGTCACACACCATTCGGCTAACCATTTACATTATACCTAAAATCCGATATAGTGTAGGGGCTATCACGGCACGCTCTCACCGTGCAGACCCGAGTTCGATTCTCGGTTTCGGAGTCTTTTTTTTTTTTTTGATTTGACCCTTCTTGATAGCTTTATTTCTCCAGCCAAGAAGAACAAGCCTAGATCACCAGCCTATGGACATTTGTCTTGTTCCCAATGGGAATACATCATCACCATCACCCCCACCACCACCTCTACTCCAACGCCGGCTATCATCTGGCCTTGGCTCGTCCTCCAGCCTTCCCTCGAGGGGTCACACTCCCAATGTTGGACTCGCGGTTGAACTGCAATACCAGGACCGACAACGACGGTTCAAAGAGTACATGAACTTCCTCAATGTGACAACAGTGCAATCGATCAGCCAGGAGGACTACGATCTCCGATATGACCAGCATGTTCTCAACAGGCAGTTGGAACAGCGCTATGTGGTGGAGGGTTCTTCCCGTGATGTTCGACACGCTGAGATGTATAGCTGTCCTGATACAGTGACCAATGCATTCGAACGCTATGACGTTCGCAAAAGACAAGACCTAGTACCTGCTAGTGGTAACTCTGAAGCTCAGTTAGCCGAAAAATATGCTGATAAGCTTCAGTTACTGCCTGTTGATATCAATGAGAAACTGTCTCTTGAGAACACTCGGTTGTGTCCTTTCAAGAACAACCTAGCAGAATACTGGAACCAGTACAAATACATTGCCAGTGGATCTGTAATACTGGTCATGGATGGGGATAAGGTGGTTAGCACAGTAGAGACGCGACCACTGTTTACTTTAAGAGAGCACATCGTTGCTGCAGTCATGTTTGAAACGCCACACACGATCAACTACATCAAAGTGTCTAAATTGAATAACAAAGACGTTCTTCTGGTATGTGTTGATGATGGAAGAGCACTGGTATACGAACTGAATGGTGGTGGATCACTCGAGTTGATGGTTAGAATCAAATTGAAGTTCACTGTTTGGGGGGCAGACTCTAAGGGGGACTTCCTAATCGTTTCTGACAACTCCAGATGTCTGACACTATTCTACATCAAGGACAATTGTGTATACTTCACCGCAACTAAGCCTCTTGCTCATAACGTTCCAAGTGTCGAGGTTGTTCATGTTCATGACAACACAATTCTTGTGAGCTGTGTCTCTATCTCCGGTGAGCTTGTGATGTTTGAATTCAGTCTGGATGAACAGCATACTACAGCGAAGGACACACCATTCAGTTCCCCGATAAGCTTTGATGTCTCAATGGACTCATCACAGTCCCAATATCTGATCTACTATCTGGTTAGGAGTTGTGTTGTGATGACAGACGATGGTTGGACCGTTACTACCGTTAGCAGTTCCGATTTCAAAGAGGTCAACTGTCCAGAGTACCTTGGGGCTGAAAGTTTTGACCCCAGTTCTATGCTTGAGAGATCTAGAATCCTCAACTTGGCCGAGAATCACATGGCATCGTCAGGGTTTGGTGGTGCTTCCAAATTTGAGAACCTCTTGATATTCACGAAGTATGGCGATACCACAGAGGCTCCGAACGACTCAGATGGACTTATTTCATTCGGTGATAACTTTAACAAGATGAAAAAGAGGTTCTTCAGAGTTTCCGATGAGGAACCAGAACACTCTTCCTGTATCGAAGACGTGTTCCTTTTTGTAACCACTGGGGCTTATACTGGATTGTATCAAGCAGACGGATTGATCTGCAACGCGCATACAAGCGAGATGTTTATTGATATGGATATCCCTGAAGAAGGCTATCACTTCTGCAGAATGTCAATTTGCAAAGTTGTTCCTGGTTTATCAGCAGTGATCGCAGTGTCACAGTCGGGCTTTGTAACCATATTCAGATTGGTTAAGCACAGAGGAGTACATTGCATGAGAGAGGAGTATTCCATCAACCTTATTCCGGACGAGGATAGGAGGGGAGAAGAAGAAGGTGGCTTTGATCCAATAGCCGGCTGTTGTGTCAGAAAGCTTTCAGAAGAAGAGGAAGTTTATGTGATGGAACTTATCCATTGCAGTGGTGCAACAAGGAAATACGTGCTGAGAGAGTTCAACGAAACGTTGAACCTGCTTGCTGATCTTGTCTAAGAATGCATGATTCCCTCTCACTGGGTCGGTAATTGGTAGGCTGCGTAGCCGAGATGGTGTGAAGTTGCTATTTGAGTGGCTGCGCCTAATGTTATTCTTTCTCGGCCTAAACGGAACTGGCTCCTTCTGGCGGCTCCTTCCAGCTCCTTCCAGCTCCTTCCAGAAACAACCGGTATGGCCACATCTTCTTTCCAGAAAGTTCTCCACAATGCCATAAAGAAATGGCAGATCAGGGATATAAAGAACATCAAAGTGGGCCAACAATTCCACAAGCTTTCTTCTTCTCTATACAAACTTCGACATTTGAATCACGACATGGAAGAAACACAATTCACCGATAGAGCCCTTGCCATTGTAACTAATGCGCAAAAGCTCGCTGAAGAACATGCCCACCCACAGCTCCAGCCAATCCATTTCCTCGGAGCGTTTGTTGCAAAGCCAGAAGATGGCTCCCAGAATTATCTCCAGACATTGCTCGATAAAGGTAGATTTGACTACCAGCTATTCGAACGTACTGTCAACAAGGCATTGGTGAGAACTCCTTCTCAGAACCCTGCACCTTCTCAGATTACTCCATCGTATGCGACTGGTGAGGTATTGAAGAAGGCTCAGAAGATCAAGTCTCAACAGAAAGACAGTTTCATTGGTCAAGACCACATTCTGCTTGCATTGATTGAAGATAAGAGCGTCGAGACCATCTTGAAAGAAGCCAGTGTTACTGTTGAAGGTTTGAAGCAACAGATTTTGACCTTGAGAGGTAACCAGAGAATCGATTCCAGAAGTGCCGATACCAACCAAGAGCTAGAATACTTGACCAAGTATGCAATTGATATGACTGAGATGGCCAGAGAGGGTAAGTTAGACCCTGTCATTGGCAGGGAGGAGGAGATCAGATCCACGATAAGAGTCCTTGCGAGAAGAATCAAGTCCAACCCTTGTCTAATTGGTGAACCAGGTATTGGTAAGACTGCCATCATTGAAGGTGTTGCTCAGAGAATTTTGGAGAATGATGTCCCAACCATCTTGCAAGGATGCCGCTTGTTCTCGCTAGACTTGGCAGCCCTGACTGCAGGTGCCAAGTATAAGGGTGACTTTGAGGAGAGATTGAAAGGTGTCTTGAAGGAAATTGAGCAGTCCAAGATCCTAATCATTTTGTTCATTGATGAGATCCACATGTTGATGGGCAATGGTAAGGATGATGCTGCCAACATCTTGAAACCAGCCTTGTCCAGAGGTAACTTGAAGGTTATTGGAGCCACCACCAACAATGAGTACAGAGCCATTATTGAGAAGGATGGTGCTTTTGAGAGAAGATTCCAAAAAATTGATGTCAAGGAGCCAACCGTCAGAGAAACAGTGGCAATCTTGAGAGGTTTGCAACCAAAGTATGAGATTCATCATGGTGTGAGAATCTTGGATTCTGCGCTTGTCAGTTCTGCACAATTGGCCAAGAGATACTTGCCATACAGAAGATTGCCTGATTCCGCCATTGACTTGGTTGATATCTCCTGTGCTGGTGTTGCCGTTGCTCGTGACTCCAAACCAGAGGAATTGGACTCCAAGGAACGTCAATTGCATTTAATCCAGGTTGAAATTAAGGCTTTGGAGAGAGATTCAGACTCTGACCCAACCACTAAGGAGAGGCTGCACCAAGTTAAACAAAAGGAAGCCTCGTTGGAGGAGGAGTTGAAACCATTGAGAGAGAAGTACAACGAGGAGCGTCAAGGTCATGAAGATTTGACCGCAGCGAAGAGAAAGTTGGACGAGTTGGAAACCAAAGCCAGTGATGCTGAGCGTCGTTACGACAATTCCACTGCTGCTGACTTGAGATATTTTGCCATTCCAGAAGTCAAGGAGAGAATCCAGCAATTGGAAGCTCAAGTTGCTGAAGAAGAATCCAGAGCTGGCTCCAACTCATTGATCCAGAATGTCGTTGACAGTGACACTATTGCAGAGACTGCTGCCAGATTGACTGGTATTCCTGTTAACAAGTTAACAGAATCTGAGAATGTCAAGCTCATTTCCATGGAGAAGGAGTTGTCCCAAGCTGTAGTTGGTCAAAGTGATGCCGTCAGAGCTGTTTCCAACGCTGTTAGATTGTCAAGATCTGGTTTGGCTAACCCACATCAACCTGCCTCCTTCTTGTTCTTGGGTCTATCTGGTTCAGGTAAGACTGAGTTGGCTAAGAAGTTGGCTGGCTTCCTATTCAATGATGAACAAGCTATCATCAGAATTGACTGTTCCGAATTGATGGAGAAGCACTCTGTTTCCAAGTTGTTGGGTACCACCTCAGGTTACATTGGATATGAAGAGGGTGGTTTATTGACTAACCAATTGGCCAGAAAGCCTTACTCTGTTGTTCTATTTGATGAAGTTGAGAAGGCTGCCCCAGAAGTCTTGACTGTTCTATTGCAGCTGTTGGATGATGGTAGAATTACATCTGGTCAAGGTAAGACTGTGGACGCTTCCAATGCCATTGTTATCATGACTTCCAACTTGGGCTCCCAATATATTCTTTCCCAGCCAAACTCTAAGATCACTGAACAGACTAAGGAATTGGTTATGGGTGCAGTCAGAGGCCACTTCAGACCAGAATTCATCAACAGAGTTTCTTCGATTGTTGTCTTCAATAAATTGTCCAGAAAGGCTATTCATAAGATTGTTTCAATCAGATTGAAGGAGATTGAAGACCGTTTTGCTGCGAACGACAAGTCTTACCACTTGGATGTCTCTGATGAAGCTGTCGATTACTTGGCTAAGAACGGTTATACACAAGATATGGGTGCCAGACCTTTGAACCACTTGATCCAGAGAGAGGTTTTGAACAAGCTGGCTGTGTTGATCTTGAAGGGCCAGGTGCTTGACAAGGAGAATGTTCGTGTTGTCTTGAAAGACGGGAATTTACAAGTCATTCCAAACCATGACAGTGAAGAGATGGATGTGGAGATGGATGGTGGTGAATGGGCAGACACTGAAGATGAAGATGACATTCTAGAGGCTTCTATTCCAGAGCTTGACTAGGTGATATTTGGTCTTTGGTGATCTTGTACATTATTAATTATTAATTTCTGACTGTATATTGTATATCGTTTATTATTTATTGTTTATTGTATATCGTTTATTATTTATTGTTTATTGTATATTGTATATTGTATATTGTATATTGTATATTGTATATTGTATATTGTATATTGAAAATGGTGACTGTAGATTTCAAAATGTTGGTCTGACTACGCATTGTACTTGTAAAAGAATAGTAACGATACAATACCTATAAACAATAAATAATCAAGCAGCCTTATTAGTATGCCACCTTGAATTTTCCCTGACCTTCACTCTCAACTCTTTTGATAGCATTCTTGAAGGCTGGTCTAGACTCCATTTGAGCCAGCCACTTTTTCAAAACAGGATACTTTGAACCATCAAAGCCATCAAGACGATCACTATGGAAAGCCAACGAGACACTGAACTGCAACATAATATCCGCACCCGAGAACTTGTTTTGAACAAAGAACAAAGAATCTTGTTCCGCTGTTTTAGAATTCACCACCAGCTTCTCTTCGAGTAGAGAGAATGCCTTCATAACTTCCTCCAGGGAATAACTTTCCTTGATGGCTGCATTGTACTTTGAAATGACGCCCCTCATCAAGTACGGGGATTTAGCGTGTGCGGTTTCTAGAACCAGGACAAAGGTTAGAAACGGCTGCACAGAAGCCTCAGCGAAATGGGTCAATAAGTCCAATTCGTCTTCACCAGCTTCATCGACTGGTTTCAGCTTTCCGTCCTTGTCAAACTTCTTAACCAGATAGTTCACAATATGACCAGACTCTGTAACTGTGACAGGACCTTTACCATCGTTGTAGTCAATTTCAATGACTGGGGACTTACCAGTTGAGGTGACTTGTCTCAGGGAATCCTCTGCTCTATTGGACTCGTTTCTTTTGTACAGCTTGAGGTTGTAGGAAAGACCAAGCTCTTCAAGCAGCCATGCGATTCTTTGAGCTCTGGAGGTTTCCAGCCAGTGGAGGGTGATTGATGGAGTTGACATGGTAGTTAATTATGTCCTCTAAGAACAAATATGGTGCACTGGAGGGTTCCTGGAGTCCCTTTTATACACTTGGAATAGAGGGGCAGGTAGTGAACCAAGAGTTTCAGCCGCGGGATACGAGATGATTGAATGCTGTCATATTACGTAATAATCCCATCAACATCACTGATCATTAGCTCGGTGATAATCGGGAATCTTGAGCATTTCACACAAAAAGCAAATAGAAGAAAGGAGGAGACAGCGGTTAGCCCCCCTCTACGGCACACCGCCCGCCACGATCAACAGCGCAAACTATGACGCATCTCTGGCTCGCCGAACTACCCAATGAGGTCCTCCTTCAGGTGTTGGACCACGTTGATAACGCAGATATTAACCGTCTCCTTGCGGTTCCTCAGATCGCAACTAGTATTGCCAACCTCTTCTGCCTTGTCTCTGACAGTTCACCGCCCCTGCATTTCTCAAATATCCCTACGGTGCTCGGTGTACAGGACATTGCGCAGGGCTCCACTAGCGTCTTCACTGACTTTCTGTTTGCACTCGTTGAAGTGAACGACCTCCAGCGCAGTTCCCAATTGATCTCTCAACTATCGTATCGTCTTCAAACCAGGATCAGTGTGTTTGATGAGTACTTCAACACGTTAGACTCCCATTGGATGACATCATTGGGTCCACTCACACAATCTATTAGTTTTGAAAACATTGAGCGTCTCACCCTCTGCAATCTGGTGCTAGACCCACAGATTTTCCACTTCCCGAGGTTGAAGTCTTTGAAGTTGATGAGGTGTGACAGCTCCAACCCAGAGTCGAGCTTTGACTTTCCACAATTAGAGAAGTTGGCAGTAAAGGAGCACCTGAACACAGTTAATGAGAGCATCGATTTGGCGAATCACTCCAGGTTGAAGTCCATTGTGTTTACGGAGATTGAAGATATACACTATTGGAAAGATGTGACCAGTACATCTGTCGAAGAAGTGTTCATTAATGAATGCGATAGTTTGGTGAGGCTCTGTAACTTCCAACTCCATAACCTGACGAAGTTGGTGATAAAGGATACCGACATTGTCGAGCTTTCTCATTTATCCTGTCCCAACTTGAAGTTTCTGCATGTGGAGCAATTCATGCAATCAACCGTGTCTATTCATGACTTGGATCTACCCTCCCTAGAAAGTATTCTGTTGTGGGTTTTTAAGATTGATAATATGTATAATGTGTCTTTTCCTGACCTTCAAAGAGCCTCGGTAATGCTATCGAATGAGCCCATTGAGCTGTTACCACATCAAAACATCGATTTATCCTGTTTCAAGAGCGTTGTTTCCGTCCAGCTATGTCTTGCTGTGGAGGTTTTGAAGTATACAGATTGTTTGGAAGAATTGGAAGTTAGAGGACCCTTTAACAACCAAGTCTTGTTTGAGTTAGAGTTTCTGAATCTGCACAAACTTCACATTAACAACAACAATTCACTATCGACTGTCCCACTTATCAATGCACCTCAACTTTCTAGTTTAAAGTTGTCACGTTGTATTAGTATCAGAGAAATAAGTTCTGCAAACTTTGGATATCCGAATTTGGAGAAACTTTCAGTCGAATATTCAGGTCTCTCCTCTGTGATTGATTTGGAACTTTCAAAATTGAAATCCTTGACTTACATATCTTCAACATCGCAACCATTGATTTTCAGAAACTGTCATTTCTCTAAGCTCAAGATGTTCGAAGCTACAAACCTAGACATAAAGAGCGCATCAAAATCATCGTTTGATTTTCTTGCACCACAATTGCTTTCCTTGAAGATTATGAACTTCAACGTCGAAACTATGATTATTAGCGGTTCTGATTATCCACTTTTGACCCAATTGTCTCTCATTGGTGGTGTAGAGACGTTGCGGTTAGTTGGCTGTCAAAACTTGAAGGATTTGGACATTAGCAGGAACGAGTTCAAGCATCTAAGTTCCTCAGGTGAGCTTTCAAACCTCACTGCTTTAGAATGTGAGGGCACTAACATTCTTCAATTTGAACTTAATACACCACTACTGAAGAGAATTGTGTATGATGAGATTATTGGATATGTCAAAAACAACCAATGACCAATGGTCTTTTTATTTTCAGGACCCTGCAATTCCTTGAAACACAACCCCAGACTTTATTCTCACAGGCTTCCTTACCGAAGGTACAACCGTTGATACCTACTCTGTTTTTTTTTGTGTCAACACACACAAAGGTAAAACTTCGACACAGATCTACAAAAAAATTGAAGTCAGGACGGGGAGATAGATTCTTGTGGATAAGAAGAGTCCAGGCTGCTGAAAACAAAACAGAACAAAAGCAAAAGGCAGTAACCTAAAAGACAATCCTAATCATTTTGCTAACATATGTCAATCCAGAGTCTTTTAGATCTCCCCAACAATCACCTCATACATTTGCTTCACCTCTTGGATGTGAAGGATATTGATAGTTTGGCTTCAATTAATCTTGTTTTCAGTCGAAGACTATCTAAGTTGTGTTACTTTGTTACAGACAATCGGTGCTCGACCTCTTATGGTCGTTCAAGTTCTGGAAACTTCCCCCATCTCCATGTTTCTCGTTGTTTGAGTAATTCAGAGAGTTTCAATGATTATTCTACCCTAAACAGAAGCAGGTTCATTCTCATTGAGATAACCAAGGAGTCTACCCGGCTCTCTGACGTTCTAGATCTTATTGATATGTTCAAACACGGTCCTACTGGAAGCGAGAGTTTCCACAATAGGAGTAAAATTGTTCTATTTGGTAATGAGAGCAAAACTTATCACAAGACTTTCATCAACAAAATAATTGACTCAGATCCCGGATCATTGCGATTTGAAGGATTTGAAGATTTGAAGATTGATGGTAAGGTTTTGAATCCAGCAAGAGTACACTTCATTGACAATAGTTGTTTGGAACTCAAGAATTGCAAAAGCACTAATTTGGCTCATAGGTTTGATATCGCTCGACTATCGCAGTTGACCTTGACAGATATCGAGGGCTCGAGACTTTTTCGATCGCTTGGTTTCGAAACAACTCGGAGTTTAAAAGCATTGGTTGTAAACTCGAACAGAGATAATTCATTCACCTTTGGCATCATCAATGCGAGCATCGAAGAGATGAAAATGGTTGCTAGCCTTGGTCTATGCGTGATCAAGGAACTTTATCTCTTTAACTTGGTCCGATTGGAGATAGTTTCACCAGCAACTACCAGAATATCAGAATTGAGGCTTCCTCAGCTTCAATACTTCGTCTTTGATCAGACAGGATGCGACTGTCCAGGGTATCAAGTTTCGATTAGTGACTTGCGCCTTCCGAGCTTGAGATTTTTTGAATTGATTTGTCAAAAGTTGTCTCAGTTGACCAACATATACTGTCCTCGTATTGAAAGAGCATCTTGTTTAGTAGGTAGTGAGTTGATTGGATCTGTTGATTATTCATTGTTCCACAATGCAAGGGAAATGTCGTTGAACTTTCCAGTGTATAGATTCATTGAAGGGAATCCAAATCTACCTAGTTTGACCCTTTCTGGATACTTTGACTTCAAATTTCTACCACCAGACACTTTATTCCAAAACCTCAGGGATTTAACAGTGCATCAGAATTTTGGTGTTACGAGCTTTCCGGCTATCAATGCTCCCAATTTGGATTCCTTGACACTTTCCGAGTGTCCAAATATAGTGAAGATTTATCCTTTGGGTGACTTTTATCCACATTTGACGGTGTTAAAAGTGCTATCTTGTGGCTTGGACTGTATTGCAGATCTTCAGTTACCACGTTTGGTTGAACTACAAATTGGTTTGACCTGTATTGGCTCAAGATCCATTAAATTAGGTCCATGTTTCCTTCCTAGGTTGACTAACTTAGAAGTGACTAGTTCTCCATATTCAGTTGAAACGTCCTGGATCGATCTCAAAGCTCCATTGTTAAAATCTTTAATTGTTAAAGGTCTTCGTTTGTCCCGCATTATCATCTGCAATGAAACCTTTGCAAGCTTGGACACATTGACAATTGAAGGAAGTATTAATTCTCTATTCCTTGATCCAGGTTGTCCCTTTCATTTGAGTAGTTTAGAGTTTCCTACGACTCACAAACTCCACTCAATCACCAGAGGCGAGAAACGGGGCTTCTTGACTTTTAATGGACTTGAAATTTGCTGTCCTTATTGCTCAGAAATCGAGAGTCTGTTGAAAAAAGATGTGGAGTGATTCCCTTGTCTTTGTGGGAAACTATCTCTTAATCTACTCTTTTTGTTCAATAGCGGTGAAAACAAAAGCTTTTATCTAAGATACATATATACAGCTGAAAGTGATTCAAGAAAACATTACGATCTCCTAGATTCCAATCATCTAGACCCTCAGTCACTTCAGCTCCTCACATTTGCCTTCACTTTTCAAATTAGAAATTGTGCTCGAGACTTCGTTCGCCTTGTCATTTTCTCCACTTAATTCGACCACTTCAAAAGTTCCATTTACCGCCTCAAAAACTCCATCAACTATAACCAATTCACAGCTGTTGGCCAACTGGGTAGTCACAAGCAATTCCTTAAGAGAAGGTAGCAAGAGTCTAAAATTCCTCTCCACAGACGCTGAATGAAGTGTCCCTCGAATGTAAAGCAAGTCTTGACCATCATCTAAACTCATTAGATCCCAATTTTTCATTTCCAAGAAATTGAAATCGTGTAGATTGTGACGAGATTGTTTACTTGGGTCAATCAACCAATCGATCAACTCTGCAAGCTCCCCGGGACCAATACCATCAGTAAACCCCTTAATCAGAATTGCGTTGTATGTCTTGCCTGGTGTTCCATCCAGCTCCTCTGTTTTGGAGGTATGTGAATTCTGCTCAGTTGCTGACTCAGCTGCTGGTGTACCACGCTGAAGCGTGGCAGAGATGGATTTTCGAAGAGTTTGGTATATTTCGACCGATTCAGCAACCGACAACCTTGGAATATTCGACTCTATGGTCTTGGACAAGGAAATGGATCTATGAGGTTCAGGGTCTTGAGCCTCTGCAAGCAGATCATAGGCTTCAGCCAAATAATGCAAGAATTTTCTCTTCTCCCTGTTCATTGGCTTAAAGTTGTAACGCTTCACTCTGCTCTGCTTCATGAACTCCATGTAAATTTTTTCAATGGATATGCACCATTTCGGTTGAGAGATGGCCACCTTGATGATGTTCTCAATATCATATGGAATGTCAGTCATCTTAGGCTCGGGTGGTCTATCCAAGCCAAATGCTTCTCTGAGTTGTTCCTCTCTAGCCATAAGCACACATGAGGTTTCACAGTCTAGGAAATTGCCTTCACAGCTTGGATTATCCCTATCAGCACCGCATGGCAACTGTTTCATGATTTGACCACATTTACAATGGACCTTTACTAGAACAGGACACTTTTTTTTATCATCACAGCGAGCAGGGAAATGACACTGACTTAAATCAGGGTGTGAACAATAATCTCTTCGTTTGGAACAACGAGCAGGGCATTTCACTTCCTCACAAGGTCCTGAGTGGCAAGTCCTTGGACAGTAATGCAAGCAATGGAGCTGCTTTCCGCAGACCTCTGCGCAAAATACAGCAGTCTGAAAGCACATGGCGCGCACTTTCTTCTTACCACAATTACACCACTTCTCCACGGTCTTGGTGCACTTTGCGCAAGGTCTGGAGTCATCATGGCAATTGTGTGGCATTGGGTCATGGCCACAAGGCTGTACCCTCTGGCATTGGTATTGGCATTCAGGTAACACTGTACCGCATCTCACCGGTGCATGAACCACAGTGGCACCACAATTACAGACCAGGTCCTCATTAGTGGACTCGTAACAGGTTAAACAAGGGCCCGTATGGCAAGTCTGTTTACACCTATGGTCCGGATTTCCACAACGAAGAATTTTACCACATGGTTTCAAACAAATGTGGCTTGCCTCATAAGTGAAAGCCTGGTTCAGTTGTGAGGAATTGTCCTCTTCAATAGCGACATTGGTTTTCAAAGCCTTTTTGCGTTCACGTTCTCGGGTCTGAGCAGCCTTGAAGTCGATGCAACAGGTGTTTTCACAATAATGGCGACGACAAGACAAAGTGGCAAAACACTTCTTAGAACAAGAAGGCTTCTGTTTGGAAAGGTTGAATCTGCATGAAACTGAAAAGTCATTTGATTGACATTGGCATTTAGTTTGAACAACTTGGAAACAGGGACCGCAAGGACCCTCATGACACAGGGATTGGCACTTGTGACCACAGCGTAGTTTCTTTTCACAAGCGAGTTCACATGTTGGGACTGGATCTGTGCAAGCCGCTCTGATAACGTTCAAAGACAACAACGGGGTCTTGCCACATTGACAAGCCTTGATACGGTCAGGTGATAATGGGCAGTGCTTTATTTTTGATAATGGTTTCTGGCACGAAAGGACCTCATCATGCATCTGGCAATCGTATAAAACTTCCAGTTTCTTGTTGCATTTGAAAGATCCAATACGGCCATCGCCACAATCAACAGGCTTTTGTAAGAGGCACTTCACCATATCAGCAGTGCTTCCACAGTAACAAGTCGCCTCGACAAAAGTTTGGCATTTGCCACAAAGGCCATCATGACACACTTTAGTGCATTTGTGGACTTCGCAGGGCAACAGTTCGCCACACTCGTCCTCACAGTGCCAACCCTGTTTATAAGGTGTCATGACACAAGGCCATTGGTTCTCATGGTTGCCACAACGGCACTTCATGACCGGGCCCAAGGAATTGCACTGAGCGTGAGGACCCGGGTGACAAGGTAATGGACAACGATGTACACAACCTTTAAGCTTCGCACCACATGTTTGGCCACAACTACCTGGATTTAGTGGATCCGGTTGTGGTTGCAAAGTCTTAGAACACCAGCACTTGAACTGAAGTTTGGCTTTGCGATGACTGTAGTTACATGACGGACAACTCCAGTTACCCTTTTCATCAGTAGACGATCCCTTTGCAGACCAATGCGCAATACAGTCAAGGTGATAGACCCTGTGACAAGGGCTACAGCTCCAAAGGGACTCCTGGGGTGTGATTTCACATGTGCACACAAGACAAGTGTACCTCTCCTGTCGGATCTCGTCTAAAATGTGCTGACTCAATTCCCAGTCATCTTCATCTACCTCTGTCTCTGTCTCTCGCCGGCTTTCTTCTTCCATGACGGGTTTGAAGTTAGCAAATTTTGCCGCTGAATTGATTCACTGTTTTTCGTTTCTGTGTTCAACTGAGAACCGAGGGCGCTGTGGGGCAACAACCTCCGAGAATAGACGATTCATCCCTGAATTCAATCAAAACACAAAACAGCCTTCACAGAAAATCGACAGACAACAGACAACTCACCACTCACAACTGGAAACTGACAATGAGACAATCGCTTCTAAGACTAGCAGCACGCACCAATTCACGTGATCCTTGGGCGAGACGTGATGCCTGGCGTTACGAGGGCAACTTTGCCCGAAGCACGGTTTACAAGAACTTGTGGCCTGGCTTCTCCTACGGTGTGGGTGCCTTTGTATTGTACTGTATTGGTGAGAAGGTACTGTATGGAAGCAAAGAAGAGCATCATGATGATCATGCAGAGCACTAGATGCTTGGTTCGTACTCTTTTAGACGAGGAGCTTCTTCTCCCAAGCCAGGTTCTGTTGATTCCAACTTATTTATTCTCCAACTTATTTATTCACCAGCTTATTTATTTCCATCTTTTTAAGATACTCAAAATACATCTATCAAGCACAACGTTTTGTGGGTTCTACTCTCTCCTTAAAACCATGATGTTTCCATTAAAGCAGTCACGTTATTCAGAATCTCCAAAAGCGACGCAAAATGAAAAAAACCTATTTTTCACTTTGTTTTTTTGATAAGGCTCTCTTTCTACCCCTTTTTCTTGTATACCGTATAACGCATTCCTACCTTTTTATCAATATCATATTTGTCACTTAATGGCTGACTTCCTGTTGTCTGAGTTCAGAGCCTTTGAGGATCTGGCACCTACACGCCCGATTGAGCACCTGGGGAAGTCTGACCTGACCTTTGAGAATAGACTCCTAACACCACTCAAGATCTTCGAGGACGGGGGCGAGAGTGGATGTGGTGGGAAAGTCTGGGTCGCTGGTGAGCTTCTTTCCAAGTACGTACTCGATAAAGGTGTTTATGGCAAGAAGAAGTGTGTTGAGGTTGGAAGTGGAACTGGTCTAGTGGGTTTGGCTCTAGGATTGTCACGGAAGAGGGACGACGATTTGAAGGTCTACATCACTGACATTGACGATTTGGTTCCATTGATGACGAAAAATATTGAATTGAATGGTCTGGAAGATACCGTTTTAGCAGAGACTTTGAATTGGGGTGAAACACTGCCCGACTACGCGCAATCTGGTGTGGATCTTGTCCTGGCTGCTGACTGTGTCTACCTGGAAAAAGCCTTCCCACTTCTTGAAAAAACTCTTTTAGATTTGACAGAAGGTCATGAGGAGGTTTTGGTTCTTATGGCGTACCGCAAGAGAAGGAAAGCTGATTCCAAATTCTTCAGAAAGATCAGGAAGCAGTTCGATGTGCTCCCAATCACTGACTTTAAAGACTATGAACACTACATAAAGCAGAGTGTCCATCTATTCCAACTTTCGAGAAAACTCATGTCCAAGACAGCAGCTTCATCTGTAGTTGGTGTTGTCCCTACATAGAATTTCTCACCTCTTTTAGGTGTATGTACAATGATCAAGTTAAACCACCTCCCTATTTACTTTCAGCTCCCTCAAAGGCAACAGTTTCCTCAGCCTCACCCCACTGGTCCTGTGGACTGGACTTTCTGGAGTTTTCCATGTCAGTCAGTTCAGCAGCCTTCACCTTCCAGGCATCGATAAACTCTTGTTCCTTTGCAACACCGTGATCCAATGTGCCCTCCTGGTAAACCGCACCAAACATTCCATTCTCCTCCTGTGCTACCTGCTGCTCAATCTCCTCTTCAATTCTCAGTCTGTAGAACTCGAATCTAGCTTGTTCATAAGCAGACTCTAAAGTGTGTGGCTCCTGTTGTAGTCTCTTGTTTTGTTGGAGAAGGTAGAGTGTTCTCTGCACCACAGACTCACCATCCAGGGGCTTGTCGGCCTGTTTGATCGAGCTCCAGTCCTGTTTTGTGGTCTCATCACCATTGTTCTCCAGCAGGATCTTTGGACGAGACAGCTCCCATGGGTGCTGCTCATAGAATAATGATCTCAGCTCATCCTCGACAAACTGGAGCTTCTGTGGCTTATATCTGTTAGCAGCTGGCTTCTGTGATTCTCTGGTCTTGTAAAGAGCATTATTCACTTTACCCCCAGTGTGAGTTGATTTGGGTTGGAAAGACTGTGAAAGTTGGAGATTCTTTGGTTCTCTCAAAAATGCCTTATTCGGTGGATGTTGACCAACAACACTGAACCAGGCAGGTTGCTTTGAGAGAACGCCCGATCTCAAATAGTCTGAAGTGCGCTCTAGCACGTTCACGGCACCTGTCTGTGGCTTCATTAGAGCTCCTGCGGTCTACAATATGGTTATGCTATATTGTGTTTCTCGATGTTGGATGAAAAATGTGAAAAAGTTTCGAGAAGTCGAATACAATTATGTAATCTCTGAATAAGCACCATTCATACCAAAACCGCCTTTGAAACAGAACCAACCCCCAGTTCTTCAATTTGACACAAGACACACTCTCCAGGCTCGCCGGAATGTCCCAGCTTGCACAGTGGACACTGTCCCTCGTCAGCGCCCAGCCCAAGTACTCTAGCCTCAAATCCCTTCGAAGGGCCCATCCAATCCACAAGGCCCTTTTTAAACAACAACATCAGTCCCCAATCTTCTTAAACCAACAACTAGTCACATCGCAAAGATCCTCCATCCCACGAAATCGGGCCCCTTTATCTCTTTATAACCCATTCCTGAGATCACTATATCCTTCTACAAAGTATGTGCATTTTCAATCGCTGTACAACGCATACACGATGTTCCCTCAACCCCACCCACTTTACGTCCAACCAGAACATCTCGAACACATGATGGCACAGTTCATGAAAGTCTCTGCTGGCGAATCTACTGGAAGTATCAGTAAATACTTCGCCTCAATTGTGAAAGATTTGAAAAGTGCGGAAATGGATGTGTCTTGGAGAGAGGAGAACGCATGCAACTTTCTGTTTCTTAGGGGAAAGAACATAGACTGTATCACACAGACCTATAATCGCGTTCTTAAGACAAGACTCAAAGACAGCGGAAGGTTAGATGTGTCCACTATGAATATGTTTATGAGGCTAGCTGTGGCTACCAATGAGTTGCCCCTTATGCACCAGATCAACTCTGATATGACCAAGCTTGGCCTTGCTCCAAACAGAATCACGTATGCACTTCTTTTGAGATTGTTGATAAACAACAATGATCAAGAAGGAGTCATGAGAGCACTGGAGGCTATGATTTCTGGAGGGCTCACCATTGACATTGTGGTCATTAATGACATCTTACAATCGCTGGTTGCAAACAATGAAATCGCTACCGCCGAAGAGATAATCTCATATCTTGAAGGTAATCTAAAGAATGAGAAGAATTCTTTCAAACTTGATTCCAAGCACGCCAAAAGAAAATACATTACTGAAATGATAAGTTTGGATACCTTTCTCTCGCAAAATTCAAAACAATTGCTTTTCCCATTGACACCAATCTATGAAACGTACGCGCCTCTAGTGTCACGGTACTTACAGCTAGAAACTTTTCAACCAGAAAAGCTTCACAGTTTGCTTGTACGCCTTCATTCACAAGGTATCGGGATTCCAAATTCCGTTTTTCTCAATGTGTTCAACACTTTAAAATCCCACAAAGTGCAGGATTCCATATTTGAGAAACTGGTTAACATTTACAAATCGCAAGTTTCAAAGTTCGTCCGGTATGATCACTTCATGTTTGACTCTCTTCTGGGGTCGCAGTTGAGACAGAACAAAGGAATGAAGGTGGACCGGAGCAAGGATCTGGCCTCAAAATACAGACAACTGGAACTAATTTCAGGAATGAAGCCTTGGAGTCTACTGGAGTTTGATCCAATGATCCTAGATGTTGTGGATGAAGCCATAGAGAAATGATTGGCCATGTGTCTCTCCCTATTTATTATTTATGTATCCCTAACTTTCATCCAACCGGCCATCTTGTGTAACAGATATATAAAACTGAAGCGCACAGCTATAGTCTGAATCTTATCTCTATCAAGTGCAACAAGAATGCTGGCTGATCTACTTGATTCATACACCTAGCCATATGCACACATTTATCTATGCAACCACATCAGATGAAATTGATCTCACTCATTTCAACTGTGATTTTCAATGATTATAGCTGCGTCTATGAAGTCAAATACCAATCAATATAAGATTGTATCATGGTACCCCACAAAATAAGTCGGCAGTGCAGACGGTGATACCGACAACCCATAGAAACTTACCCTACAATAGTTTTGTGTCTGCCGAGGCCCAATTAGTTAACCAATTCTCAAAGCAATCAATAAGTCAATATTGTATTTATAGAACTTCCAACAGTCTATGTTCAATTCAATAGCTCCTCTTCTGTAAATTAACAAATTCAAGACGGTCTAAGTTGCTTGAGAGATCCCATTCTCTACGGATGAGTTTTCTGAGCTGAAACAATTATTGTTGCCCTTACCAGAAAATCCCTATCACTATGACCTGACACAATTTTTCTTGCAAAGAAACTAATGTGAAAACAGCGTTTATCCTAATAGTTCCACCGAATATCAGTGCTCGCAAAATGAAGATTCAAAACTGCTTTCTCCTTCTTGTATTACCTCTCGTGGCTCAATCAAAACGTGTCTTTGACATTGAAGATTTCAAGATTGACGGTGGCGTCGAGTTGTTGAAGAGAGGAGGTGATGACGAACAGCAAGTGATCAGACCATTGTTCGCTGAACCTAAAGAAGGAGCGATCCTCCTCCCAGACGGCGAACAACCTCAAAACGGGCCAACTTTGCTTACCTCTAGCATCTCTACTAATAAACAGATCTCACTCTTTGCGTCCTATGTTCGTGACAATGTTGAGATTGCACAAAAGTTCAACTCAAAGAACACGCAGTCTATTGTGTTTGCCCCTACGGATTTGGCTATTGAGCAACTGTCTTTGAAACCATGGCAGTTTCCTACTCTGCTAAACAATGACGATTCCAAGACGGAGAAGGAAATTGACGAGATAATCAGTGCCAACACCAATGATTTCATCTTGAGTCACGTTGTTGATGGTACTGTTCCATTTAACCTGCTAGAAAAGAACCAAAAGGGTGTTCAGCTATTCACTTTGAATGGTCATGGCGTGAAGCTAGTGAATGATGATGGGAATTACTACGTTGCGGCCACTGCTGCACCAGGCGCAACTGAGGATTGGATCGAGGTTGACAATGTTTTTAATGTGGACAACGGTGCTTTGTTGGTTATCAGTAAGAGTTTGAGCGTACCATCCGTCTAAAATGTATGGAAGCTCAATTCTGTTCACGATTATGGTCTTTTTATGGGGTTTTGATAGGTTTTTATAGGAGGTTTTTTCTATTTGGTACATTTTTTGGTTATTTCCCTTGGTAGTTCTTTTTCCAATTCATAAACATCATTAAATATCATCATCTGCCTTTCTCCCATCTGCTTCTTCCACAATCTTTTCCCAGTTGGCATCCAACACAACCCAAGACTGTGATACACCAATCACAATAAATGCAATCAGCATACCATACCATAGCCCATCCAATTTCAAGTCAAAATAAAACCCAAACAGCCACGCCAACGGTAAACCGAGAATGTAATACGCAAAGATGTTGATAAACCCTCCGATTCTCTGCATACCTTGACCCCTCAAACAACATCCACTGACAGAATTGAGCGAGTCAAAAAGGGTAGACACAGCAATGACAGGAAAGATTTCAACAATCATCTTGATGACCTCCTCTTCTTTGGAGAAGAGTTTGGCAAACGGTGTTCTGAATATAATCATGAACGCAGCATTGATCAAACCTATAATTAAAGAACCAGTTATCCCAACCTTAGCGGCAAGCTTAGCACATGGAATTCTTCTAGCACCGATAAAATTAGCAATTCTTGTAGAGGCTGCAATACCCACTGAGAATGAGCTCATGTAGAACAAAGAGCCAATAGTAGAAACTGCGGATTGTGCCGCTAGGTAGGAAGTACCAAAACGTGAAGCGAATAGGGTCAAGACCTCATAAGATAAACTCTCAGCTTCAAGCATAATGATACCCGGAATAGCCAATCTTGTCAAGTCTCCCCACTGAGTCCAGGCTTTACTGCTCCATCCATACCAGCACCTATATCCATCAATGAATACAGTGTAGCCAACAAGAAGCAGCAACATCATCCAGAAGTTGATGGTAACACCCAATGGAGCCCCAACGAATCCCAAACCAATGTGTTTGTTCCAAACAAGTACATAGCTGAGAACAACGTTAATAGGGGCACAGACCAGCAAAACATAAGTGCCCGCCTCAAAAATTCCTTGAGCTTGTAAGTATCTCTTGAGATTTTCAAAGACAATGTAAGCTGGAGCACCCCAAATCATAACTCTTAAAAACACACCAGCAAGGTGAGCGACTTCTGCATCGTCAACAAAGTAAAGTAGCAACTTATCAGCAAACCACCACATCACACCAAATGGAACAAAAAGGACCATTCCGAGTAGTGTTGTCCGTTGGAAATGAATTCCAACGTTTCTATAGTCTCTTGCTCCGTAGGCCTGGGGACACAATGTGTCAAGAACAGTGGACAACCCATCAAACACTGCAAATATGATGTTTGACGTCATAGTTGCCAATGAGACAGCACCTAATTCCTTCTTTCCCAAATGTGAAACAACAAGGACACATACAAGGGAGAATATGTGTTCCAACAGGAAGGTGACAATCAGTGGAATAGAGTATGAAGCCAACATCCTGATCTCAGACCCCAAAGTAACCGGCTCATGCTCAAAGTCTTCATCTGTTCGAAGACTCAGCGATCCAATTGACCGGTATGAGTTCTTCCTGGCATAATGTTGCCGATGATGTTGTTGGTTGGAAGTTTGTTGGTTCTGCCTTACCCTCGACATAAAGTGTTCAAAATCACCACTAATGTCCTCATAACCATGGTAATCTTGTAAATTTGGTTCATTGTCTTGATCATTATCTTGGTCCTCGTCATCAGAGTTCTCTACGCTGGAGTACATTCTTTGGTGCTCTTCCAACAACCATCCCAATTCAGAGTCCCTTGTTGCCTCGCTCATCTGAGAGGGAAGTGAAACTGTTCTACTCACTTGACCACCATCAAGACCGTCATCATCGCTAGAAATGGCATCATATTCATATTCTTCCGAGCCCATCGAGAGGAAACTGCGCTGGTTGGGCGAGGAGCCGTAGACAAAGAGAGGTGACTTGGTGCTGGGGGGGATGAATAGGGCAAGTTTTCTATGTGTGCTGGCAACACCGAACCCATTGGTCCTGAGGTTGGGTTGCAGATGCTGAAGCGCCTGTGAAAGAATATTAGCCACCATCTGGCGTTCTGTGTCTTATGCTCAGATTGGATATTTGGGACTTCGTTACTTTTTGTTATCCTGCTGGGTTTTTTTTTTTGGTGTAAAAGTTGAGAAAGTACACTTGAAGCAAAATAAAAACTAAACATTAAAATCAACGCCATCTCCAGTCTGAAACTTCCATTACCGGAGACACATCCTCACTACTCTCAACATCCAGATCTTCTGTAGACGTCATTCCTATTTCCTCTTCATTGATATCGGAGCAACTTGAAATAGGGTAGAAGTAGTCAGAATGTTCTTTCAAATGGAATATCTTTTCAATGCTGAAAGAGAAAAGATCCCAAAAGTTGAACTTGATATCATGCTGAATGTACTTAGACTTCCCTTTGAACTGAACCATGCCCTTTGGATGAGGTAACTCCTCTTTTTCAATGTAGAACTCAAACCCTGACTGAACAAACGAGTTTCCAGGCGGTAATAGAGGAACGTAATCACCCTTGTGTACAACTCTGATACAACCCTCACTCAAGGAACCATTTTCCATGATATCATCATCAGATAGCTCCTCAGTAAAGAACATTTTGTCCATAAAATTGGACAAGTTAGCATTGGAGACTTTTGGACTTCCATAGGCAATAACCAACGGCCTATAGCCCATTAACGTCAACTCTAGACCAATCAAGGTCGCTAGGGACCCTCCCATAGAGTGTCCAGAGACCACAATTCGGTAGCCTGGGAACACCTCTACCAATTTATCAAAGTCTGGGAAAATCTGATCATCCAACTCTTTGAACCTCTTGAAGAAGCCATTGTGAACTTTGCAGTTATCACAGTCCTTCATCTCATCAAACATCTTTTTTCCCTTCTCTGTGGATGGTTCGTAATCTATTGTCTGAATGTTGAGATCTGTCAAGTAGTCCATAGTATTTGCAGTGCCTCTCAAAGACAAAATAATGGTCCCGTTTCCACTATGATCAATGGCAAAAAAACCCTGAGCTGCCTCATCACCTTTCTTGACAGGATAGATCAACTTGGCAATGTGCAACTCAATTGCTCCGTCCTTCTTGTCCAGTCCATAGTAGTCCTCAGGGCTGTAGCCGCTCTGGATGAAAGAGAAGGGTTTGGGGCTGATAACCAAGGGCTCACTCAAGTTGTGCTCACCAATAATTTGCTCAATGCAGTAGCTCATCTTGGAAATATACGCATATCTCACCAATGTCTGGTAGACATCGTTCACGTAATCAGCACCAGCGTTGGTCCACGATGGAAGAACAAGTAATAGCACAGAGGGCAACAGCCACTTGGACAAGTTCACCATTTGCGCTTTTTCAGCTGCGGAGTGGGGAGGATCTCAGGAAGAGCAAACCCTATTCCAAATAACCACATTTTCCAATTCACTGAGAAGGTTCTCACCCTTGCAAACCCACATTTCTATGCAAAGGTGAACAAAATAAAGGTTCTGGAGTTTGGAAAAGAGATCTAGGAATTTGTTGACACAAAAGCGTTTCATAACCATACCCATTAAGGAAACTCTCTAAAAGCACACAAGATTTCAGATACGCTTTTTTATTGAATTTGACACCTCCACCTTGCTCTCAACAAAACCGGTGAACCAAAAGTGATGGCTATGGTGACAAGAAACGCTTCTCATGCCGGTTCATGGTACGCTGAAAATCCTTTAAAACTTGGGAAGCAGATTGAAGGCTTTCTAAAGAAGGCACCAGCGACTGTCCCTGGCGCCCGGTTTTTAATTGGACCGTGAGTTTAAGATTGCTCTTCTGATACCCAACAACCGGCTTTATTAACACTGAAACCTCAGACATGCCGGATACACATACGCTGGTGCCACTCTTGCGGAGACTTATAGTGTCTGGGACACGTCCAAGGTGTAAGTGTGTCTTTTCTAAGTTCAGTTTCAGTCGACCTGGGGTTACTAACTAGTGCCTTCCAGCAAGAGAGTTTTTATTCTGGGACCATCGCACCATGTTTATTTCAAAAATGTCGCGTACTTGAGTGGAGTGGATGATTATGAAACTCCACTGGGAAACCTCCCAGTGGACAAAGAAGTTGTGAGTGACTTACTTAGTCATGGGGTCTTCGAACAAATGACTCTGGAGGTGGACGAGGAAGAGCACAGTTTTGAGATGCATGCTCCATATATATACAAGATGACAGATGGATCAGTTGCAGGAACACCATCCATTATTCCGATCATGATCTCTCATGGGGATGAGAAGTTTATGAACAAGATCTCATCCCTATTAAGCCATTACTTGAAGGATGAATCAAATACGTTTGTTGTGAGTAGTGACTTTTGCCACTGGGGCAATAGATTTGGATACACAAAGTACACTTCTACTGGAAGTTTGGACGACTTGGAGTCTTTGAGGCCATTCTCTAAAGCTGGGAGCTCCGGGTTGAGTATTTCTGAATCTATTGAGTTTTTAGATCGATTGGCCACACGAATCGCATCTACTGGATCTTCCAAGGAATGGAGAAACTATATTAAAGCGACTGGGAACACCATCTGTGGACAGAAACCTATTGGAATATTGCTGAAGACGTTGGAAATTGTTCGTGAAGAGGAGCGGCACCACGATGACTGGGCCAAGTTCTCCTGGATTGGCTATGCTCAAAGTAGCAAAGCAACTTACTCAAATGACAGTAGCGTGAGTTATTTCAGCGGATATGCTCTGTCCTAGAGCTATTAGCGATAGATAGACGGTTTAATGAATACCCCCGTTTAAGATGAATAAACATCCAGGATAGAGATCTATATATACGAATTCCGGACAGAGTCTCGGAAATCAGAGGAACTGTGTTATTTTATTTTGATCACAAAGCTACATTTTGGTGTCATTCACCATCCAATCCAATGTCCCGTGATTCTCAGGCCACTCATATTCACTTGAAGAAGTCTCATCATGTACTATATATATCAAACTGGGTTCATGGCAAAATTCCCTTCGATCCAATAGATAATCCTCATCTTTTGAGCATGGAGGCTGAACAGGACAGCGGATCATCATTACCGCCGACAACCTTTGGATCCGTGAAAGCCAATAAGAAGAAACAAGAAGCAGCTTGGAAAGATCTTGATATATATAAACTAATTGATGATGAGGAGGGGTTTCATCAAGATGCTGGTTTAGACAACTTGTTGAAGAAGTTGGAGAAAGTGCATGAGTCCGAAATTGACACCTTCGACTCCCACAGCCCGGACAATAGTTTCATGAGTGGGTCATCATTCTCCAATACATCATCATCATCAGTACCGAACATAGAAATTACAGCCACCCCCGATAGCAGAAATAGAAGCCCTCAAGGAACTCCTCGGAACTTCCAAACTCCAAGTTTTCAGACACCAACAAGCCGAATAATGAGATAACGACTAAACATTTGCAAATGAACCATTAATGTGTAATTAAACCAACTCTATAATACAATACCTATTTAATTTTATGCGTTTTATCCCTCCTCTTCTCCTATTTCATGAGTTACTAGTAAGCAACCACTTCAGCACACAAATCTTCAAACAAAGTTGGCTTCCGAACCAGATCATCATTGTTGATGCCAGTCTCCTTCACCAACTTGAAAGAACCGGTACCAATGGACATGGTCTGGCCCAAAATGATACATTCAGAAACACCTTCAACGGCATCCGCCTTCATATAAAATGATGCATCAAACAAATGATCTGTGGTCTTTTCGAAAGATGCTAGCTGCAAGACTGAGTCTCTCATCTTGCTCAAACCGAATCTTGTGATACCTAACACTTCACCTTTGTACGTCATCACATCACCCAGTAGTTGAATATGACGTGGGTCAACACTCATACCGTGCTTACTCATGGTGTAGTCAATTTCACCAATGATACTTCCTCTGGCAGCCTCAATACCCAAGACTTCCATCACCTCCAACACATGATTGGTTTTGGTCTTCGAACCAATGATTCCGTCTGTGCACATGACGTCACGCAAACCATACCCTTCAACCAATAGCTCCTTCTTACCATCATCACGAATGTTGATAACAGCTCTTGCAATGTTTGGCAAACCCTTGACCACAACATTAGGTAAAACACGACGGAGGTGTTGCATTCTGAAGAATAGATCATGCTCATTTGGCTCTTTGGCAGAGGTGCTGATAGACTTGAGGTTTGAACCTTCGGGGTAAACATTAATATTGATCTTGTTTTTGGAGAAAACGTTGATATCACCAGCAGCAATCTTTAATTTTGGTGCTTTAGCTATGGCAGCAGCAATGTCATCAATAGTCAATTCTAGCTGCAGCTTCTCAATTGTTTGCAGATCAATCTTTACTTGCAAGAACGACAGGTCATCCTTATAGACGTCTTGAATATAGAAGGCAACATCACTTAAGAGAGTCTTCTCGACCCTACCCTTCACCACTCTCGCAGCTCTTTCATCATCATCGTTTACTAGAACAGCATTAATGATTGGAGTGGAAATAGTCTTAGAGGCATTGATAATTTCCTTGATACGAGGGACACCCAGGGTAACGTTCATAGAAGCGACACCAGCAAAATGGAAAGTCTTCAAGGTCATCTGAGTACCCGGTTCACCAATGGACTGTGCACCAATAGCACCAACAGCAGTACCTGGCTCCACCTTAGCACGACTGTACTTCTGAATAGCAATCGCCAAGAACTTTTCAATGGCCTTTTCAGAAATCTTGGCTAGCTGATTCACTGCATTCACGGCGACGTTGCTGGCTGCTTCATCCAAGTCCATATTGAGAAGTTCTTCAATTGGCTTATCGACGTAAGGCTCCAATCTCTTGGCTTCTCTAACCTTACCCAAGTATGCACACTTCTTAGCAATGAACTCTCTGATGGATTGATAGAAATCTCTTTCAGCATCCTCTTGATCAACGTATTCAATTTTAGTAGCATCTTGCGGTTTGACCACCTGGCCCAAATTGTCACAACGAACCAATCTCTTCTCTAAAGGTCTTAGCACCTTATCCACAATATCAGATACTTGGAATGGCAACAATGACTTCTCATTGACATCAAAACTAACATTGTAGGCGTGATCCCACGTTCTCACAAAGTTGACAGGCTTAGCATCACCCTCCATATCGAAAGGATCCAATCCGTCACCACCATATGTGAATTGAACAATACCATTACTGGAGGTTCTGACGGTGTTATCGTACTGACAACTCAAATCTTCCAGGGACTTCATTAAACGACGAGACATGTAACCAGTTTCGGCAGTTTTGACAGCTGTATCAACCAGACCTTCACGACCTGAAATGGCATGGAACAGGAATTCGGGAGGAGATAAACCAGAGTAGAAAGAGTTTCTGACGAAACCCTTTGACTGAGGGGTCTTCGAATTCTTGGGGAAATGAGGCAATGAACGATCTTGAAACCCATCAGGAACACGATTACCAGAGATAATCTGTTGGCCCACAACGGCCACCATCTGTGACACATTAAGTGTGGAACCCTTAGAACCACAAGTGGCCATAATTAATGGAGCATTAGAGGATTCTAACTCATTGATACACACTTCACCAACTTCTTCTCTAACCTTGGACAACAAACCTCCAATCTTGGCTTCTAAGGTTTGCTCTTCGTTACAACCTGGTTGAGTTTCTAACTTACCCTCATTGAACTGGGTAATCAGCTCATCACACTTGGCATATGCAATCTCAACCATCTCTTCCTTTTTGGACTTCAACTTGCCACCTGGGGTGACATCGTTGATACCAATAGAAAACCCCCTGTTTCCTAAGAATCTAGCACATAACTTAGCCATTCTGTTCATAGCCATAGCCGACTCCTTTGGACCATAGTCTCTCAAAATTGTGTAAAAGACTGAATGCTTCTTACCGTCACCAAGAGTAGACTTATCCATGACACCAGAGAGAATCTGAGAACCTCTGATGATTACGAATCCATCATTTGGGGACATCTCGTTTGGGAATCCACTCTTTGGGGGAGTGAATGTTTTATTTTTGGCATCCAAATTGATGACGACAGGTGAATCTTTGTTCGGCTTGATCAATAGACTGAAAACTTGCTTACCAGTCCACATGTAACATGGCTTGTGAATTGCAGGGGGAGGCAAATCAAACTGCAAGTTACCATCAGACATCATCGATAATAGTTGTGTAAAGGTGGCTCTGTCAAAGAAGGAGTCCTTGTGGGAGATTAAGTAGGAGCCAGTGATGAAATCTTGAGTGGCTGCAATGATAGGCTCACCAGATTTTGGAGTCAATAAGTTGTTCTTCACACCCATCAGGTTAATGGCCTCAGCACGGGCTTCTTCTGTCTGAGGAACATGCAAGTTCATCTCATCACCGTCAAAATCAGCATTATACGGAGTACAGACACATTCATTCAGTCTGAAAGTTCTCCAAGGTCTGATCTTAGCATAGTGAGCCAAAATGGAAAGTCTGTGCAAAGACGGCTGTCTGTTAAACAGCACTATATCGCCGTCTTCAATGTGTCTTTCTACAATATCACCATATTGCAGGCCCTTTGCCAGTTTGTGACGGTCACCATATCTCAGGTTTCTTCTTGCATCTTCATCCTTCTTCAACAGGTAGTTGGCACCTGGATGAACTGTTGGGCCATTCAAAATCAAGTTTTGCAATTTTTCCTTATTGTAACGGGTGCATTTCTCAGGGTAGGTCAGAACTTTAGCCACACGATCAGGAACAGCCACTTCATCAATTCTCAAGTTTGGATCCGGAGAAATGACGGTACGACCAGAAAAGTCGACACGCTTACCAGACAAGTTTCCTCTGAAACGACCCTGTTTACCCTTTAGTCTCTGACACAAGCCTCTGATCGGCTTAACTGATTTTGAGGCACCACCTGGGCCAGACATCAGCGAAGGTGAAGCTGCATCCGAGTTAATGTACATAGCGACAGACAACTGTAAATAGTCCCATTGCTCCATCAGATTATTGATGGAGATACCCTTCTCAATGCCTGCTCGTATCAAAGAAGAGGTCCACACAATCTCGGTCAACTTCACAGTCAAGTCGTCTTCATTTGAGGTTGGGGAGTCACTCATCACCACAGACGGACGGATACACACAGGAGGTGAGGGCAGGTATCTCCAGATGTACATCTCTGGGCGACCACCACGGCCTGAATCAATACCCAACAACTCACAGTCTTCCGGCTTTACCTGCTTGAACAGGTTGAGCACCTTAAGAGGGTTCAAATCATCCATGGCTCTTTTGGCAAATCTCTCAATGTCAGGGTTGTGGAAGACAGCATCTTCAATATCCTTGTCCCATTGCACCTTCTCAGGGGTGGGTTTCTTACCCACCCATCTGTAAGTATCATGAACAATCTTCAAGGATGCAGTTCCTGAACCAGCCGCAGCCTTCTTGACTACTCCATTAATAGCGGTACAGTCAAAACAACGTCTCTGCTTTTTGCACTGGTCGAGTATTTTCTTGATGATTCCCATTCTGCGAAGGTTGTCAATGTTGGGCTGTCTCAGTTGCTGCCTGAACGCACGTTTGCCTTCCTCATCAATAAGCACAGAACCGCAGCACTTGCAAATGGACTGAAGCACCTGGATCGTTGCCTTGAAGTATCCTACATGGAAAACGGGCAGTGCTAGTTTCAAATGGCCAAAATGACCGTGACAAGTAGCCAGATTACCATGGCAAACAGCACATTCCGAAGCATTTGAGGAGATACCCATCCGGGTGTCCAGAGCTCCGTGCTCAGTTGGTGTACGACCTTTCTCCAGGTCAAACAGGTCACGTTTGGACACCTCCACTTCACTCATGGCGACAATGTCCTTGTCGGACAGCGCACCAAACTCGATGCCACTGATGTACTTCGGAGCGATGTCCACGACAGCGTCCTTCATTCTGTTCAGATCAGTCTCGTGAGGTGTTGGTGTTAGCTGCTGGGAAGAAGCTTTGGTAAGTATAGGAAAATTTTGATTACCAGGGATGGATCAGAGTTTCGCGAATTTTTTTTCATCTTCCCAAACATCAACAACTCTTCTTCTACGTAGGTGGCAAATCAAGGCAAGCAACATCACCCATTAAAAAGCACCCAATGTCAGAACAAGAGCAGCTAGAGCAACAGAAACAACTCACTGTCAAGTCATTGGAGGAGGATGACGAATTTGAAGACTTCCCTGCCGAGGACTGGAGCGCTCAGGAGGTTGTTGGGGCAGATGGCGAAAAGGCCCTGTGGGTCGAGGATTGGGATGATAACGACGTGGATGACAACTTCAGCAAGGAGCTTAAAGATGAGCTCTCAAAAGTAGCCGCTGCGACAAAGAAGTGAGTTATTTTCTAACGATGCTTTTAATGACATGCACGACTAGAGATCTACAATGCTTTATTTAACCAGGTTCATAGACATACTATTTTCCAGATATCACTGGGCAATCAATCAATTTCAAAGCCCAATTCGAATCCCATAGAAGCAGTTTCATAATCTGAGAGAAATTTGCGGAACTGTCTTTCAAGTTCACCTGGCTCAGTACCTTTACCTATCGCCTCTGATGTAGTCTGAAAGAGAACCTTTGCCTTCAGCGCTAGCGGCCAGCACTCGCTATACTCCTCCAAGACAGTGGCATTTCTGAGAGCCTGCTGTTGTGCCCTCTTCAAATCCATGGTCTTCCGATTCAAACAGTAAAAGAACAATGTACAACAATGCAAAAACTTGTATAGTTGGACCCAATTCAAGGGCAAGGCATGGATACGATGCAACTCACCAGAGTAATAGAGAAACTTCAAACAAGAATCACTGGTGATCCCCATTTGCCTTTCAGAAGGGACCTTGAAAACAAACGAGGGAGCGTAAAGCATTGTCAGTAACCCGTGGTAACTCATTTCAACAAAGGGCTCAGCACACTCCGGCTCAGTAGAATTAGGTTTCGACAACTGAGCAATTCTCTTTGCCCTTATGTACCAGTCTTCGATCCTTTGACGATATGAGTTTTCGAGAGTGTCCAGAGATTCTTGGGTTGGGAACTGTTCAGCGGCGTTGACTGTGTGCAACTTCTTCATCATTTCACCCTCCAACCTGCGCAGATCCAGCAGTACAGCAAAAGATTCGATCTCACTCTCATTCTCTCCAGGTAGTAGTTGTGGATACGGAATGCTGATATCGCCTGGATCCAATAGACTGGGCCGCACCAGGGCAACAGATATCCAATTGTCAAAATTGAAAATAGTCCAGAATAAACGATTCCTCATTTCCATGTCCTCTTTAGTCCGGCCTTCAGCCAATCGCCTGCGCCTGTTTAGACCCAAGCTAAGTGCCAATCTCACCAGAATGCCAGCCACATGCCAAGACGGATTACCAGAATTGTCAAAAATAGTATACACGCTCAAGAAGAGCAAGTTCTTCACCGAATCAAGATCGTCGTATGTGATGGCTCTAGTTGCATTTCCAATAGACCTTTCTACCAATTGCAGCTTCATTGCTTCATTAGTGGAGATTTGATCATGTTTCTCCAAAATGCAGTAACCAAGATAAAAAACCATGTAAACGTCAAAAGTGGACTTTGCAGGCATCTCATCTATTCGAGACAGGTCAAGACAGGATACTCTATTCATATGTCTCTTCTTATTGGTAAATGGCATGTATCGCCCGAAGAGATGAAAAAAAGCATCAACGCAAGGGAGATAAGTGGCCATGTCAAATTTGAAGTTTGAAGAGTACCGAGACTGGGGAGTTTCAAACCCAATCAAACTGCTCATCAGGCCACATTGTATTTGATTCTGGATATCTTCAGCAATATTGGTGCCATCTTGAACAGAGCTTGAACTGGTGGACGAGAATGAATTGAAACGGGTAGGGCCATTGCCATTTCTTGATTTTGTGGATTTCGATGTTCTGCTAGTTGTACCGTTGGGGGATGCTTGGTGCTGTACTTTATCAGGTGGAAAGATATTTGGAACCGTTTGCGGAATACCAGTAGGAGGTTGTTGAGCAGGCTGTTGTTGATGCTGAATTGGGGTGTGCGGTACTGAATTGTGAGGTAAGATCCAGCTTTGTTGGAAGTGAAACATTTCCTGAGGTTGTGAACATTGGGGAAACCTATCCCTAATGTTCGTAACATTGCACTGCTGCCTCTGCTGAGCATTATGTCGTTCGTTAATCGAGAATGGGTGGAGCTGTACCTGTTGATCGGGTATGCTCAAAGAACTGATAGGAGGAAGGGCCCTGTAATTTTCACCGTTGACGTTCAGTGAACTTTGTTGGGGGCTTTGCTCATGGACAGCTAAAGACAATCCGGCATCTGGATATACATAGCCATGTCTTGGAGCGTTGACGAAAGCATTTTGGGGTGAACAATGTTGCCGGTTCTTCTCGTTCAACAAGCTGTTAACCTTAGCGTCATTTATTTTACGAAGCTCATTGAATGTTCTCAAAACCTCAAGCTTCTTTCTTCGCACTGCTCTGGGAACGTATTCGCACACTTCGTTAGCCTTATGGCAGTTCAAGCACTCTGGAATGGTTCTGGTACACTTCTTCTTCAGTCTTCTGCACCGTGTGCATGAGTACATATGCTTCTCAGTGTCTTCGCTATCTGGGGGTGACGCTCCTGAGGCACCCCGTTCAGGCGGCTGTTGGTCGTTTTGATGTATGAGAGCATTGATGGCTGTCATACTATTCTCGTTGATTGGTGAAAATAGATTGGGCTCCAACAAACAAGCTTTCGGTTGTGAGAGTTTGGTTGAGCGGAGACCAAGTATCTTCAGAAACTGATGGCCGTTGATGGAGTGAATGGGAGCGGCAAAGGTCTATCTTGGGGTGTTTGTATTCTTGTATTCTGTCAGCTTCAACTACCAGTCAAATAATCAAGACACTTCTCAAACACAGGCTGTGTAACTAAGCTAAACAAGGCAGGTGGGAGTGGGATGCGCGGATTTCAATACCTGGCAACCTTTAGTGGGACTCTCCAACTGGTGAAACTTTGACCTAAGACGGTTTTGCAGTTGATAACAAGGTGGTTGTTATGAGAGTCAAGGGAGCAGTAATTCAGGACTTGAGCATCCGCACAAACAGTTGCTTTGCTGTATACCTTGGAGAAAACTCCGGGCAAAGGTTAAATGCCTTCAGCATTGGGGGATGAAAATGCGGACATGTGCATCTGTCTGCAAGTTTTGAGGCCTGATGCATAATTATGCTGAACCTGTCTCCAAAAGTTACAGTTCATCTCAAAGAGCTGAGAGTCTGAGGTGGTATGAAACGGAAAGATCAATGGCTTAAGTTGTGAATCAGGAGCCTGAACCCCGTTTGGACCCCATCTCCAAAACTCTGAATGAGCTCTAAATCGGTCTAAATCAACACCTCCTTGAAGAGAGCAAAAAGCAAGATATACTCGTTTTTAGCGAGGTAAGGTTGCTGTAAAGAAAGCTATGAAGCCAGGAACAAAAGGCAAGAGCCCAAAAGTGCCAGGGCGGGTTTTCATCATCGGATCCATAATATTTCTCAGCGCAATCTCGCACTGTTCTTTACGCTCTAGGAGAGAGTAGTGGTTTTTTTGGGTGTGTTTCATTCTAGATTGCTTGCTTGAGAGGCCGAGATTCATAGACCCGATTTCCGTTCCATTCTGAAACTGAAGGTAGAGAAGGTTCATTAGTATGGTTGGAGATGTTCAAAACTGCAGATTTAGTCCACATTAAATGATCTCTTGGTATCTTGAATGGGTTCCAATGTTTAAGCGGTGCATCGAGTAATCAGAACCGAGGGTGAATCACAAACCGTCGGATACACGACGGGAAGGGATCTTGAATGAATATCATATTACCCTGCTCTAAACTCCACAGACAAAGTAAAATGTGCCCCACTGTGATAAATATAAAGTAATCACATCACAATATGTTGTTAGAGAAGAAAGAAGTTCAAGCTTCGACTACATCAGGGAAGGAAAGTCGCTGATTTAGACTCTTTCCAGCTTTGAGAATACCATCTAGAGATTTATGGAAAGTGATGCAACCACATAATTGGTTACCAAGGAAACTTGTTGGCTTTCGTAGATGTGTAATCAATGAACATAAGCCGTGACATCTCGGTAAAGGAGAAGGATACCATCGAAATAACTACTCTGGAGTGTGAAGTGTTTAAATCTCAAGTTGATAGAGCTGATTTCTAACTTCAACTTAATGTTAAAAGACTAAAGCCAAAATATTCCTCCGCGATCTGCAATCCGCTTTGCGGCTGCATGATACCTGTCAAAATGGGTCAGTTCAATTTGCAATTTGCTTGACACATACACACTCACAACAAGTTTCAGCCCTTTTACCAAGGGAAAGCCCTCAACTGGGTAGCTGCGCGCTGGGAGGAGCAATGAATGAGCCTGGGTCGGGTAACCGAGTGTTTCTCCCAATTTTAGCATTAGAAGTGTACCTGTTGCTCTTATCCTGGGCATTTATCGAAAAAGAGAAAAAGTCGAGGACATAACCGGGTACTCCATTGACTCAAGATGTTGTTCGTAGATGATTGGGCCGGAGGTTCATCGCGATGTCACCCACTCAGGGCTATGTGAGGGTGGACTTCGGCTTTGCTGCGAACGGAATAAAACGACCTTCCACTAAGTTAGTTTTGTTGGACAAGGTAATGTTCTGTGAAAAACATAGGCAGATGGTTCTAAACAATAACCACTAGCAACAGGACCTATTGACCTAATAACTCATCGATGACAGCCCAATTTAGCGATGATCTTCCTGGTTATCAATAATCAATTCTGTAGGGGATCTACAGGCGTCTTTATTGCAAAGTTATTGCAAACAGAGATCTCAAAAATGGAGGAATATTTTAATTGTTTCAATGCACTTTATAAACGAGATTTGAGAGTTTACTTAAACTGCAATTCTCTTTGATTGGTGATGTTCTAGATACATTCTCCTCCCCACCTGATCCCTTTAAACAAGACAGTGCAAGACTCCAGTCGTATGCCAGGAATGGAGTTTAACTTTACCTCACTGCAGTCCCAGGTTGGAGCCTTGAGATCCTAGGCTTGTCCCATCTAGAACCCAGACTGTGCTGTTTTGGCGAAATGAAAATTGCAAAATTAAACGAAAAATTCGAGACTGTCTGTCAAATGTGCTTTTCCTGAAGTGGATTTGCGTTGGCAAATTTTTTTGTCGGAAATGTGCTTGACTGCAGTAACGTACTTTGATTGGCCGATGACCCACTCCACCTAGTGTCACTGAGGAACCACTGGTGACTCACATATCTGCTTCCAGGTATATGCCACCCAAAAGGAGAGCAAAGGATGACTTTTAGAGACTCATCAGGATGTCGTAATTACAGCCCATCGGTGCTTGATTGGCTGTACCATTCAAGACGCTCTATGCTCGATTATCTAGCACCTACCGTATTTGGAAAGTATTGGGCTAAGGTCAGCATACTTGGTTGCTGAGTTATCCTGAACTTGCAGTAACAAAGTAAGACAGCATCAGAACCCGCAGCGGCTGTATGGAAGGAAAGGAACCAAATCTCCCAATCATCTAATATTCTGGTTCGGGATTTACATCGGAAGTTAGACCAGGGTCGTATGTTCTCCAGTACAAACTGACATGTTAGCTGGTGTGGGGTTAGGTTTGAGTGACTGACCACTGGAAGGTTACCATTCTCGATAACAGCTAGGCTTGATATGACCTACTGAAGATTCAAACTATAATTGAATGACGCTATTATCCACCATTTATCTTCTAATTATGAGGTCCCATAAGGAAATGTTGCCACCCTCAACTCTCAACTCCTGAAAATAACCATAATTTTCACCCGAGAAGTAGGCAATTCCTCTTGTGCGTGGGGTAAAAAAGTTTGAAAAGTGGACTCCTATGGATTCAGGGGTTTCGAGAGTAAAACCAGGCGAGACTACTGATATATTGAAGAGTGCACATGTGTACTTCGAAGAAATAGATGGCTGATAGAAGTATCAGGGTGTTATTAGTCCCGATCAAAGTGTGTATGTTGGGTTGAATCACAAGTTGCTGCTCTTTTGAGATATGACCATTGTGGATGTGACACTGGCAACCCGCAGTAGAAGTTGGCAGATTTGTGGATACTATGACTGAAAGGACCAATTGATAAATATCATGTCAAAGTGATGCAATTTCTGTCGGCACCAGTGTATAGAATACTAGGCTGATAGTAAGTGCGCATAGATTTCACTAATTAGGAAGTTCAACAACGTGATGAAAGTACCGGACTATCAGCCAATCGACTCCCGAGTTGCGATTCCCCACGACTCGGTTCCATATCGGAAAACCACATTGCAACCACGATTCAGAACTCCCCGTCGAGGACAACAGTCGATGACAACAGTCGATGACAACAGTCGAGGATAACGGTCTAGGACAACAGTCGAGGACAACGTTCGGTGTTTAGTGCCCAGTTTTGACTTTTGAGGCTTTAGAAATTACAACAGAGGATCTGCAATAACCGGTGTGTCACTGCCTCCTTTTGATCTTAAAAGCTAAACCCTACCCAGAGACCTTTTCTTTTTTCTCCTGAAGCCTGTGAAACAGATGCGCAGAGTAGCGGGTATCCTGCAGCTTTTGACAGAAGTCTGCCTGACAAGCCGCATATCGCGGAGTTGACTTTCCCAATCGGGACAGAACGTTTCAAGATCCGAAAGATGTTGAAAGGACGTATAAATAACTCACCAAACCCCTTTGACGTTTGCCATTCAAGCAAAGGATAATTCTATTGCGCAATCACAACAATGTCCATCGAGAACTACTCCTTACAGTACCAGACTGAGATTCCGAAGCCTAAACTCACCATGATGCTACCAGAGCCGACAAGATACTCACCGTCAAGTACTGGTTCTCATTTTTTCACGCAACAGGGACTGCCTCCCCAACCGCCACTGTTACTTGAGCCAAAGCTTTCACTACCATCTATCAGAGAACTTCTTCATTCAAGCGACTCCCAGTCACCATCACAACCACAACCTCAACCAGTGCAGCAGCTACAAGCACAATCACAATCACAATCACAATCACAATCACAATCACAATCACAATCACAATCACAATCACAATCACAGTCACAGTCACAGTCGCGGTCACAGTCACAATCACAGTCACAGCCACAACCACAACCACAACCACAACCCCACTACACACAGCAACAACTGCCTACCTCTCCCCAGCAGTTCCTACCTATTGACCTTTCGCGTTCTCAAACGTTCCCTCAATACTCCCATCAACAGGCACTTTTTCTTCAGCAGCAGCAACAGTATCAGGCTGGGAGGTTATCTCCATCTGTGCTGTCTCTTCCTCAGATGTCTATGACCGCGGACTACCACCAACCACCAGGCCACATGCTGACACCTAACCACAATCACCACCTTCCTCACCAGCAATTGGATCTCCAGCGCTCCATTTCTTCAACCTCAAATCTCTCAATGCACTCCCTCCCGAACCTAAATTCTCCTACTAACTCCCCAAACTTGATTGAGGAGATGAAAGAAGTTGCTGGTCGCAAGAAGAGGCAAAACCTCCCAAGGCAAACCACCTTGATTTTGCTCAACTGGTTGAGCGATCACTTGGAGCGTCCATATCCTAACTCGAGAGAGAAGTACGAATTACTGATGAAAACGAGGCTGACGATCCAGCAACTGGACAATTGGTTCATAAACGCGAGAAGAAGGAAGATTCACATTTTAAAAAAGCTGAAGGAGAGCCAACAGCCTATTTCGTTGACATTTTAGTTAACATTGTTGTTTTGGTGACGAATTTACGTACTTTTTTAAGGTGCTAAATGGATATAGAACTTTTGGATTGAGCTGTAGATGATACCTGAGACAGGTGCGAATGAATTGCGAACTTAATTTGGCTGGCCTGCCTCGTTTCACTCTTTGCAGCATGTTGCAGCCAGGCTTTGAAATTTTTCTCTGCTTTTTCGCCATTTTGCCGAGAATTGATAATCGAGCAAAAAAGGCGGGTGAACTTGCTTCCTCATCGCCGCCGTTGCAATTTGTCAGGTGTCAAAAAAGACGTTTGAAAGGAAATTAGGTTGGAGGAAGCTATATATCTTGCTTGCTGAGGGACCATAGTGGATGGGTACGATTATAATGTAGAACATTAGCTGTTATTTCCAAGCCCTCATCTCCTAATTTCCCTTTTCCTATTATGACTGAGCTACACCTTCTGTTCAATCAAAATATTATCCGTATGCCCAACAAGTCCACACGTGAAACCTGAGCGGGGGAAAATCAACCTGTACTTATATCATATTCAAAATGACATTGTATCTGCAGTCAAGAGCCATATAAGCTTCCAAGTCTAGTGTCAGCTTCCTTTAACATCCAATACCACTACCCCATCCATATCCCTCATTCTCGATCAGCAATATAGAAACAAGTGCATAATAAAACTCACTCTGAAGCCTTTTTCTGAGCGTATCGTGAGTTAATTTGACATTGAACCAGTCAATAGTTTAGGACTCAGGAGCATTCTCCACTTGGCCCAAGTTGCGATGTTGGACTTCGTATTTCTGGACTGGGTCTGATTAACTGACCAATATCCATACCGTTTCGATAGAGGGGCAATGATCTGCAGTGTGTGCATGATCCTGCATTTCCACAACCCGAGATATGGACGAGTCCACTCAAAACCAAGATTGGAACTTTGATATGGTGTAAAAAGGACGGTGGAAAACCAGACACAGGAGAGAATGCCGAAGTGTAGTTGGATAGTACGCACGTTGGTAGGAGAGCTTTGGAGTCCGAGGAAACTTGCCATCAAGGTTTGAATCTCGAAATTGGAAGAGCGTGACCTTAAAACCAAGATGCGAATCGCAAATACTCGCCACTTCTCAGTTCCGGGATGGTTCCAGAACATATGACCAGAACGGTCCAAGGATAGAATAGCATATTGGTAGACTACTCTTGTGCACAGACTTGAGTCCAATAATGCGTAGGCAGTTTCTCGCTAAGCAGTTTGTTTCCTCCTCCCGCGTTCTCTATATTCAACACCCTTCCCTAGCTTACCATCGGGCACCTTCCACACTTACGAGCCATTGGCATGTGCTAATAGTGAGGATACCGAAGGCTAGAACATAGAATTCAAGAGTAGGCATTTCTTTCTTTGGTGTCTAGTGCAACGAAATTCTTGAATCACGCCAATGATGGAAGAAAGAATACACAAACCAGCTAGCCTAAGTCTGAATCATGACCGGTGTATCGGATCCTAATTCTCAACCTTCAAAGCATTGCTTCTCCCTTCCAACAATTGACCATTTTCTCCAATCACACATCTTATTTTGGTCCAGTTCGAACAAAGTGGACCTTCTAACTTGATCGGTTGACAGCGTATCCATTGAAGATTCATGGCCTTCGTGTCTGAAGGGATTCGTCATAATAATAGCCTTGATCTGTGTTCAAGATAGGCCAGAAAGACTATTTGTAGATCGTGATTAATCGAAGATACGATGGTGACTTAATCAATTAAATTGGGCGATAATCGTCACTAAGAATAATCTGTGGGTGAATAGCGAAAACTGTGGCTGTGAGGCTCAAAATTTGACAGGATCAAAAGCCAAGGAGGGCTATTTCCAGTTCCGGGAAGAGAGTTGTTCATGATACTATAAGCGGTGATCTGGAGGTGTGGCGTCGCAGGAAACCTGCTTTGCTGATCTCCAGGGTGCTCTGATGGCTTTATCGAAGGTCGCTTGTTTCTCCTTCCTTTACTGTTGCAGATCTTTGAGGGATATCTGAAGAGTACCTGCCACTGCATCAATTCCAGATCGCAGCAGAGATGGCACGCAGATTTTGTTCACAAGGCAAATAGAACAGCGTCACGGCACTGTGGAAATGTTCAGAGTAGACCACGGCGAGTGAAGAGTCATTCAAAGCTAGAACTTATTAGGGCTTACAGACAGACCTATTGGTGTGATTGTATTTGCTCCTGTATCGCCATAATTCTGAGTTGACACAGTGTGCATCAGCCATGTTATCCTTCTGTCTGCCTGTGGCTGGTGTCTGGAAATTCCACACCTCTAATCACGACATTTATAAACCAAGAGGGCATTCGCTGCTCTCAATTGATGGGACAAAAAGCTCAAGCACTCCACACAGTTGAACGGTTACTATTAGCACCTCTACCACTTTAACATAGCGTCGTTCCAGGATTGGTACGGTGAACCTGCGTTGGAGTGTACTTTTTCTCTAACTCATACACAAATTAGAAACTCAGTGCTAACCGTGGCACGATTTCACACAGTGCACGCGGCTTAGAGACTGAGCACTACAGGAGAGACTCTATATTTAGTCCCAGGAGAACCGAGTGAACCACAGAGAAGGAGGAACATTCAATTAGTCCTGTCTACAATGACCAACCATCCAGGCTCATCCCAGGGTGGCAAGATCAATATCGTTCTTGATACTGATCAACAGCACAGACCAAAAGTCACAAGATTTATATATAACAACCATCAGCGAAAGAACAATACTGAAATCCGTCGCTTGCAGGCAATATCACAGTCAGAACCAGAGAAGATCATGGCATGCCTTCGTTGCAGGCGTCTGAGGAAGAAGTGCTCCAAGCATGCTCCAACTTGTCTAACCTGCGCAAAAATGGGTGTTGATTGTGTTTACGTTGAGAAGGCCACCCAGAAGCGCAAAAGAAATGGATCCGCATCTAGTGAGGTTTCTTCGAGCCCCTATATTGGAACTTCTAAGCTCGATACTTCTCTTTCTAGTGAGTTGTCACCTTCTCTCCTGAGCTTTAGCGAACAGGATTACACATACAATAACCATCAGGTCCGGACTGGGCTGAGGTCCCTCTCCATTCCAGACATCAACATTCCATCAGGTTCATTCACACAAAGAAGACTACCAGCAATCTCAGTGGGCTCAAAGGATGCCGAAAAGAATGACATTTGCTTCAAAACTACTACTATCGATCATCGCCAGGGCATCGTCAAGCAACACAGCTTACCAGGGATGGACTTGATGTCCTGCAACTTACCACATGGCAAAAAGTCCAAAATTGATATACAGAATGCTATTATTTCCACTCTCATCAACCTGGGTAGGCAGAAATTTCAAACACTGCCACCGAAGACCAGTGATGATTTGATCATATCCAAAGCTGCTGCAATGAAGTACTCTAAGAGCTATTTTGAGAATTTTTACCACTTGTTCCCATTCATACACAAGAGTCAATTCTACAAAGACTTTGGTTCATTAAACATTCATAGCCTTTTGTATCCATCTTCAACAGCATCATTTCTTCAATTAAGAAGAAACTTTCAGGCCTTCCTGATCATCAATATTGGGTTTAAGAACCTTCACAATTCAAACAGTTTGACTAAAGAGGAGATTGAGAAGCATGGCCCCATCTTTAACACATCCAGAGTTGCAGAACTTATCCACTCTTCATTAACCTTCAACACTACGGAGGATATCAAAATTCTAACTCTTTTAGTGATTGATTCTTTCTTCACCAAGAACTGCCTTTCTACCACCAACCTCACGAACTTATTGACTGGTTTAGCTCTCCGTTACAATTTCCATCGCAAATTGAGCAAAACGAAAGCTGATGAGTCCTCCATGTTTGAAATTGAGATGAGGTACAGACTTTTTTGGTCCATCTACATCATTGATCGAACTGTGGCTGTCTACCTCAATAAGCTTGTGGCCATCCCTGACGAATACATCAACTTGCCGTACCCGATATTCTGGAGTGAGTTCGACTCATCCGAAGATCAGACTTGTGGCTTTAACGATCTAGACCTCCAGTTAGTGCTCGAGTTGAAACAACTAGAAGGGACCATACATCAGGAGATCCATAGTGTATTGGCAATCAATCACAACTCAAATAAGGAGAATGAAGCAGTGCTAAAGAGACTGAGAACAAGAATTGAGTCGTGGTACCTGAAGACCACAACAAGCAGTGCAACAAAGACTGGATCAAGCAATGGGAGCAGTTCAATATGGTATACAACCAAGTACTACAACTGTCTGACCCTGTTGTACCGTCACAGTTACTTGAACCCTGTTCTGAATGATGACTTACTGGGCAAGTTGGGTAAGGCAGTCCTGCAGAACCTGTCGTACTCCTACAATTCCACAATTAACAAGTCAACTTTCTCAATCAACTGGATGAGCTTCTTCAGAATCCTAGTCATCTTCAAGACATTGCTCAAGTGTCTTGTCAGTGGAGCAGTCAATATCTACGAATCCAAAACCGAGCTCAATCTGTGTATAGAGCTTCTAAAGAACTACGTGAATGATAACGAAGATTGGAACTTCGTCTACGACATCATTAAAATATTCCAAAGCATTCTTAAGATGAGCTTTTTGGAGGATGTTGATCCAGAAAATATGCAACGACTCCTGAAAGACTCTGAAGTGCATCTTGAGGGACTGCTGAAGAATAACAGTGTCGGTTGCAGACTCGACGACTTCATCGAGGATGAGTACAACCTGGATGATCGCATTAATGAGGAGTATAATTTGAAATGACTGTCACGAACTTTATAGGTTTTTCTTTTCTGTAGGATCATCATCGTCTATTTGTCATTAAAAAAGGGAGCGGACCACATGCAAGGCGCTCAAGAAGTCAGTTGCTGCACGGCCATGAAGATGAGGGAAAAGGAAACGTAAGGGCTCGCTCTCTCGCCGATTCTAGCGCACTTCCAGAAGACGCCCAGCAGTCCATGGTGGTTCTTGTCAAGAAGAGACGGCCAGTTGGTGTGGATGTAAGTGCAACAGCAGATGAGCAATAGGATCACCTGGAGAAGGGATGTAAAGTTGAAGAGTGCGGACATGACTTGCGGGTGTCTGTTTTGGCGTGGCTTTGTTTGCTGTGGATAGAAGAGGCGAATTTGGTGTGTTTTGGTCGGAAAACTGGTTAAACAAAAGGCGAAATACGAGGGCAGTTGGACGGAAATACATATAGCAAATTTCCAAATTTAAATCAAAACATTGTCAAAACAGGATCATTGAAGCTGCTCATTGAACGCTGTTCAAGGAGATTTGAGGTCTGATATTGGAGCGAAAGTGCATTTTTAGTTTCATTGACTTTCTCATTCCCTCTAGAGCTTGTCTGAAATGAGTGATGTTGACCTATTTGTTAAGGTAAGTACTTTAACCCAGATCAGCAGATACTGTTCAGTTGACTGACTAAATCAACAGGCCAAAGCAAGCGAGCTCTCGATAGAGCTCAATACAGCGGAGAAGAAGAAAAACAACACCAGGCGCCGGTTAGCAATGAAGCGAGTAATTGCTAATCTGACGATTGGGAATCATGAGATGATGAACCTCTTCCCTGAGGTGCTCAAGCTCTTCAGCTATGATGATGTGGAATTAAAGAGAATGGCCTACCAGTTCCTCAACTTCTATGCTATCGCCAAACCAGAAGCTGCAGTCTTTATTCTTCCATCTATATTAGCAGATTTGAGATCGAACAACGCAACACTGGTATCATTGGCACTAAAGACACTAGTATCAGTACCCATCAGTGAATATGCCACTCAATCAATCAAACCAATAAAAGCACTGCTAAAGGCAAAGGATCCAGTTCTTAGGAAGAAGGCTGTACTCGCGATCGGTAAACTCTATGAGAGGAACCCACAACTCTGCTGCGAAGAGGGACTGATTGAAGACCTTAAGTACATGATGGGAGACTCCACACCGATCGTGGTTGCCTCATCATTAGCGGTACAGACAGACATCAGTGACAATGATGAGAACTTCAATCTATCGTTGAACCTAGAGCAAGCACTGTATCTAACTGACCTTTTGGCAAGGTCTGACGAATGGCAACTAGTCTATATCATCAACAGCTTGATGAACTTTGTTCCACAAACGCACGAAGATGCACATATTCTTATAGATAGAGTGGTGCCTTTCTTCCAGCACAAGAACTCTGCTGTGGTTTTAAACGGTTTCAAACTGCTGCTATACCTACTAAACTATGTCGACCACATTGAGAGTTATCTGACAAGAAAATTGTCCGCTTCATTGACATCTTTGCTTTCAAAACCTGCAGAGTTGCGGTTCTTGGTGCTTAGGAATGTCATCTTATTGATTCTAAGCAAGCCAAACCTCGTCCCATTTGAAGTTTCACTATTCTTTTGCGACTATAAGGACCCTATCTATGTGAAAGATACAAAACTGGAAATTATTTACCTCTTGGCTAACGAATCTAACCTCGAACTTGTTTTGACTGAACTTCAGCAATACTCCACTGGTGTAGATATCCAGATGTCTAGAAAATCTATTAGAGCTATTGGAAATCTTGCAGTTAAGATGGAGAGCACCTCCACTGAGTGCGTTGAAACACTTTTAGATTTGATATCATTTGGGGTTGATTATGTTGTTCAAGAGGCAGTCATTGTTTTCAAGAACATCCTGAGAAGATACAATACGTTTAACCATACCATACCACTTATTCTAAAGCACAAGAATAACGTCAATGATAATGACTCTAGAGCCTCACTTATCTGGATGGTGGGTAACTTTGCAGAGATTATCAACGATCCAGAAAAGGTTCTGGAAGAGTTAACTTCTAACTTCAAGACAGAGTCCCTTGAAGTCCAGCTTGCATCGTTGACAGCTGCTGTCAAGTTGTTTGTGAAGGTACCCAAGAAGGGTGAGTCTTTGGCTCACAGTATACTCAAGATTGCCACTGAAGAAGTTGACAACCCCGATGTGAGAGAACGTGGATTTTTCTATTGGAGAATACTCACCGCCCATAGCAGATTCCCTGATATTGCGAACTCCATAATCGCTGGCGAAGTTCCTCCAATAACGAATCAGAATGAACAGCTTGATCCATTGGTTTTACAAGAATTGGAATTGAACATTGGTTCCTTGGCATCCATCTACTTGAAGCCGGTTGGTGAAGTTTTTAGATTGGCAAGAAGAAAGCTTATCCACGATTCTCCAGCGAGATCCAATGAATCCTCAAGAGTATCCACTGCGAAATCCAAGTCTCACGACGACAGCAACTCCACTGCTCCAAGTTCAAGTGATGGTGGAAGTCACGCAGATAAATACATCGATGATTTTGATGTCCCTGCGCTCACTGTTAAGCCGATGAAGAAGCAATCAGGCCTGTCACGTCGTCTAACAGTCACCAAATCTTCCCTGTCAAGAAAGCTTACGACCAAAAGAGGATCTGGATTTACCTGAATTATTATGAAACATGAGTTAAAGTATTATTATGACAAATAAATATTATCGTACTTAATGTGTCTTGCTCAGAGCTGGGAAAATTCCAGTGGTGCTCTCATCAACTAGGACCATCAATCTTGATAATGTTGGGTCTAGGGTTCTCTAATTCTCTCACTTCTATGATCTGGACATCCGGCGCGAACCTGACAGGTAAGCCTGATGGCACAATAGTCTCGACAACAATATCAGGCATGTTAGGTTCTGGTCCATCTGGAATCGTGTCTAGGTCAAATTCCTCTCCCAGTATAACGTACAGGATAATGAGTGCTCCAGGTTTCGAAAGAACCAAACTGTTCTCCTTACAGAAGGAGGCTGCGACGCAATCTGGACATCCCCATTCACAAGGACACTCAAGGATTCTTTGCAAGGCACCTTTCAAAATCACTGAGATATGATCAAAAGCTTTGAAGCAAAGCCCAGAGCCGTATTTACCACCTTTGGAGTCGTGGAAGATCAGCCTGGCTGGCCTCTTTCTTGAAGATTGCCTTTCAGCAAATTCCTTCTCTGGTGCCTTGCACTCTGTAGTGACCTCTTCAACACCACTGACAATAAATAGTGGGAGCATGGATATGATGGCGTGCTCTGCAGCGTGGATACCACCAGCATGGCTGAGTTGCTTATAAGTCAGCAGATCAAGAGCCTTGGAAGGAATATCAATCCAAATACCTTTCGAATGGATTATAACAGGAGGATTGTGCACCTCCACTGCATCAATGATTCGCTTCTTCTTATCAACTTTGAAGAACCCATACACTGTGATGGTGGTCAAGATCTTACCAAAGTAAATTGGAATGTCGCTTCCATGCAAAGCCTTCACAAGTTCAATCTCGGTTGGGTCAACATCTGTGAAGTCCCTCTGACTAGTAACCCAGTCAACATCAACCCTTTCAACTTTGGCGTAGTGCTCATCGGTGTTGAACTCGCGAACCAAGTAAGGGTACCCCTGATGAATAAAAATCCCACCTTCATAAAGTGTGAAGTTTGTTCTTGATGCCTCAACTTCTTCAATGATGATATTTCTGTTATTTGTGATGTCAACCACAGCGTATTGATCCTCTTCAATACCACGAATAGACACATGCTTCGAAGGCCATGGAAGATATCTGTTCGAAGTGTGATAGCCATCAGGATCCCGCTCAAGTTTAGTAAGGACCTTGTATAGATTGGGAAAATAGGATGTGTCCTTCTCAGGAACAATAGGCAGCTCAAAAGAAGCACATTGGAGATGTCCTTCTAAGATCAAAATATTCTCGAAGTCTAAGATCAGCTCCTGAAAATCATAGTCGAGCAGCAACTCTGGATTTTTCATGTAATGCTGGTCAACAGGAGAGTCACTTCCAACAACAAGAGTTAGTGAGTCCTTGTTACGTCTACCAGCCCTACCACTCTGCTGGTGGAAATTGGACAGAGATAGTGGGAACCCACACATGACAACAGCGTCCAAACCACCGATATCAATACCAAGCTCCAAGGCATTGGTAGAGATGATGGCACTCAGACTGCCATGAAACATCTCCTGCTCAATTTGACGCCGATCCGAAGCCGAATAACCACCTCTATAACTCATCACCTGGGACACGAGCTCCTCTCTATCCATTTCAAGAAACAAATTCCTAACCTCTTTCATCAACAGCTCACAGACTCGACGCACATAACAAAAGGCAATAGTCCGAACGTTATTAAGAACAAGTTTAACGAGGATCTTGGCAGACTCTGCGATGAAATTCTCTCGACCAGAGGATAGATCCTTGGGATTAACCAAAGGTGGGTTCCACACAACCAGATGCTTTTCCCCTGTTGGAGAACCATCTTGTGCGATATGAACAATTTGATCCACTCCAAAAATGGCTGACATGTGCTCCTTTGGAGACTTTAAAGTGGCAGAACATGAAATAAATTGCAGGTTGTTGTTTCCTAAAAACGCACAGATTCTCCTCAATCTTCTGATAATCAGTGAGACATGTGAGCCAAACAAGCCCTTATAGTAGTGGAGCTCATCAATAACAACGTATCTCAAATTCAGTAGGAAATGCCTCCAACTCTGGTGGCTTGGTAGGATGCTTGTGTGGAGCATATCTGGATTAGTGAAGATGACTCTTGCGTTGTGTTTCAGGTCCTGCCTTTTGCTCTTTTCAGTATCACCATCATATGTGTCGACCAGCGACTTGAGACCCATTGAAGTCATTATCTCCAAAAAGGATCTTTTCTGATCTTGTGCAAGAGCCTTTGTGGGGAAAATGTACATTGATGTCTCACTTGACATGTTTTCCAGACTATGAAGCACTGGAATCTGATAAATTAACGACTTACCTGATGAAGTGGAAGTGGTGATGATGACATTATCACCTTGATGAATGGCATTGAGAGCTTCTGCCTGATGGGAATAAAATCCACTGACATTGATTGCAGCCCATAGGCTCTTCGAGATCTCAAAATCGAGGTTTTCAAAAACCGCCTCACGGCTTTTAAGCTCATATGAACCCACAATTTGGTCTTTGTAGTTTGTTGGTTTCAGAATTTCAATAAGATCAGGTATCGAAGGTCTCTCTTCGGATGGGTCCAATTTTCTGTGCTTTATCATCTCTTGAATTGGGTCCTCAAACTCTTTAGCTCTCGGAACTTTTAATTGCGCGCTCTCCAGTAAAACCGTTTCTGGATCTTTTCCACTACCCTCACAAGTTTGTAGAAGTTCATTCACGGCCTGTATAAATTTGTTGGTCCTCTTTGCAATCAAGCGTTTCATGGATTCTGGGGTATACTTGGGAACTTTCATCTCAGTGAAAAAAGTGCTTTTGCTCTTCGACTTTGACAAATCTCCATCGATGAATTCAAATATCAGCACCTGATTATTCTGAGCCTTAATGTCCTTTAGCTGGAAGATGTCCACATCTTTCTGTATATGCCCCTTTTGCCATACAAAGTCCTTTTTTTCCGTTATAAGTTGATTCTCGTCAACATACTTGAAGAGAACATCATCTGGAAGTAATGCAGCCAATTTAGCGGCATCCAAAGGAAAAACCTCGCGTCCGATAGTCTTCTCTACCGGCTGCTTGAGTGTGTCAAATCTTGGAGCCACATGCTTGCGAGCTGACAAGAAAGTGTAGTAGGAGTTGAATCTGAAATGTATCTGTTTGAGTTCAGTAAGCCAAGAAGGCCAATCCTTCATCAGATCATCTGGAGATGGTACTGATGTCTTCTGCCTTTTCTTTGGAGGTGCACTCATCGCCAAGGGAGTGGATGGCAGGTACAGGTGTTGTGATACTGTTTTGCCACTCTACGAAGAGACACAAGGCCTCAAAGCAGAACGGAAGAACGAATTACCTAATAACTTATATAATACAATAATGAACTCATTAATTCCTGTTCAAAAAACCACCAAAATGTTGTAGAGGAGGCGGCTCTTTAGAAACAAATTACCGCACAATTGAAAGGAAGGAATGAGTTTCAAAGGATTCACGAAGGCTATTACAAGGGTAGGTGATTTCAATAATTCCATTGGTTCCGTGAAACCGTCAGATTTCCACGTTTTGTTTTGCGGTGGAGAGATGTTCGGGTCTTGCGGCCAGGTTGGGTGTTTGCTTTAGACAAGTTGAACTAACGAACTCATAGGCCCCACAGTCTTTTAGACAGAAGTTCAACATGGGTGAAAGTACTCAGGATGCTGTTTATGACGATGCAGAAAGAAGATTCAAGGAGATTGAGATGGAAACAAAGAAGTTAAGTGAAGAGTCTAACAAGTATTTCACCGCAGTCAACGGTATGTTGAACCACCAAATTGGCTTTTCCAAGGCAATGGAGGAGATCTTCAAACCTATCTCTGGTAAGCTATCTGATCCAAACTCCACTATCCCAGAAGATAACCCGGATGGTATCGAGGCTGCTGTTCAATACAGAGAGATTGTAGCAGACCTCCAACAGACTTTGAAACCAGACTTGGAGTTGATCGAGTCCAAGATTGTTCAGCCAGCTAAGGAGATCTTGAAGGTTATTGAAGCTATCAGAAAGATGGCCACTAAGAGAGCACACAAGCAGTTGGACTTGGACAGACACAAAAACACTTACAACAAGCACGAGAACAAGAAGGAGAAAACTCCGAAAGATGAAGAGAAATTGTACAAGGCTGAGGCTGAAGTGCAGGTAGCTCAAGAAGAGTATGATTACTACAACAATATGCTGAAAGAGGAGCTACCAATCTTGTTCCAACTGGAAGCCCAGTTTGTCCAACCTTTGTTTGTTTCTTTTTACTTTATGCAGTTGAACATCTTCTACACCTTATACAATAGGTTTGAGGATATGAAGATTCCCTACTTTGATCTCAATTCTGATATCGAAGAAGCATTCGCTGCTAAGAGAGGTGACATTCAGGAGCGTTGTGATGCCATCGGTATTACTCACTTCAAGGTTGGCCATGCAAGAGCTAAGTTGGAGATGACCAAAAGACGTTATGGAAAGACCGAGGAAGCAGCAGCCGGAGCTACTTTGGCAACAGGTGTTGCCGCGCAGGGTCTTCCAGCTTACACCCCACCAACTACGGGCGAGTACGGGTCAGCTTACCCACAGGAGAAGGCCGAGTATCAACCCCAAGGATACCCCCAAGGTGCTCCTGGCTATGGTGAACCATCAACCCCGGCCTACGGACAGCAGCCCCAAGGTTATGGCCAGCCTGCTACTCCACAGTCGGCATATTCTTCTCCTGCAGCAGCTGTACCAGTTGCAACTCCGGTGCCTGCAACTGAAACTTGTACTGCTCTTTACGACTACACAGCCCAGGCACAAGGTGATTTGACATTCCAAGCAGGGGCTGTTATTCAGATTGTGGATAGAGTGAGCGACCCTTCAGGGTGGTGGACTGGCTCCTTCAACGGTGTTCAAGGTGTTTTCCCAGGTAACTACGTGCAGCTCAACCAGTAAACCAATTAATGGAAAGGATGCTGCATCTCTGGTGTGTATGATAATGCGATTTAAGAAAAAATGGCCGTAAGAACACACACGGCCCACTCGACACAGAAGATACGTGACTGAACATGTACTGTACTGCTTCTTCTAAACCTAGTTCTTGGTAGCGACACTACTCACTTACCCTATGATTACATAAACAACGCGGTCCTTTTTTTAGCACAAAAAGTGGGAATCGCAGAATTAGCTCTGTACTCTTCATCAACCCCACAGAAGCTAACAGTGGCCAACTACCAAGGGGACATACCACTTTCTGCTGAAAAGAGAAACAATTAAGAAAAAGTCGTGTGCTTAATAGTTTTACCTCCCTTTGTTTTTCGCGCCTGTTCTACTTGTATTTGAGACGCCAAGTTGAGTTCATTTACCCACATTGTTCAGTGTGTTTTCACTAATCGAAACAACAAAGAGCATTTCGAGCAGTACTGGTACAACTAAGGCCAGTCATAGTCCCTAATATTCCTCTTTGTGCCCAGCAAGCTGTTGTGTTCCGATCTTTCTCGGTGTTGTGGGTTGTTCCGTACAAACCTGTCAAAGAAAAAAACTCAACCATAACAACCACGCAGATTAGGATTTGACGGAGAAAGCATGTCTTCTTCAGAGACCTCTCCAACAAGAGGAATATCTGGCTGGTGGAAGAACTTCAAGAAGCATTCCAATTTATCAAACGACAGCTTCGAGTCTTCCACTAACTCCATCGATGATCGTTTGGGGGGTTCCAATAGACCCACTCTGAATTTCAAGTCCAGATCACTGGGTGTGGTGAGGCCGAACGACAAGGAGAACAATGAACAAATCATCAGGCAGCAAAGAGACGAATTCATGGCGTCACAGAACAAGTTCGGTTTTGGTAACCAAGTTTTTGGCGTTCCTCTTGAAGACTCCATTAAGGTTGCTGAAAGTCTGATCAGCGTTCCAAGTGACGACCCGAATGAATTCATCAAGTATGGAAAGATTCCACTACTTGTCGGTAAATGTGGATCCTTTTTGAAGGAGCGTGGATTGAAGGTAGAAGGTATCTTCAGAGTGGCAGGTGCTTCAAGAAGAGTGAAAGAGTTGCAGTTTGTGTTCAGCACAGGACCTGATTATGGCAGAAAGTTAAACTGGGAGGGATATACAGTTCATGATGCTGCCTCATTGATCCGGAGATTTTTGAACAACTTGCCCGAACCCTTGGTGCCACTTGAACTCTATGAGGAGTTTAGGGAACCTGTTAACTCGAGACCCAGAATATTGAACCATATCAAAGCCAGAAATGACACTGTTGAGAGAAAGATACGCTCAATACAGCAACAAAGTTCAGAGTCCACCACTGAGACAGAAGCAGAGGAGAAGACTGAGCTGCAAAAGCAAAAGGACGCAAGAAAGCAAAAGAGAATTGCCAAAGATTTGAGAAATGCTCTAAAGGAATACAGGCTACTAATTGACAAGCTTCCACAATCTCAGAAGCACCTACTATACTACCTTTTGGATATGTTGACCATGTTCACAGAGAATTCTAAGGATAACTTGATGCCTGCTCGGAACCTTGCTGCTATTTTTCAACCTTCAATCTTATCACATCCTAACCACGACTTGACTCCAGATGAATACACGCTCTCACAGGCAGTTGTGGAGGTGTTGATCGAATATTCCAAGCGACTATTACCAGACGTGAAGAAATTCACCAATGAATCGAAGAGGTCCAGTATCGTGAAGAGCCTGGAGTCGGATTCAAACAAAAATTCGAGTGTAAATCTACTGGCAGTTAGAAACAGCTCCAAGGGATCAAGACCTCATAGCAGATCATTATCATCTGCGAATGGTATACCAGATACATTCTCATCTGCTGCCGGGAACGAACAAGAACCGGACCCAGAAGATCAACACGAGGATGCTGTTTCGACAGATGAAGAAGAAGGGCACGATAGTAAGGCTCTGGAAATACCCACCATAACCAAGACCACAGGCGTGGAGGCGAAGCCGATTCTCTTCCGAAGCACTGAACGAACCAAGAGGTCTGTTTCAATGTTCCCAGGGAGCTTAGTAGCCACGCCTGTTGAAACTGAAAACTTTGAGAGAGCTCCTCGTTCTCCGCCAGCATCAGGAACAGAGGGCGATGACTACACTCTAGGAACAAGTCTTGGGAGCAAGAAAGGTTCGTGGTTCAAAAGATTGAGAAGCTCTTCGAGGTCGAACGAGACGTAAACCTGAACTACTCAACATCTATCTGGCAACTGTGATTTTCGTTTTGTGTTTTAATTGTTTTCAAAGGATTGGACATTTGTGGTTAAGTTGTACTGGTTTATTTTTAATGTAAGTCTAGGCGTGTTTTAGATGTAGTACAGATGTAATCATTAATAAATTAGCCGATGAAGTATCTATTTAATCAGTTTTAACCTTCTTTGCAGATTTGTCTGTGGATTCTTCAATTTTTCTTTTTTCTGGATTCTCTTCCAAAATGAGCAAATCGTCATCTTCATCAAACACCAACTCGATTTCTTCATCCAGATCATCATCATCATCCTGTTGCTCAATAGGTTTTGGTTTATTAGGAATTTCTAGGTCTGGAAGTCTAATTTCTTTGTTATTGTTCAATTCAACATAGAATTCGACAGACTTTTTCACATCAGTTTCATCCGCAATATTTATAGTACAGCCATACTGCACACCCAATTTAGAGAGTTCACGATCCTTGTTGTCGTCAAAATCGAGATCATAGAGCAGTTTGCTTCCGATACTCAATGAGATATCTTCATCATACTCAAACTTAGTCATGACGGCATTTAACAGCTGCTCAACAGTGAGAGAAGTGTCTAAACTGATGACACCTCTTGGAATTGAACATGAGGGGCAGTTAGGGTTTGGCTCAGAAAGAGTAGAGGGAGCAACAAACTTGCCTTCGTTCTGGGAAGTGAAGACAGCCTTGGAGTGCTTAAGGGAGTTCTCATCAAATAGTTTCAGCGATAATAGCGCAGAAAATCCTGCAATGATGGCGTTTGTGGTTGCGATGGCTGGAATAATGTTACCAGCAATCGACTTAATATCGAACTTGGATTTGATTGGAATATTGAATATAAAAGATCTGATATTGGCGGCAGCGGTGACAAAGTTCAAAGTGTCCTCATCATCCTTGTCAAATTCGATCTCCTTTTCAACCTTGATTCTCTTTTGGAGCTTTTCTGTAGCACTGATAAATGCTTTCAAGTTCTGTTCAATTGTCCATGGATGCTGACCAGATCCGAGTTCTGAAATTTCAATTGATTGAACGGTCTCAGCATATGATGCAAATTTAAGTGGGGTTGGTGGAACTCTGGTCTTCCATAGGTCTTCAATCTTCAAAAGCTTTTCAATATCTTTGATGAATATCTTGTCAATAACCATTGCACTAAAACCAGCATCACTAATAGCTCTTTTCAATTCAATTAGTTCATTGGACTCGTTAATCAAATTCTTGATTTCTTCTTCGTTATCAGTTCCCAGCTCAGCAATATCCTTACCTTCTGGCTGGACCTCACTTTCATCATCAGTGAATATCTGGTTGAATAGGAAACTCTTGGCCCAGTGTATACAGTGAACTGGCTCAGAAGGAGTCGATCTGATCGTGCAGACAGGAAATGATTTTGGTGTTTCTCTTTGAATACAGTCATAACATTCTGTCATATTTGGAAACGTTGGATGAGCCTGACCATTGACGCCGGTAGTACCTGACTCCATGATTTTCTTGTTCAAGAAAAGACCAATTTTGTTAATGTAAGATCTAGCAGCAATGTTATCTAAGGCATTGAAGATGATATCAAACTGATCAAACCAAGATAAGGGGAACAGATCCACCTCATAGATAGAGGCCTGATATGGGATCAACTTTGTCTTGTGGAAGTTGAACCCTTCAACGGCCTTCACAGCTGTGGACGCCTTTGGCTGCTTGATGTCCTTCTGGCGAAACAGAAACTGGCGGTTCAGATTAGATAAATCAATCGTATCCAGATCAACCACATGAACCTCACCATAACCCAACAGGATGAGGTCCTTCAATAATTCACACCCAATCCCACCAGCACCAACGAGCAGCACTTTGGAAGCTTGAATCTGGTTATAAGTCTCCTGTCCGAGAACCCTCACCAAACTGCTTTCTCTGTTCATTTTGGGCAAAAAAAGCTGAAGTGTCAATCACAACAAGGACGCGTCTACTGTTTTGGACCCACTGCATTTGGAAAAATAATTTCCGAGGTCCCGAAATTCAATTAAATGAGTTCCGAGGATGACTACAAGTTACCCGGACACGGGTGTTTTGGACTACCCACATGTCAAACTGAAGTTTATAGTGAGGTCTATACTCTCTCACCCACAATTAACGTTCGTTTTAAAGAGATTTCTGAACACAGAGGCAATGGCTGTTAGTAGAATCTCGCTGGGTCTTGACAGACTCTCTATTTACCCAATGCTGAAGAAGTGGCGTGTTGGTGACGTGATTCTGATTCCAGTTGTGTTCCTTCTGGACACATACGTGAACCTGTTCAGTCCACCATTCGAGAGACAGTTCTACGTTAATGACCTCACAATCAATCATCCATTTGCTGATCCAGAACGGGTTCCGAATGAATGGAACATACTCTTCTCCTTCTTCGTACCTATCGCAGTGATTGTTATTTTTACTGTGGCGCTTGGCCACCCAAAACACAAGTTGTATTTGGGTTACATCTCCCTTTTAGGACTGTTTGTTTCATTCTTTGTCAACGAATTGTTTACTGATATCCTAAAGAACTGGATCGGAAGACATAGACCAGATTTCATCGCAAGATGTATTCCAAAGCCTAATACGCCGCTGAACACTTTGGTGTTTGCGAAAGATGTGTGTACCACTAAAAACTTGAACCGCCTGGCAGACGGTTTCAGAACCACTCCCTCAGGCCATTCAAGCACTGCATTTTCTGGGCTGGGATATCTCTCACTATGGTTGTCTGGCCAATTACTTGCTGCGCACCCATTGACTGGTTCCTGGAGACAGCTTGTGGCCTGTGCTCCGGCCTTGGGAGCTGTGCTGATAGCTCTTTCAAGAACAGAGGATTACAGACACCATTTTGTTGATGTTATCTTGGGTTCGCTCCTGGGAGCCTCAGTTGCTTACTGGTCATATAGAAGAAACTTCCCAGACCTATCCAGTACCTCCTCATTCAAACCAGTTTTGGATGACAGTGATGTTGAGGCTGAAGTGGCAGAGATCATCAGAGCCGATGCTGGCGAAGAAGACACACTATTATCAAGAAGACAGGTTAACCAGGTTACCAATGCATAATCATGTGAGTAATTATTCATTGCAGGTCCGGAAGTTGGGTGTGTATGTGTGACTCAGAGAAAGAAGTTCTTGCGCTAAGTCTAATTGTCTTTATTTTTCAATTCAAATTTTATACATTTAAGTTGTTCCTCTGCACTGTACTGCTCTTTCTTTCTTGAGTAGGGAGGTTCATTCTCGCATTTCGGTCAAGTTATCGACGTCCAGCAACCTACAGTGCCAACCAATCTTTGACCCAACTTCAACAACTTAAAAAAAAAAAATACAATTTCTTAAGGCACCAGCCAAGTCAATTATTATAAACCAAAACAAGCAGTTGGACCCCTCCAAAATAACAACTACAATTTCAACTTAAGCTCCCGTTTCAAGAGTTATCAGCGCCTCATTTCTCACCAATCGCCACATTTTTATCATTTAACTGAATTAGGAAGATGTCTTTCTGAATAGGTGCGTCACTCCAACCTTTTGGTTACCTTGATACCAGCTAAACTAACGTGAACCACAGATATATTCAGAGAGGAAGCTTTGCGTAAAGATCAACCACGAGATTGCGCACTACATCGTTTGGGAGGTTGAGAAAATTCCCACAAACATCATACAGGAATCATTGAAGCCCAGTTTACATCGAGAAGCAAAAAGTGAAAGAGAAAGCATTGAGAAACAATGTCTTTGGAAGACTACTATGAAATACAGAGACAAGAGGCAGAAGTCATCCAATCCATCTATTATGATGACTTTGTGAATAAAACGGACTCATCATCCGCGTGGCATCAGAAGCCACCACCAAAGTTTGAGATATCCCTGAAATCGCAGTGTGATAATGATGAAAACAACCAACAGCCTAGGTCTTCATTGATTATGCATATCGAGTTCACTTCGACTTATCCCAAAACTGCGCCAGTAATTCTCTTTAAAAGCGTTAAGAATGTCTTAGACAGTCAAATGGCCACCTTGAACAAGATGATCAAGGATCTTATTACTCAGTTGAAGGGGAATGAAATGATTTTCGAGGTTATCACTTTGGTCCAAGACCAATTGAACATTTACAAAGACTCAATAAGAAACACATCTCTAGAAGAGGATCGTTTGTTAAGAATGAAGTTAGAGAAGGAAGCCCAGGAAGCCCAAGAGCGTGAACGTGCTGCCAGGGATCACGCTGAGAGAACAAAGAAGCTCAAGATCGAACAAGATCTAATTGAAGAAGAAATCATGAAACGAAGTCACTCAGTTAATAAAACTGAAGCTGATCTTAATGTACTAGAGGATAAGCTTCTCCTTCCTCCTCAAAGCATGATTGAAGCTGGGGAAGCAATCGTTTTTGACGATGTCATTCTTGGAAGGTTGTCCAACAACGTTGTCATCCAGTACAAGGCGGTAATCAACTGCTTGAGACCTAAGCCAAGTGGTATTCTTTCTTTTGCTAAACAGTCAGTGGTTAAGCCTTACCTGCATCACTCAACTGAAGGTAGTCTTTTCTACCAGGAGAACTCCTCTAACCTTGAAGATGATTCTCTATTGCTTCTTACTGAGATTGACTTGGATAACCACCATTGGACTACTGCAAGTGGTAAGAAGGAAATTCATGACATAGAGAGGGAGTTGAATGCACTGGTCAGTGTTAGAAAAGAGTCTGTGCATAGCCTTTTTGCCTACACCATCAAACCTCGTGATTCGAGAAAGAGCGATCCAATTTACAGAATTCGTCTCTTGACGGAGTACTCTTCGCAAGGTACTTTGAAAGAATTGTTGTTGAATATCAACTCCGTCAATCTTTTCACAGCAAGATCATGGACAATAGCGCTATTGTCAGGGTTAGAAGAGTTGCACAAACTTGGCATGGTTCATAAGGCTCTGAGCACAGAAACAGTGTGTCTTGTTAAGGGTGAGGTTAAACTTCAACATCCAACTTATGGTTACAGGTTGGTTAATATGCTCTTAAGATACCCTAACAAGGATCACAAGGTTGTTAATTCGTACCAGACAGAGTGGAGGGCCCCAGAGTTGAACGAAAATTCAGAGCCACAGAGTAAGACTGATGTCTGGGATCTGGGTGTTCTCTTTGTTGAGTTGACAATGGGTCTTTCAACAACCATGGAGTACCCTGACCCATTCGTGTTCCTATCTTCTGTTCCACTAGATGAGACAATCAAGGAGTTCTTAAATAACATCTTCGTTGAGAAGCCAAGAAAGAGAACTCCACCATTTGGTCTGCTGCCAACCAAGTTTTTACGTATGCCTCTTCAACAGTTGAACACGAACTTGATACAAAGATCAACGAGAGAAGACGAAGATCCTTTGGTGCCTGTTCATACTGGCGGCTCTTCACATTCTAATAGAGCACGCCGAAGCTTCAATACTGGTGGATTATCGGGTCTAGCATCAGCCGGACCTGAATCAAGATATGCCAAAGACTTTGAAGAGTCTGCGTTTTTAGGTAAAGGTGCTTTTGGTGAGGTCATCAAAGCGAGAAACATCTGGGATGGAAGATTCTATGCCATCAAAAAAATTCGCCACACTGAGGATCGCTTGACTTCTATTCTGTCTGAGGTTATGCTACTGGCTAGACTTAACCATCAGTACGTGGTGAGATACTATGCTGCTTGGGTTGAGCAGAACAATGCTTCAGCAAGTGAAAGTGCATTTGACTCATCAGATGAATTTGATGAGGATGGAGAATTTGATGATGATAGCGTAAGCAACTTCAACAACACCGACAACACCGCCAACATATCCTTTGACTTCACTGGCTCTAATTTGACATCCTCTTTTGCCCGCCAAAGTCTGAATAGGAGCCACACGTTGGATTTTATCTCCAACTCTTTTCAAGGCGGGCCAAATATTGTGTTTGGTCGTGATTCAGATGAAGATTGCGATGAGGCTGACACCAGTGAAGTTGACGATAATGACCTCGATACTGATGATATCTTTGACCGAACGGCCGTTCAGACAGTGAGGCCTGTGGTGATCATCAGCACTCTATTCATCCAGATGGAGTACTGTGAGAACCGATCCTTGTTTGATCTCATCAAGGGTGGTATTCTCTCACGTCAAAAGGATGAATACTTCCGTCTCCTGAGAGAGATCCTTGAAGCTTTGAGTTACATTCACTCTCAAGGTATCATCCACAGAGATTTGAAACCCTCTAATATCTACATTGATCAGTCAAAAAACATCAAGTTAGGCGATTTTGGATTGGCAAAGAATACTCATAATGCTATCATTGCCAAAAACAGGTCGAAAACATCCACTATGTCTGAAGACTTGACCACTGATGTCGGTACCCATCTTTATGTTGCTAATGAGGTTTTATCAGGAGATGGCAATTACGATTCGAAGGTTGATATGTACTCCCTTGGTATTATCTTCTTTGAAATGGTGCACCCATTCAGCACTGGTATGGAAAGGGCTGATGTTTTGAAAGCATTAAGAAGTCCACCGGTTATCTTTCCAAAAGATTTTGCAATTGACAAGGGTATTGAGAAGAAAATTATTAGAGAGTTGCTTGGTCATAACCCTGAGCTTAGACCATCTGCGAATGACTTGTTGAGGTCTGGGTTGCTGCCTGCCAAGGATCAAGACCAGATTGTGAAAGAAGCCCTGAAGGGCTTGGCTGATCCATCTTCACCGTGGCAAGCACAGGTTAGAGAGACGCTTTTCAGTCAGCCGCATAACCTGGCAAATGATATCTTATATGACATGAGAAAGACACAAATGTCAGTTCCAAGTCGTCTACTGATTGACAAGATGATCAATGAGATCATTAACGTGTTTAAGGTTCACGGTGCCATTCAGACTAAGGAACCTCCAATGATCTTCCCCAAATCGCCTTTTTACTCAAATGATATTGAAAGGCCTTACGAAGTATTGGATAGTACTGGAACAGTTTTACAACTACCCTATGATTTGACCTATCCAATGGCAAGGTTTTTGTCTAAGAACAAAAGTGACTTAGAGAAGTTGTTCAGAGTAGACTATGTCTTTAGGCCAACTTCTAAAGACTCCTCAAGCACGGAACCTTCTAAATTTGCTGAGATTGACTTTGACATTATTACGTCAGATTCTACAGACTTGGACCTCCACGATGCTGAAGCTATCAAGATCATTGATGATGTCTCCAAGATTTTCCCTATTTTCAACAGGAAGAAGATAGCCATAATTCTAAACCATGGCGGTATTCTAGAAACGATTCTTGAGTTCTGTGGGGTTGACAAGGCCCAATCTCTTCTTGTTGCTAGAATTCTTTCCACAGTTGGACATGATAGTACTATGGAAGAGGTCAAACAGCTGTTAAAGTCACGCCTTAATCTCACATCAACTGTCCTCTACGACATTGAACAGTTCAATTTCAGATTGTCCCTTGATGCTGCCAGAACTAGACTAAAGAAACTGATGGTTGACAGTGTTCTCTTTAGCAGGATTGATACTCACTTATCCTACCTATCGAAGGTTCTTGGACATTTGAAGCTTCTCGGGGTCTCTGAGAATGTCTTTGTCTCTCCATTTACGAACTACAATCCCCAGTTCTACAATGGCATCATGTTTCAGGTTCTGAGTGAAGATAAGACGAAGCAGAAGATGGTCATTGCAGGTGGTGGTAGGTATGACAAGTTGATCTCCACATTAGCCCGACCTTCCGGAGGCAAAACGAACACACAGCATGCGGTTGGTTTTAATTTGGGGTGCGAGAACATTTTTACTTTCATGAGATCTTTCATGAAGGTTGATTCGATGAAACCGAAGAAGACAAATAAGACAACAAAAGACATCAACTCCCCAGTTGACTGGAAACCTAAAAGATGCGATGTACTAGTCACTAGCTTGAGTTTGTCTACTTGGAAGTCAATGGGTTTAGAGGTTTTGAAAAAGTTGTGGAACGCCGGTATTTCATCAGATATGTTGTCTAGTTGTCACAGTATTGATGAAGTCACTACTGCATGTCAACGTGATGGGGTTGATTGGGTTGTCCTGATCAAGCAGCAACAGATCTCCTTGCTAAGTGGGTCCTCTAAAAAGAGATATAAGCCTCTAAAAATGAAAAATATGGAAACTATGGCAGACTTTGATGTTGATTTTGAGGAAATGATCGAAGTTCTACAAAATGAACTTGGCACGAGAGGTAACGCCAGCGCTAACGGTTTTACTAATGGATTGCCGTCATTGCCTCCAACTTCTAGTGGAGCAGATTTCTACTCCAATGCTGAGAATTCCTCTACTGAGAGTTTATCAGCTATGACCAAGTCTTTGACTCTTAATGAAAACCAGAAAATGATCTTTGTTGCCAATGAAGCTACTAGGAGCGCCAAGAAGTCTAACAAGAAGGATAGGTGGGCATATGAAGAGAGTTCTAAAAAAGCCTCCAATGGTATCATTACCGGGTTGTCAGATGCTCCGATTTTGACAGTGGACCCTGTAAAGGATGAAGTTCTGGATATGCTCTCAATAACTTCAGTGAATGTGAAAGATGAATGGATCAGGAAAGTGGGTGGCGCAGGCTCTTCCTCAACACCAAGAAGTTTTCTCAATAATATCTACAATGCGCTTTCCAAGGAGGCTAATAAGGGAACTAAATGGGTTGTGGTGCACTGTCCAAAAACAGGAAAGTCCTGTATTTGTGACCTACAGAGGTAGGTGTACTTTATTGAACTAATATCTATTATAGATCTGTAAGTTGAATTCAATGCGAACTGCTGGCATGGTAAAGAGTTATTTAAAAAGGCATATGTGTGCGCTTGAGATATAGGAGTAGTATCGCTTACATAATACACCATTACCCGGGCTCTTCCTAATCCAGGCGCTGTCAGGTGGAGAAATCGCTACTAAAATGAAACAGCTCTCTCAGAGGGAGAGTCAACAAAAAACTCACTATCAAGCTGAATTCTCCTCTCCGCTCCTCTATTTGGCTTGATAAGAAGTGCTGAACCCAAATTGAAATCGCTATGAGCAATCCACCATTCATCACAAGAGCACTCTACGAGTATAAATCTGATTTTGAAGATGACTTATCCTTCGCCGCCGGTCAGCTAATCAAGGTCACTGCTATTGAAGATGACGAATGGTACTCTGGTGAATATACCAACGACGCTGGTACTCTAAAGTCAGGCATGTTTCCGAAGAACTTTGTGGATGATCCAATTGCTGAGCCAACATCAGTTGAGAGTCAAACTCAAGACGTGCCATGTGAGCCGCTGTCTGTGAAGACCCCGCGAGATGACGAGCTTGAAGCTGAATCTCAACTCAAAGAAAAATCCAATGCTGAAGTCCGTGAAGTGCCGGCAAATAGCACTCGTATTGCGATCCCTGGTGAACTCGATGAGGAGCCAGCTCCTATAACACCAATATCACAAGTACCAATTAGCAAAGTCGAGGCAGCTGAACCCTCCCTCTCGGAGGCATTCGCATCCAGGAAGTCAACATTTGATTCTGGTGCACCAGTTCCATCACCGCTGTCCTCATTTGGCCACGCACATAAATCTGACGTAAAGCCATACCAAGGGCACTCTTCATACATCCCACCTTCGATCAACAAGAACAGTACACCACTGAAGATCAAACCAGATCTTTCACACACCTCCTATGTTCCTCCAAAGCTAGGCAGCAACGTGCTACGCCAAGACAACCCAACTCATCCACCGGTTACAATTGATGCCACCAATGATCATACCACAGAGGAGGAGGAAGGCCCAAAGATGAGCTTGAAAGAGAGAATCGCCCTGTTACAGAAACAGCAGGCAGAAGAGGCAGAAAGACAGGCTGCTTTGGCAGCAAAGAAGAAGCAACAGAAAGAATCCAAAACTTCACAGTCATCTCAACTGGAAGAGACACCTGAACAGTTTGAGAATCAAAGTAGTGCTGTAGATGCAGCTCTAGCTGGTGAGAATGAACAGCAAGAACTCAGTCCGACAATTCCTGACTTTACCACTCCACTATTGGAAAATGTGTCTACTGGCAATGAACAGGAATCTTTGGATCGAGAGATCGTGGATGAAGAAAAGGAAGAGGACGGCGACAACGAAGACAACGAAGACGAAGAGGACGAAGAAGAAGCTAAAAGATCAGCTCTACGTCAAAGAATGGCTAAGTTGGCTGGCGCAGGTGGTATGTATGGTGCCCCTGGCGGGTTCAATCCGTTCGGTATACCAGGTGCAACTTCAACCAGAAGCACCCCAAAGAAGACTGCAACAAGGCAGCAAGAAGAGAACGGCTATGGCGCCTCTCAGAATGCTGCTCCTATACCGATACTACCATTTGCAGCTGGATCAGATGCGCAGATTCCAGATATCCTGATGAAAAGACTATCTTTCGCTGAGGGTGAAGAGAAGCAAGAGACTGAACCAACACCAGAGCTAAGAGAGGATTCAGTTCTTGAATCTTCAGAGGCTGATAACGAGACAGTTACTCCCGAGAGTCCAATTGACTTCGAGGAAGAGGCTGATGAAGTTGATGAAGTCTCAAACCCTCAAGAACCGGAACAGACACTCGCAGAGAAGCTTGAGGAGCTAGACATCACAGAAGCCCCTCGCAATACTCTTTCAGAATCAGCTATTGAAGGAGATGATGAGGAAGATGATGATGATAAGTACTCTGGCGACGAAACTGAATTCTCAGAACAAGACAGACAGAAGGAGATTGAACAACTGAACTTGGACACCAAGGAGACTGGACCTGAGATGCCACAAGGTGTTCAGTCTGATTGCACAACTGGATATGAATCTGATTATGATACTCAATACGCTAAAAGTTATCGGGATACCTCAGATGACCAAACTCAGCTTGTGGAACCACCTCTATCTAAGATTTCTGATGCTAGTGCTGTTACTCCATCGAAGAGGGCTCCTCCTCCTCCTCCCCCTCTTGCAACAAGAGCATTTGCTCCTCCTCCAATACCAGCCCTTGCTTCTCCAAGCATTCCAACTGGCCCTCCACCACTTCCACAATTCGCCCCAGACTCTGCTCCACCTCCAATTCCAGTAGTTCCTGCAGGTCCACCCCCAATTCCATCATCGTTGCCTCCTGTTCCAAAGGCTGCACATGTCCACTATGACCATCAAGTTGAAGAAGACCATGAAGATGTTAGATCCATCAACTCTTCCATCATTTCGCACAATATTGGAAGCCCTTCAGTGCCGTTCGCTTCACAGAAGACAATCCCTGAGGACGATTCATTCACTCCATCCAAGCCTCTGAGAAAAAACAGTACAGGTGCCTCCACTTTCTCAGAGTCATCGCCGAGATTCCTTCATTATGCTCCACCTCCACCTCCTCCAGTCGGAGGCCCACCCGTTCCTGAAGGTGGTATCAGAAGGGCGTCCACATTCTCCGCTACAAGTGGTATGTCATCATCAACCATCACTGCTGGTATTAACAGTGAATCCACTGATAAGTACGACTTGAAGTCCAAGTGGTGGTTGAAAAATGAATTGCCATTATTTTTACAATCAAAGGTTAACAAGGAGTTGATCCTTGAAATTGACGAGAATGAGGTTCTAAGAAGAGATGGGACTACTTTAGTCGTAAAGGGCTTCTATGTCTTACATCAGGATAACTCTCAGACAATCCTGTACTTGTCCTACTCTAATGAAGATGCGTTGTCATCATTTGAGGCTGTTTCTAAGCCAGCACCAGTTTTCTCTGAGGCGTTCTTGGATGCTCACACTCAAGATTATGGTCCACAGGTGTTGCAGATCGCTAGCAGATTGATCAATCAACAATTATCTACCCCTTTGATTCCTTTTATCTTCAATCAACTGGCGGGTAAGGATAAGCTTCTTCCAAACGTTGGCCTGCGCTCATACGGTGCTACCATCTACACCAACATTAACAATACAGAGGTGAAACATTTGGCCCAGTTCAGACCAGGTGATATCATTGCGATCAATAAGGCCAAATTCCAAGGCCATAACAAGTTACGTCAGAAGATTCTGTATGATGTGGGCATGGACAAGAGTGGTCCCTTTGCTGCCATCTTGAGCGAGTTTGATTATGATAAAGAGAAGTTTAGAGTTATTGAGGTCGATGCCAGTGGTAAAGTGAAACAGAGCTCTTACAAACCTTCGGATATGAAGAGTGGTAAAATTAAGGTGTTCCGAGCAGTTGACAGAGGTTACGTTAACTGGTGAGATGGAAAGTATTATTTCTGTCGTTTGTTTTCGGTTTTTGTATAAGATCTATAGTGTTATGTACAGGAAAAATTTATGAACTTAGTTCCAAAAACCTTTAACTTGTCGAGTTGCCGGCTGCTTCTAGCTTATCCACAAACTGGCTAACATCACTAACAAACTCGCTAAATTCTTTTTTGTCATCACCTGTCTCATTAACACCACCCGTAATAGTCTCATTCTCTGAACCAACCATGATCAGCTCCATGGTTCTTCCACCAAGTGCACCAGATTCAACCACTGCAAATTGTAAGAGTCTATTATTGAACTTGTAGTTCAAATGGCGGCGGTAGGCTAAGCTCACATACGCATATCTGATAGGTTGATCTACTCCTGGCAACTTCACCTCCACAAAATCAGGAACCTTCACAGCCTTCGAGCCGCTGAAATCAAGAGCAGCATGTGATAAAGCACGCTTGATTCCGGGCTGGTCCCTCAGCCAATCATCAGAAGAAGTGTTAGCAACAGGGTCCACCAAGGTCATAGAACTCGACTTGATGAATTTCAAATCTGTGCAATTTGAAGGTAGTAGTACAGTTGAGTTGGTTTCTAACTCAGTCAAGACAACCTGCAATGTATCAATCTTGGCACGGTCACGCTCATCAACTTCAAACCAAAATTCTAAAGGTGGATATTCTAGGAAATTCTTGATGTCCGTATCGTACTTCTTAGGTTTACCAGTGTCAACTTCAGTCATTTCAAAAGGTGATGGAACAAACTTGATTTGTGCAAAGTACGAATGATAATCTTGCGAAACATCAAGTGACGTGTCCATGAACTCATCTTCTGGGTTTTCTTCAAACTGATACAATGGTAACGATTTTAATAAGTTTCTTGCAAAGGGTAATTGTGTGTTCAAGATCGACTTCTTCGGTTTTCCTTCAGAGTCCAATTCATGCAAAACTTGGCCAAGTGTCACAGCGGTTAGTGACTGTGTTAAGGATCCCTGTGGCTTGTTACTAAGTTCTTTGTCACTATCCCTGTTTAAAGTCTCATAGATCTTTTCTGCGTCCAACTTAATTGGTAATGGAATGAAATCCTTGGTTCTTGGTGCCTGAAGCCTAGCCCAGTTCCTGTTTTGATAAACCCAGGGCAGCGAATCCAGCTGGAATTGGTTGAAGTATTGCGCATCAGGACTCTGAGAATCTTCAAAGTTTGTGAGTGTGAGGTCTTTGATGAATGGATTGTTTTCCAAACTCCATAGGATTAGTCTTCTTGAAGGTGCAAAGTTTCTGACACCTAGAGAATACACCTTGTACTCACTTGAAGTGCTGCCACTTTCAGCCTGTTCAAAAAAAACACCTGAAAGTCTTTGGATTTGATCAACTGGAAGTGATCTGTTTTGTTTGTGGAGGTATTGTGTCAAACTATCCAACTCCATTTCATTAGTGGCAATGTTGTCAAGGATTTTTCCCAATGCCAATTCAATGTATTGTATATGAGACTTACTAGCCCGTACAATGACTCTCAGCTCTTCTGGCAGGACAATAATTTTAACATTGGCTCTGATCCATTTGTCAAAGGTGTTCTGTGTTAACAACAAATACAACTCCCTTTGACTTAAATCAAACTCTCTCTGCAACACCAAGTCACTCTCTGGGTCAACCTGTTCAGATATCTCTAGCCCCCAACACTGGTGCAGAATCCTATGAATGACCCGTGGTTTGGTTATTGTTTTGTATCCAGTTTCCTCAGGGAACTCCGCCACAATGTAATCTCTCAGTTGTGCAATTGTAAACACAGTTGACAGCTCTTTGACTATCTGTTCATATCTCTTGTTGGACACCAAAGTCTTTGACGGTCTCATCTGGTTGATCTGTCTAACACTCTGCTCATTCGTAATCTTGGAGTTGTTTCGCGTGAGTTTGGATCTCTGCTCAGCAAGTTGAGCAGAGTTAACCAACCGAAGTTTCTTATCCTTTAGCTTGCGATTATGTTCAGAACGGAAGAAATTGGGAACATGACGTACAAGTTTTGACTGTTCTGCATCAAGAATCACAAGCTGCTGCTTTCCAGGCGGCAGCTTTTTACCCTTTCCGAGTTTCGTTGAAGTACAAACAGTCTCCTCTGATAAAAGAGTCCTCGCACTATGAAGCAGTCGCCTTGAAGCGGCAGAGAACATTGATGTAAAGACAACTGATGAACACCACGAACTTTGATGATGATGAGGTTGTCAAAGAAGGAAGAAAAAAAAACCGATTCCAGTACTTTTGCTTTGTCATTTATTATGAAATATTTATTATGTAATGTCCTTTCCACTTTCTTCCTTTATGAAGATCCCAAATTTTCCACCCACTTCAACACCTTTTAATCTCTTTTTGTTCAATCTCATTATTCATATTCATTCTTTCATTCTTTGACAATGGCTAAGAAGGTAGGCTCTGAAGGAAATAGCAAGAAGGCACAGGGCAATGCCCGTAAAGCTGAGCAGGCCAACAAGAAGGCTGCTGAAGCACAAGCCCAACTCGATGTTGAAGAAGACGCCAAATGGAACCAAGGTTCCAAGAAGGCCAACAAGAAGAAGGAAAATGACGCCGCTAAGAATGAGGAAGCTGCACGCAAGAAGGCTGAACGTGATGCTTTGTTGAAAGAAGAGGAGGCCTCGTTGCCTTCCAAGCCAAGTGGGAAAGGCCGTGGAGCTGCTAAAGTTGCTGCTAAGAGAACAGGAAAGATTGATGATTTCCTTAGCGACCAACCAACTTCGGTGGAGATCAGTGCAAGTGGTATTGATAATGCCCTTGAAGCTCTGACATTGACCAAGAAGGGCGGTGCTGTTTCTGATAAAGAGCTTGACAGACATCCAGAGAGAAGATTCAAGTCAGCCCTTGCTGCGTACGAAGAGATACGTCTACCTGAGGCTAGAAAGGAGAATCCAGGTTTGAGATTGCAACAGGTTAAGCAACTGATTTTCAAAGAGTTTGAAAAGAGTGATGAAAATCCGTTCAACCAGGTCACTAACCTGGCTTATAATGCATCGAGAGGCGATATTGAGGGCTTGAAGGCTGATGTAAAGAAGCAGAGGGAGGAGAAGTTTGTCAGATAGAGAACGCGCCCCGGGTATAATGAATAAATGATGAATCATTGAAATGATACACTTAAGATGATACACACATTGTATGTGTATGTATGTTTGTTGCTGATTGTGTATTGCTTGTTCAACATGCTATAAAAAAGAAAGGGAAAAAATACCCTGTATAAATAATCACTGATCCAATTATCAACAAAAGTTCTATCTTGAAAACACCAATAAAAGCAAGAAAGAAATGCTTCCGAGAAGCTTCCTCCTAGCATTCATAAGGCGTCAGTCTACAAGCACAACCCCACGAAGACCCAACTGGCGGACAATTCCACCCAACTCGCCCGCTGTCTCCGAGCCTCATCAAGTGCGAGGCACCATTGGGTCAATCAACCAGTACTTCTACCAGGCACGTCTCGCTCCGCCACTCCAATTGCGTAAGAACGAACTCTTCCGCAGCTTTTTCTTTCCACCAGAGCACTTCTTGGGGATTTTCCGTAAGTCTTCTCCGTCACTGAGAGTGAAGTATGAGAACGGTTTTACGTTTAATGATCCCAAGATGGCCGAAGTGCCCAAGGACAAGTTTGGCAAGAGCTTGAACCCGATGGACTACTCTGTACACCGTGTCAAAACAAGGAGAATGGTGCGAGAGATTTTTTTAAGGAATTTTAAGGCTTTGAAAGGAAGAGATGGTGTTTACGTGTTCAACCTGAGTGTTATTCCAAGAACGGAGGAGCAGAAGAAATCGATGGAGTGGGAAATACGAGGAACAATCATAAGTGCAAAGAAGCTCAACACGGATAGTTTTGTTGAGAGGTGTAATACAAAGGCTAACTGGGGGTTGATTGAGTCATTGGTTGAGACTGAGGGTTTTCAATTTGGCAAAGATTTGAAAGATGTTGCGAAAAGTTTCCAAGCAAAGAGAACAACGAGCTCCAAAGGGAAAAAAAAGTAGCTCTGTGTACAACATACAGATCTAAATGTTACACCATTCGGGTTTGTTAGCCTCATACTGCATGCTCTCATCGACAACAAACTTGTAGGAATGCAGCCACATCTCCAAACCATCCATCTTGTCAAAGTTGAACAGCAAGTCACCACACTCTTCACAACGAGACGCACTAGCCTTAATCTCCTCCAGCCGGTTCAGATCCTCAGCCAAAAGCAGGTCAAACTGTTCCCTAGTGATGTCCTCGTCACTATTGATGAGCTCAGAACGCAGCTTTGAGGCATGAGGTCCGTATAGGGGGTCGTTCACAATAGGAAAGCCCAAATGATTGAGATGGATTCTAATCTGGTGCGTGCGACCAGTCAGTGGTTTGCATAACACTATGGATTGGTCGAGATCCTCGTTGTAGCGCACGAGTTCGAATTTGGTGACGGCTTCTTTGCGGGGCTTGACACCATTCTCGAAGCCCAATTTTGTGTCAATCACCCCAATTGGCCGGTCAACTTTGAGTGTGTCTGGGCATGGGAAACGGCCCTGAACACGGGCCAGGTATACCTTCTGCACTTTTTTGTTCCTAATGCGTTCCTGGATTACTGATGCCTGCAACGGGCTAGTCGCCATAATCAATACCCCAGAAGTCAGTCTATCCAACCGATGGCAAGGATGTATGTCTTCCAGCTTGAGCTGTAGCTTAAGAATCTCTGTCAGTGTATTGTGGAAGTATTTCCCCGTAGGGTGGACCGGGATGGAGCATGGCTTGTTCACCACCAAGACGCCGGCGGCGTGGTCCCAATGCAAAATGGTGATGGGCCCAGAAGGAGCGAGGATGGGTGGTTCATGCTTGTGTGTGGTGACACGAAGGGTGTCCTTGTTATGGATGTGGACCCATGGTGGGCCCAGAAGCTCTTGTCCGGTCAGGACCGTAGACGACTCTCGACCTGGGCGCACCAGGAGGATTGCGCCACGCAGAATATGCTGTTTGTGCTGTTCAGCTGTCCTTGACCGAAACTCAGAGCTCAAAACGTCCAGAACGGTGCGATCAAACCAGCGCCCCTTGGCTCTGATCGCCACTGTGTGACTATGGGGCTCTACGACACGAAGACCCTGTCGCACACTAATGATCGGGCTGGCCATCTTGAGCGGCAAGCCGTTTTGTCTTTGTGTTTGTTCTCTTTCCCCTCCACTAACTGAAACAAAAACAAGCCAAAACAAAAAAAGTGAGGTGATTTCTCTGGTTAGGACCACACAAGACAAAAATCATCTGATTCTGCCAAAATCGAATGACACAAACGACCACAAAGTACATCAAAAAAATTAATTCTAATTGGACAGCAGCAAACTCAACTGGATTTGGCTGTTGCAGCGGGGTCTGGGAAATGGAGGTTCAGAGTTTTTGTGGGATATATAAGCTGTCTCTGATCCTCTCTTCCAAATGTGTTTTGTTAATCCAATCTACATCAAACAAAACAATCTAATCAGCAATGTTCACCACTCCAATCCTAAGAAACACCGTCGCCCTTGGTTCCCAAATCGCTAGAAAGCAGGCCCCAACCCATGTCAAGGTTACTGTCAACACCTCTGCCCTAGCTACTTATGGTAAACTCTACCTAAGAAAAGTTCCAGTCTTGTTCCAATGGGCTGCCTTCCTAGGAACCGTGATGCTGTGGCCATTGGGTGCTGAGGAGCTCATCAGAGCCTCTGGTGGTATTAACACTGTGGCCAAAGTCTTTTAATTATATTAATATTCCCAACTCCCCGGCGCAGGCTGCTTGAGCTTGTTGCGCACGTTTTAGCATGAATTTATGAACTTTTCTATAGAAACTGCAACTGAAAGAATTGTAGATATATGGTTACAGATTATACTGTGACTATCTTTCTGAGGTGCTCTCTATTCTCTGTGCTTGTTAGTTTGCCATGTTCCTATGTTCCTAATTTTGAGTCATCTCCCAATTTAGCATGCAGGAAGATCATTATGTAATCTGACTTCTTTTTTAGTAGTTCAAAGAATTTCAGGGAGTGAAAACAAAGAAAAAAGCCACAAACAACAACAACAACAACTATACAAGCGCAACAGTTACAAATACAGAACTGAACAACGTTCGTGGACATATAAAGGACGTCTCTTTTGCAAACAGTTACTACACGTATGCTTCCGTTGAAGTACCCGTCCCCCAACAAAGTGGTTGCACAGACGTACCCTGCACAACAGGGTCTCCCGCGACCACTCAGCGTTGCAACACCACAACAGCATAATGCTACGACCCAGCCCGCAGCCACTAGGCGAGTATGGATACGAAGACCAGATGGTAATCCCACGTCTCTCTATGTTAAAGAGTCCCACATTGTTGACGATCTTAAGATGATGATTGTGGAGAGGTTCCCAACCACTTTGGCCAGGATTTGTGACCCTTCTGACGTGGTAATCAGGCTGTTCCCACAGGCACCAGTTCAGTCGCCGGGAACTCCTAGTAGACGGCTACTTTCACCTCCGTTTGCAGCTTGCTCCGTCACATCTCCATCGACACCCAACCCAAACAACAACTCTTCGCCGCTCGCACCAATCCCTATTAATGCCAAAGCATCGACACTCGTCTCTGGGAAAGGGATGCCATTGAATGACATGGTCAATTTGTCCATCCGTGAGGGCTCTCCACGAAACACTAGTGTCATTCATTTGGAGCCTGACAGATCAGTCTGGCAGATCCTCGACACTTACTTCCCCCAGGGAATGGCCATTGAGAATTCTCTGGTTGTGGACCTCCCACCCCATCTGTACCACCAGTTGCATTACAACCAACAATCTGCGTCTGTTCCTCTATACGGTCAACAGCAGCATCTTGTACAAGGGTCGCCTTATCATCGCAAAAGTTTCTCCACTGAAACTATATTAGAGAGCAAGGAGGAGGAGTTCAACCAGCCATCTCTTCATGATCAGAGGAGGATGAGTTCCCTGCCCAATCAATACTCCTATCGTACCAGTACCCCATCCCACAGGAGATCACAGTCAAGCTCTGTCGAGCCACACTCTTCAGCTGTGCTCTTACTTCCTTCAATGCAACACGACTCGTCGTCGAAGAAGAAGAGAAGCAACTCAGAGGACCTCAGACCAACATCACCCGCAATTTCGTACAAGAGTGCACAATTGACACAAGACTCGGCTCAAATCAGCCCCAACAAACAGCCATCATCTACAAGTCAGAAGACCCAATCACAAAACTCAGCAGTGAACTCCTCCTCTTCCACCACCATCAGCGATAAGAATCCCATCAGGGATACTGCCACAAAGAACAATATTGAAAATAGCAATAATAATAATGTCAGCAGCTCAAATTCGCTCAACAGCTCCACCCCTTCAATTCAACCACGCCCTCAATCGCGCAGCAAGATTGCGGGTGGTTCCAGCACCTTGGCCAAAGTTCTGCCTTCAATCAACGTGCTCATTGTGGAAGACAACCTGGTGAACCTCCGGATCTTGTCCGCGCACCTTCGCCGCCACGGAATCCACTATGATACAGCAAAGAATGGGAAGGAGGCAATTGATAAATGGAGTAAAGGAGGCTTCCACCTTGTGCTAATGGACATTCAACTTCCAGTTATGTCTGGCCTGGATGCGTCTCGTGAGATCCGCAGGCTCGAAAAGATCAACCATATAGGTGTGTTTGCGAAAGAGGATCTTGAAAACTTGCCAGTACATGCCCCAAAGGATGAACTAGACCTCAAGGTGTTTAGATCGCCAATTATAATAGTGGCGTTAACTGCGTCTAATTTGAAACAAGACAGGCAGGAGGCACTCGCCGCTGGCTGTAATGACTACTTGACCAAGCCTGTGAATCTTGATTGGCTTCTGAATAAAATTACTGAATGGGGGTGCATGCAGGCGTTGATTGATTTTGATGGGTGGAAGTCAGGGGAGAGAATGACCAATATCAGTGCTGCTATTCCTACGTTGGCAAGGAAAGCATCGAGTAGAGTGCATTAGTTATACCTTTATGAGCATTTAATGATTTTTAGATCACCGTTGTATGTTCCGCACCTATTAAATTAGTTTTGGAGGGAGCATCGAGATTCACATTAGATTAAAGAAACCTGTCAGGTTCTACATGGCAAAAGAATTGATCCGCTTCTGAAAGCACGCTCCTGTCTGGCGTCTCTGAAAAGATGAGTTTAACACTTGAGCTTGGTCCTATGACATAATATACTGTCGTGTGCGTAGCCAAGTGTGGCTGTCAAAAATGTGTCAAAATGACCTCCGCCAAAGATAACCCCTTCCACCCTCCTTCATTGAAAGATAAACCCTGAAGATTCCTCAAACGGGTGTTCGGACTTCCACCATGTTTTCTTAAGTCTGATCGATCTGCTTCTTCCATCGAAACTGGGCTGTTTAGTTGGTAAACACACAACCGAAACGTTCACGGTGGGCGCATCTAGATATACAGGACAGTAAAACTTTCTAAAATTCTGAAGGAAACGCCGATTTTTGGGTGCCCAGATAAGTTTACGTATTCCAGTTGAATGTTGAGGTCTGCCTCCGATGAAGTGAAATACGAAGTTTTGCTTGGTCTTTGTACTCTTTTTATCTGTTTTGAAATATATCAGCAATAGATTCACAGTTCTTCTTTCCATACTTGGTAATAATATCTGGATCTCCTTTGTCAAAGTTTTCAATCAAAAGCCTCGGTGTCTTGAACTGCTTTTGGATGAGGATAGCCTTCTCCAAAGAAACTCCTCTGATGGTCATCAACATCCTCACAAACATCTCTCTAGCAGTCATCAAGTCACTCTTGGACATCATTGCATCAAATGTGTTGTAGTTATGTGTGCAAAGAACTCCATCATCGCCAGCAAACTTGGTCCTGAATTTGTCAAGCACCGTTGCATAGTCCTGTTGGAACTCCAATCTGTCTGAATTAATCACCAACAACTTCTTCTTATCATAGAAATCAGATAACTCTCTTGAAATTTTCTTAATGAATTCAACTGTACCATCAGCATCCTTGGTTCGTATGCAATGGAAATTGCTATTGGTCATTGACAAGGAAATTGACGTTTGGATTGCATCAGCCATGTGAGTCAATTCTGTTCCCGTAACCTCTTCAATCAAATAGAAGACATTATTCACTCCAGTTCTTCCCAGCCGTACTTTCTGTTCCATGTACCTTCCATCCTTGATACTAGATGCCAAATCATCGAGTCTTTTCCGTTCTATGATGTAGTCCAACACTACCTCCTCCTTGGTTCTCTTGTTTCGAGCGATCCATAATCCATCACCAACAGACAGCGCTCTAGACTCGGTTTCCACTCCAGCTTGCTGCAACTTGACCTGGAAATAGTCACGCTGGTTCTGCGCCCTTACCTCTCGATTGTCAATGATAAACACCACCTCATATGAACCTTCTTCCCAAAAATGGTACGCGTCTCCATCATAATCAAACTCGGCCCGATCATGAGGAACTCGCACCAATCTTTCATTTGAAGGTGCCTGTCTCAGCCTTTCCGGTGTGCTCATCTCATGTCTGAACACGATGGAATTGGCCTCTTTCAAGCTCTCAGCCAGTGCTCTCCCCTCCTCGGTCAGAAAGAACTTAGCGGGTCTTCCATGCTGTCGTATAAGCTCATTCTTGATCAAAGTCTTGACACTGCTCCAAGCTGAGTAATCCTGTTGTGCACCTGGGTTTGGTTCAAATGATTTAGAACAGTATGGGGTTGCGTTTCTTGTTAGGTCTTTCCTCATCATTCCACGATCATACGTGTCAAATTCAAGAAGCACAAGGAGAATTGCATATCCCCCAGAGTTCTGAGCGGGTACGTACTGCCTTTTGGCACGCTTCCGAAGAGGTTGTGCCGGTGCATCATCAGGGCGCTCATTGTGTTTTTGGGAAGCAGTCCTCTTTTCAGTGGCCGACAATTCGGCAGGGGTTGCCTCTGGATATTTATATCCATACTCTTGACAGTAAATTTCCAGCTTCTTTTTCATATCAGCTACTAATTTAGCACCAATGAACTTAACATCGTGTAAATCTCCTGGTTTGCTCAATGGGCCCTCATACTCTTTCAAGCTGTCAAGGGCCTTGTTGTAGATCCTTCCTTTCTTGTATTGGTGATTGGAGAGGCTGCTGAAATCGTCCTCCAAGAAATCGATAAAAAGAGGTTTCAACGAATCCGGGAGATCCATGGCCAAACACGGTCTTATCAAAGGCTCTAGATCTGAATGTTAGCGATAAAAGGTACACAAACAACAAAAACGAAAACAAAGGGAGAAAAAAAAAAAAAACATTCGCGAATTGGGGAGGAAAAAAATATGTCAATCGTTTTTAGTGTCACTTTTTTTTGAGGGGGTCTTGTGAAATGTGAGAAATAGAAGACGCCATTCTGAGTATATAGATGCTTAAAGGTCTTTCTTCTCAGGACTCTCTGTTGAGTTAAATGGCACACTGTTCCCATCTTATTCCGTTCAAACAGAAACGGCTGTATACCCTTGGAGGTTTGGTGATTTGGGGAGAAATGATCTACTTTTGTACATTTATACACACATCAGGTATAAAGGCACTCACATTTTCGCCCATCTGAGCCCCAATTAATCTCAGCATCTGATCACCCACTACTTCGTATTCAAAAGAAAAAAATTCTTGAATGTCCAGAGCTGCTCTAATACAGGTGCCTCACGTGGAATCGGCCGGGCTATTGCCATTCAATTGGCTAAGGACGGCTACAAGGTGGTCATCACTGACTCGGCGTCCCAATCAGCTGCTGCAAAGGAAACTGTCAAAGATATCTCCGACTTAGGTGTCAAATCCTTCTTCATTGACGCAGACTCTTCTAACCGAGACCAAGTTTCAAGGCGGTTTACATCACGCACAAGGAATTGGGGAGCTTCAACACAATTGTTGACAATTCTGGTATTGCCCAAATCACTCCATTGGTAGATGTTCCAGAGGCTGAAATCAACAAGATCAATAGTGTCAATATCAATGGTGTTCTGTGGGGGTATCCACCGAGCAGCTGGGAAGTTCCAGCAGTTGAATCACAAGGGTAAGATCATCAACTATGCATCCATTTCTCATAATGCCTTCCCATTGTTGGACGCCTACTCGGCTTCTCAGTGGGCTGTTAAAGGTTTAACTCAAGTTGCTGCCAAGGAGCTGGCCTCGAAAGGTGTCACTGTGAATGTCTACTGTCTCGGTACTGTCCTGACCCCAATGTGGGACTTAATTGATGCAAAGATAGGTGAATTGACTGGAGCAAAGAAAGGGGAAACTGTGAGGAAGTACATTGAGACAATTGCCCTAGGAAGAGGCTCAACTCCTGAAGACGTTGCTGGCTTGGATAGTTTCTTGGAAAGCGAGAAGTCAGACAAAATTACTGGTCAGTCAATGGTTGTTGATGGTGGTCTTGTCTACACTTTAATCTGGTGCTCTTTCTTCTGCTGTTCTCCTACACTAAATCATAATCAGCTGCTACATGTTCATAAAGTACTACTTAAAATTTTCAGATCATCACATTTTTGATGAACACTCGAGATAATAAAAACCAAAAAAAGAATGGACGAGTCCGGAGTCGAACCGGAGACCTTCCGCATGCTAAGCGGACGCGCTACCAACTACGCCACACGCCCCAGTTGATAGTGAGAAAAAATCTTTTTATTACTGACCGCGATTTACAATTCCACAGTCATGATAGGAATAAAAACGCTCCGAACCACAGATTTCTCCAAATATTGTTCTGAGTTACTTTGTGCTCGTTTTGGGAACGGGTCTAGAAGCATCTGAAAGATGTTGATGAATATTCTTGAGAAATTCGCTCTTATAGGAAGTGCCTGCCGATATTTTGTTATGAGGTATCTTTCGCAACCTGCGTTAGCCAGCTGGTCAATTATCGGCTGAACGTTCACAAACAGGTGGAAACACGAAGGTTTGAGGGCTCTACATGGGGAGCCAGTTCCTTTTTTCCCCCATGCACTCCAATTTTTGTCTTTTTAGAACAGATATGTTACAGAAGTCGATCCGCGATGCTCGGATTATCTCCTTATTTCGGTGATTCAGAACAAACCAAGGTGAGGGGGAAGCCGATCCTTTGGGTAATTGGTGCACCAGATGATGTCTGACAGTTTGACTACCAACTTAAGAACATTCAGGTAGAGGTTGACCATTGAAGAAGTACATATCTTCTACTCTGTATCGCATATCTATTAATGATTGGTATTTGCTGTGTCTAAAGGGTTCTCCACCTCGAAACACAAAGGTGCACATATCTCCCAACTAGATCGAACAAAAAGCTTGTCTCGTCATGCTATTTGTAAGATCTGTGCCAGTTTGAGCATTGTTTATAGCTGCTTCCCTTGATCATAGTGCGTCAACCCCTCACCTCATTCGCCACCTTTCCTGTAGATAAATGCGCCTGCGGCGCACTTGAATGTGGTCCTAACCACGGTGGTCCTAATCACCAAGCACTACGGATTCTGGGGTGCGCCGCATAGCCTAATTTAGCCGCAACCGTGAAAGATTGTTTCTACACTCTTGATTCACTAACATGGCTAGAGAATACTGTCCTGGAGCTGTTGTTATTCGCATCCTGGACGAATATCACAGCAGTAATTTTCAGCTGACATTAGGATCCAAAGGACTGTTCTTAAAGCCTTCTTGATTGAAGCTGTTTTATGGGAGCTATTGTCAACCGAGCCGGATAAAGTCTCGGGTTAACCCCTGAAAGGATCATCCGCCACGACAACGACAACAACAACAACAAAAAAGCCTGGAGAAATCGAAATGCGGGTTATAAAAAGAAGTTGGCCCGCCTTGACCCTTCTCGCTCATTGTTTGAGATCCCATCCATATATACAACAATAGAATCACAATGGCTGACTTCGACATTGAACAAATCCTTTCCCAACTGAATAACTCCGAGAAGATCGGCTTGACCGCTGGTATCGACTTCTGGCATACCTACCCTGTCGAGAGATTGGGTGTCCCATCCATCAGAATGAGCGATGGCCCGAACGGTATTCGTGGTACCAAGTTTTTTGATGGTGTTCCTGGTGCGGTCTTGCCCAACGGTACTGCCATTGCCTCTACTTTCAACAAGGACTTGATCCAAAAGAGTGGTGCTTTGATTGGTGCTGAGGCCAAGACCAAGGGAGCCCATGTCAACTTGGGTCCAACTGCCAACATGCAGAGAGCTCCAAACGGTGGTCGTGGTTTCGAATCTTTCTCTGAGGATCCATACTTGGCCGGTATCGCTGCTGCTGAGGTTGTCAAGGGAATCCAATCCCATCACGTTGCTGCAACCATGAAGCACTACTTTGGTAACGACTTGGAGCACGAGAGAAACGCCTCCGACTCCATCATCACTCCAAGAGCCATGAGAGAGATCTACTTGGAGCCATTCAGATTGGCTGTCAAGTACGCTGACCCAAAGGCATTCATGACAGGTTACAACAAAGTCAATGGTGAACATATTTCCCAATCCAAATTGTTCTTGCAAGAAGTTCTAAGAGGTGAATGGTCTTGGGATGGTACTATTATGTCCGACTGGTACGGTACATACACCGCTAAGGAGTCTATTGAGAATGGTCTGGACATTGAGATGCCAGGGCCACCAAAACACAGAACACAAGACGCTCTTGCCTCTCAAATAAGCACTAGAGAGCTTCATCAGAATGACCTGGATGACAGAGTTAGAGGTGTTCTGAAACTTGTTAAGTATGCGCTGGAATCTGGTATTCCAGAAAATGCTCCAGAAACCACTGAAAACAACACCCCAGAGACTTCTGAACTTTTGAGAAAGTTGGGTGCTGAGACCATTGTCCTGTTGAAAAACGAGGACAACTTGCTCCCTTTGAAAAAGGAGGATAAGGTTGCCGTAATTGGTCCAAATGCTAAGGTTTCCACTTATTCTGGTGGTGGATCTGCCTCTTTAGCCCCATACTACACTGTAACTCCATACCAAGGTATTGCAAACAAGATTGGCTACAACCCACCATACACTCTTGGTGCTGAGAACTTTGTCACCTTGCCAGGTCTAGGTGTCCAATTGAAGAACCCAATCACTGGTGAGACAGGTTACCATATCACTATGTTCCATGAGCCACACGGCACTGCGAACAGAACCAAGTTCGATGAGTTGGACTTGAGTACTTCTTACAACATTATGTTTGATTACAACCATCCAGCTATCAAGGAAGTGTTCTACGCTGACTTTGAAGGTATTTTCACCCCAGAGGAAACCGCTGAGTACGACTTTGGTTTGACCACCATTGGAACTGCTCAATTGTTCATCAATGACGAACTTGTTGTCGACAACAAGACCCACCAAACTTTGGGGCAGGCTTTCTTCTCCGCTGGTACTATTGAAGAAAAGGGCCGCATCCAATTGGAAAGTGGAAAGGACTATAACATCAGAATCGAGTTTGGTTCTGGTTTCACTTATACCTTGGCCCAGACTGCTGGTGTCAACTTTGCTGGGAACGGTGCCATTGCTTTTGGCGCAGCCCGTGTCACTGAGCCAAAAAATGAAATTGCCAGGGCCGTTGAATTGGCTAAGTCTGTAGACAAGGTCATTTTGAACATTGGTTTGAACGGTGAGTGGGAGTCTGAAGGCTACGACAGAGCTGACTTGACCCTACCAGGTTTCACCAACGACTTGGTTTCCGCCGTCATTGCCGCCAACCCAAACACTGTTGTCGTTAACCAGTCTGGTACACCAGTAGAGTTCCCATGGTTGAAGGAGGCCAAGGCTCTTGTTCAAGCTTGGTTCGGTGGTAACGAGTTGGGTAATTCAATCGCAGATGTTCTTTACGGTGATGTGAACCCATCTGGTAAATTGCCATTGACATTCCCATTGAAGTTTGAGGATAACCCAGCCTACTTGAACTTCCGGACTGAGAGAGGAAGAGTCTTGTACGGTGAAGACATTTTCATCGGTTACAGATACTACGAGAAGTTGCAGAAGCAAGTGGCGTTCCCATTCGGTTATGGATTGTCATACACTACTTTCACCTTCTCTGACTTGAGTGTTTCTGTTGACGAGGACAATGACGAGTTGACTGTTTCTGTCAAGGTCAAGAATACTGGTGCGGTTGCTGGTAAGGAAACTATCCAAATCTACATTGCTAAGACCGAATCTGATATCATCAGACCAGTCAAGGAGCTGAAGGGATTTGAGAAGGTCGAATTGCAACCAGGTGAAGAGAAGATTGTTGAGTCTGTCCTTGAGTTGAAACAATCCGTTTCGTTCTTTGATGAGTACCAAAATCAATGGTCTCAGCAAGCTGGTGAGTACTCTGTCCAGGTTGGCCCATCCTCTGATGACATTGAGTTGATTGGTAAGTTCGATGTTGAGGAATCCAGGTTGTGGTTGGGTTTGTAAACTGCGCTGCATACGTACCCTGTCTCTTAAATATGTATGAAGTCTTTATTGAACTGAATGATTTTATATGCTAGTCGACTGTAGCTACCACAATTCATTCTTTTCCACGAACATAGAGACTGCCTAAACTCAGATCCCAAAATCATGCGTATCTCTTCGAGTTTTTCCAACGAATACAATCTTGAAGGATACAATGAAGGGGTGGCCTCTTTGATTTAGCGAGAATCTGGGGGAAATGTGTCACTAACTTCCTAATTGAGAAATCCGGTCCCGCACCGGAATGCGGGATCGAGACGATTATCGGATAAACACTCAGTTTCACGAACTTCCCCGCAGATTGCCCTCCCTCCACTGTAGAAAACGCGGCTAGGGTAGGCTACAAAACGGTAGAATTTCAACACCGGATAAATCAAATGGATCCGACTCTTCATATAAAAACAGGGCTAAGTAATCTGAAGCCTCCTCTTTAGCAATACTCAGGCTCCTCAGGTTTCAAATCAAGAACCTTGAACTTCTTCAGACTCCCTGCAATGGCTGGCTTTGATGTTGATGAAGTGCTTTCTCAGCTCACACAAACTGAAAAAATTGGCCTTTTGGCTGGTATCGACTTCTGGCATACCTACCCTGTCGAGAGATTGGGTGTCCCATCCCTCAGAATGAGCGATGGACCTAACGGTGCTAGAGGTACCAAGTTCTTTGATGGTGTTCCTGGGGCGGTCTTTCCAAACGGTACCGCGATCGGTTCCACTTTTGACAAGGAATTGATGCAGAAGGTAGGTGCCATGATTGGTGTGGAGAACAAGTTCAAAGGTGCCCATATAAGTTTGGGCCCAACTACCAACATGCAGAGAGGCCCAAATGGTGGCCGTGGATTTGAATCTTTCTCTGAGGACCCATACTTGGCGGGTATTGCGTCAGCTCAGGTCATTGATGGCCTTCAGTCTGAACATGTTGCTGCCACTTTGAAGCACTTTGTTGCCAATGACTTGGAGTTTGAAAGAAGTGGCTCCGATTCAATTGTCACTCCAAGGGCTTTGAGAGAGATATACTTGGAGCCTTTTAGATTGGCAATTAAATACGCCAACCCAAAAGCCATCATGACAGCTTACAATAAGGTGAACGGTGAGCACGTTTCCCAATCTAAGTTCTTCATCCAGCACATTTTGCGGGATGAGTGGAAATGGGAAGGAGCCGTGATGTCAGATTGGTATGGTACCTACACAGCTAAAGAGTCTGTCCAAGCAGGCTTGGATATTGAAATGCCTGGTCCACCCCAGCACAGAACAAACAATGCCATCTCTTCCCAAGTGGAGACCAGAGAGTTACACAAAAAAGATCTAGATGAGAGGGCCAAGAATGTTTTGAAATTGGTGAACTGGGCCTCTCAAAATGGTGTTCCTGAGAATGCACCAGAGACCGTGGACAACAACACACCTGAGACTTCAGCTTTCTTAAGAAAGGTAAGTGGTGAGGCAATTGTCCTCCTGAAGAATGAAGACAATCTGCTTCCTCTGAAGAAAGAGGACAAGGTGGCGGTGATTGGCCCAAATGCCAAGTTCTCGGCCTATTCTGGTGGTGGTTCCGCCTCATTGTTGCCATACTACACTGTCAACCCGTATGAGGGTATTGCCAACAAAATTGGCTACGATCCACCGTACACTATTGGCGCTGAAGGCTTCCGTTCTCTTCCACCATTGGGGGAGCAGCTGAGGAATCCAGTCACGGGTGAGAGGGGCTACAACTTGAAGTTCTACCAACACCCAACTGACTATGAAGGCGACAGGGAGCAGTTTGATGAGTTCAATATGGCTACATCATTCGTCATTCTGTTTGACTATTTGAACCCAGAAGTTAAGGATAGTGTCCTCTACGGTGACTTTGAAGGCACTTTCCTGCCAGAAGAATCTGCTGAGTACGAGTTTGGTGTCAGTGTCTATGGTGTTGCCCAAATCTTCGTTGACGACAAGTTGGTGGTGGATAACAAGACAAACCAACGCCAGGGAACCTTTTTGTTCAACTCCGGAACCTTGGAAGAGAAGGGCGGTGTCTTCCTTGAGGCGGGCAAGGAGGTCAAGGTCAGAATCGAGTTTGGTTCTTCGAAGGAGTTCACTCTTGTTTCACCAACTGCCGGTGTTGACATGTCTGGTTACGGTGGTATTGTCTTTGGAGTCAGAAAAGTAATTGACTCCCAGGAGGAGATCAAGAGAGCTGTTAAATTGGCAAAGTCCGTGGATAAGGTCATTTTGAACATTGGCCTAAATGGTGAGTGGGAGTCTGAGGGTTACGACAGACCAAACATGGATCTACCAGGGCTCACCAATGACTTGGTTTCCGCCGTCATTGCCGCCAATCCAAACACTGTTGTCGTTAACCAGTCTGGTACACCAGTAGAGTTCCCATGGTTGAAGGAGGCCAAGGCTCTTGTTCAAGCTTGGTTCGGTGGTAACGAGTTGGGTAATTCAATCGCAGATGTTCTTTACGGTGATGTGAACCCATCTGGTAAATTGCCATTGACATTCCCATTGAAGTTTGAGGATAACCCAGCCTACTTGAACTTCCGGACTGAGAGAGGAAGAGTCTTGTACGGTGAAGACATTTTCATCGGTTACAGATACTACGAGAAGTTGCAGAAGCAAGTGGCGTTCCCATTCGGTTATGGATTGTCATACACTACTTTCACCTTCTCTGACTTGAGTGTTTCTGTTGACGAGGACAATGACGAGTTGACTGTTTCTGTCAAGGTCAAGAATACTGGTGCGGTTGCTGGTAAGGAAACTATCCAAATCTACATTGCTAAGACCGAATCTGATATCATCAGACCAGTCAAGGAGCTGAAGGGATTTGAGAAGGTCGAATTGCAACCAGGTGAAGAGAAGATTGTTGAGTCTGTCCTTGAGTTGAAACAATCCGTTTCGTTCTTTGATGAGTACCAAAATCAATGGTCTCAGCAAGCTGGTGAGTACTCTGTCCAGGTTGGCTCGTCCTCTGATGACATTGAACTGATTGAGACCTTCAAAGTCAAGAATTTTAAGTTCTGGACTGGGTTGTGAGTAGCTTCAAATTGTTACCTATTTCATATCGTCCTAATAAATGATTTTTATGATAACCAGGTGCACTGGAGCCGCTTTGTGGCTTTCTGCTTTCTAGCGTAGAGGTAGGAGCCAAAACTCGAAAGGGCCAGATCTACTCTGTTCTCAAATACGGTAATGGCGACCAAATATTGCCAAAAGATCATTTTGATGGTGCAGATACACTGCTAAACGTCGACTACCAGCTTCCAAGAGCAGCTCTTTTGTAAGTAAAAGTATACATGACTTTTCGCATTTTTGGAGCTAAGAAAGGCTAAACAGTGAAATCAAGAGCATTTCTAAAGCTGCCGGTGTGATGAGTAGTAGAGGGCAGAGGTGTTTGTAATTCAGGTTGATCCGATTAAGGGTGAGATGGTAGTTTTAACTGTATTGTTCTTTCTGAAATGACTTTGTCAAAACCAGCGGCTCTGCATCAAGAATCTCGAAGAATATCAAATACAAGCTTCTTCACCACTTTCTCCGAATCCACGTCTCCCTGGGAGTTCGATCTCTTCTTCGTTTTTTGTGGGTCCTTCTTTGACACGAACGATATGTACTTCGTTCTATTGTGTCTTGGTGGCGTCACATATGAAGGTATTTTAAATTTCATGTCCTTATACCACGTAACATCCAACTGTGTTTTCGTTTCCTTATCCTCTGGATACTGTTCAAAGCCTGGAAAATAATTAATACTCAGGTCTTTCAGAACTCTCTTCGAAAGACTGGTTTCGTCACGCATCACAACATCCACTATCACGTTCTCTTTATTCGACTCAGTTTCGTTTTCATTTTGCTCTGATAAGTGGAGGTTACTCGCTATCTGCAACTCTGCTGAGTAGTCCTTGTCGTCGCTGAAGATAGTGAATCCCAGTTGTGGAATCGGCTTGCTCTGAAAGAACTTAGAGATCGCTGAGTTGTAGGGTTGTTTTAAAGGAGAAGATGCCCGTGAGGGTGATTTCGAGTGTATTCTGCTTCCCTGTGACTGTTGCTTCAAGTCGTCTTTGAACGGTGAGAGTTGCGGAGTTGTGCTCTTGGACAACGGCACTTGCCTAATGTTGCTATCTTTTGAAGATAATGCTACTCTTCTAGGAGATTTTATTGGCGATGGCGTTCTAGATCTGGAGCTTATCATTGCAGATTTGTGTTGCTGTCCAGGTTTGTAATGGGAAAAGAGGTTCAGAGTGAATGCCTTTTCTACAGGTTCAAACTTGAAAATGCAAAATCCCCTTTTCTCTGAAAAAAATATGCAAACGCTGAAAACCTGCAAAATCAAAACATAAACAAACCAAACACGCGCAAGAAAAACGCGATCATGGTTACAATCGCGATTTCACGCGTTCCACAACACACCAACCCATGAAAATCATTAGATCGCATCAGATCATGCAGGGGTTCGGGCACATTCGACGTACTTTGGTGGTTTCTCAAACTCATACAGCCCATTAGTGCAGAGCCAGGTTGATGATCTTGTCAAGGAAGGCAGTGTGCAACTGGAAGAAGAGCTGGTAGTGGTGCTACTCGCAGTGGAAACATCCAGATCCTCCTCTTCTTCTTCTTCCTCCTCCTCCTCTGTGTAAGCCGGTGGTACGGAGTAAAAGTCCACACTCGGATTGACAATGTACATTTGGGTCCTGAAGGTCACTTCATTGGTTTTCACCTCGATCGTTGGTTTTGGCCCCTTACCAGTGCTAGACTCCTCTTTTTCCTCTGCTGAGAGGATTTTATTAGTCTCAATTGCGATTGTAATGCAAATATAATGACTGATTCTTAACCCAACCATTTTTTCCCCTTCTGAACTGATATTGCTATTGTAGGGATGTACAACAAAGGACATCTGTTTTGGCACCTTCATTGTCCACAACTCATCAAATGGTTTCATCAGGTCAGCATCCTTTTGGTACGCCTGATAAAAGATCATCTGTCTCTGGTTATTAACATAGTACGGCTGTGTGGGGTTGGCTGGCTTTCGAGCACACTTCATTCTCTGTACAAAATGAACCTTTACATACTTGATGGTTCCAGTCATCGACTGCTGGGTCGTAGGATTTGCTGTCATTGAAATGGTGATTGCTTCTCCCAATTTGCACACTTTTGAGTAAACACAAAGTCTATAGTCCAACAACCCAAGCCAGTTCCCCACAGTGGTAACACATTCTGACGGTAACAATGAATTATCCGTTGGACATCTCATCAAAGTGATTGGCTTGTAAACAACAGGTCTGAAGTATCCAGTCTCACCCCGGTTGTTGAACATCACTTCCAAATGATACGATCTAGATCCCACGCACGAATAGATGGTTTCTGGAGTATTGGCATCAATGGTAAACTGAAATGGAAACTTGTACACCCCGCTTAGCAACTCTCCAGAAGGAGTGGTGTACTTGTACCAATCATCCACGGAGATCTTGCCGCCCATCTGAACTAGCCGCCTTCCAGTGGGTTCCGTAACAAACATCACATCCCGCTCCTCACCAACAAATCTCACCTGTATCTGACGAATCGGAACAGCCGCCTTGTACACTTTCACAAGAAGAAGCCCTCTAAGCACACTTGTGCCGCTGCTCTCTCTTTCAGCGCGGTTCAATCCTTTGACAAACACCACATCATTTGTTATGATCAACTTTACCCTGTACAGCTTGGTCCAACTGTGATAGGCGTCTACAAGCCTGTCCAGTAGAAGCATTGGTATGTGAGGAACAATAAGACAGCTGTTACTGTAACCAGCTGAATTTAAGAAAGTCTACCTAATTCTCATGTTTTGAAATCAAAGATCAGTTGAATCAAACGGGCTCCCCCATTTCAAACTTTATTTGTGTCACTTTTGACATCTACTGGGTCTGACAAAAAAAAACATAGCGCCTCCTGGTTTCGATCCAGGGACATCAGGGTTATGAGCCCTGCGCGCTTCCACTGCGCCAAGGCGCTGCTATGAATACTGAAAACGATGTTTTCGAACCATACTAGTATTTCCTTTTTAAACGTCGGATATCCGTCGGGTCATGATTAAACTTGAGAGACCCTCAGTTATTTTAATACTGAAACATAGAATACATATGGAAGCAGAAAGTTCAAGCAACATAGTTCATATCATTTACACATTATAGGCCTTTGCTTTTAGTTTAAAATAGCATAGTTATGGCAATAAGTCGTAATCAGCTCTTTGCTCAGTTAAATTGGAAAGGGTAAATTGCATGTCTGGGTTGGAAATTCGGGCTACAACTGTATGTTTTGGTAGGGCCACACCCACACCCACTCAAAGGAACGGCAACCTCAGTATGAGCCTTTCATAGCTGTCAGAAAATGTCCGTACCTCAGAATGTGTCATAGACTGAAAATGATGAATGATTGATAAGGGAAGAGCAGGCTCTAGACAACAGTTGGCCGATATGTCCCTCAATGATTAAAATCTCATGTGCAAACTAAGTGTAGTCTCTTTTGTGGCCCCTTCCAAATCTCTTGTGTGCATGTGAAAAAAAAAGTTCAGTCATCGACAAAAAACCGCCAAACAAATTTCTGTTGTTTACCAATTTCCCCTTTCCCAGACTGGAACGACCGAGCAGCCATGAGAATTAGCCACAAGCTCCAGAAGGCTCACGAGGAGGACTCGAAGACCACCTTCTCGTTTGAGTTCTTCGTCCCAAAGACCTCCCAAGGTGTCCAGAACCTATACGACAGGATGGATAGAATGTACAACCTCAATCCACAGTTTGTTGATGTCACTTGGAATGCTGGTGGTAGACTTTCAAACTTAACGACTGACATTGTCCAGACTGCTCAATCTGTGCTTGGACTGGAAACCTGTATGCATTTGACTTGTACCAATATGCCTGTTGACCTTATCGATAAGGCGCTGAAGGATGCCTATGACTCAGGATGTCAGAACATCTTGGCTTTGAGAGGTGATCCACCTATCGAAGGCGGCGAATGGACTCCAGTTGAAGGTGGCTTCAGATATGCCAAGGATCTGGTCAAATACATCAGAGAAAAGTATGGTGATCATTTCGACATTGGTGTCGCTGGGTACTCTGAAGGCCACACTGAAGAACCAAGTGCAGATGTGCTGATTGAGTACATGAAAGAAAAGGTGGAAGCAGGTGCTGATTTCATCATCACTCAAATGTTCTACGATGCCGAAAAGTTTATTGATTGGTGTCGTAAGTTGAGAGCTAATGGTGTCAATGTGCCAATCATTCCTGGTATCATGCCGATTTCGAACTACGCTGCTTTCAAGAGAAGAGCCACATGGTGTGAGATCCATGTTCCTGATGACATGGAGAACAGACTTCTTGAAGTCAAGGATGATGATCAGGCAGTTAGACAACTTGGTGTCGAATTGATATCTGAAATGTGTCAAAAGTTGTTGGATTCCGGTTTCGTGAATCACTTGCATTTTTACACTATGAACTTGGAAAAGTCTTCTATCATGGTGCTGGAGAGACTGGGTCTAATTTCTTCAAAGGGAATTGACCAATTGCCATGGAGAAAGTCCTTGAACCCAAACAGGAACAATGAGACTGTGAGACCTATTTTCTGGAAGAATAGAAAGTACAGTTACATATCGAGAACAAAAGATTGGGACGAGTTCCCAAATGGAAGATGGGGTGATCCAAACTCTGCTGCTTTCGGTGACGTCGAATTATTCACATCAGGACTACTTCGCCAGTCTGCTAAAAGATCCATTGAGCTTTGGGGCGAGCCAAAATCACTAAGGGATCTTTCCAGGCTAGTTATTTCTTACCTTGAAGGTGAAATTAACTCTTTGCCATGGTCAGATACTCCAATCACATCAGAAATTGCTTCCATCAAGTCACAGCTGATCGAACTAAATGAACAAGGTATTCTCACAATCAACTCTCAGCCATCCGTAAATGGTGAAGCTTCAAATGACCAAACCTTTGGCTGGGGTCCAAAGAATGGGTTTGTCTACCAGAAGCAATACCTAGAGTTCCTAATTCCAAAAACTAAGTTGTCTGCATTGATCGAAAAGATTAACCAAATTAACAAGCCATCGAACACCAACAGCAACTCTAAAGATGATTACAACGTCTTGACTTACTTTACAATTGACTCAAAAGATGATCTTCACTCCAATTCCAAGGATGAATCTGCGAATGCAGTGACTTGGGGTATTTTCCCTGGTCAAGAGGTTCTGCAACCAACCATCGTTGAGAAGGTTTCCTTTCTAGCGTGGAAGGATGAAGTTTTCAGAATTGCTCATGAGTGGGCTTCTATTTTCGAGGAAGAGAGCGAATCCAAATCTGTTATCAAGTCCCTAGTGGATGACTTTGCGTTGGTGAACATTGTGGACAATGACTTTGTTGGCCAAGATAAGATTTTTGGTTTATTCCAAGGGCTGTGATTTAAAGAAGTTTGATTTGCATCAGAAGAAAACCTGTTTGTTCTACTAGACACAAATATTAGATCTAATTATATACTTTATTGCTTGTATTGCCTCGATACCCATATTGTGTGTGTCCATACCGGATTGATTACGTAAAATGTTGAAACCTGGAACCCTTCAACTATCTGTTGAAGTGTTCAAAACGTGCATCTTAAATCAAAACCCTCTGATTTTATTGTGTATCAAATCATGAGGCGTCAGATACTAGGTATCTTAGCACTTGTTATATTTTGCTCTGCGCAGATCAAAGTCCAATTGGTTGCAAACTGGGAGAATCCTCCTTTTGAACTTCGTTTATTGTAAGTTGTCCTACACCCAATTCTTCCAAAGGCAAACACTGACAGTTTGGGACTTAGAGAAACAATTGCCTCTGAGAATGAGACCTACTATTTATCTGCAGTTTCTAAGATTGCATCGTTCTCCCTGAGTGAGGACGAAGATGAAGAGGACCTAGATTCAGAACAGACAGATGAGGACTTGTATCTGTCTGTGTTTGATCTCTTGACCCCAAAGGAGCGTGCACTGTATGACATTCCACTGGCCAACAAGTATCACTCACCCAGGGTTATCTCTCACTACAAGCACTATACCACGAACGTTTTGCCAAATTTTAAAACGGTCCTGGAGAAGAAGTGTGGAGTTGTACCAAACACTTGGTTACTGTATAACGATGTTGTTTACTGCAACCCCGATGACGTTTATGCCCTAATGACAGATGCTCAGACATTAAGTGATGGTGAGATACTGCTCCCGTTTGATCGGGTTATTGGTGATGCTGGTCCCATTTTGATTTTATATGGAGATGTCAGGGATGATCTATTCAAGAGATTTATATCGAACCTCCACGAAAGTTCAATTGATGGCAAGTTCAGGTTCGTGTGGAGATACACACCACAGAATATTGAACAGAGAGAAAATCTAAACGGTTATGGAGTTGATTTAACGTTGAAGAGAACCGATTACATTGTCATCGATGACAGAGATGTTAACAATGGTGAACAGCAACTTTTGAGTAATGAAGAACCGGAGGTAAATGAAGATCATTCGTTTCTGTCGAAGTACATTGATGACATCGAACCTTTGAGAAAGGAAGAACTAGAAGATTTGGATTTGAAGCTAAGTTCCTTTGTCTTGTCCTCAAGCACTGATTCGGAGAATTTCGATAAACTCAAGAATGTGATAAACGGCTTACCTAAATATGCCAGCGAATTGGTTCACAAGTCCATTGATGAGGATCTAGTTGAGCAAGTGCGTAATAACGCCAAGATCGGATTAGTTCCTGATAATAGTGCCATGTTCATCAATGGGGCACCTCTCGAAGAATCGAGTCAAAATGTATTTAGCTTGTACCAGAAACTTAAGCAGGAGTTGAAGTTTGTCGAAGACCTTGAAGCCTTGGGGTTTGGACCCTCAGACGCAAAGGAGCTAATCAGCAAGTTCTCACTTTTCGCAATGTTCAAAAGCAGAGGCGCATCTACATCTAGATACCAAATCGAATCTGACACCAGTCCTGTGATTTACTTCAACGACATCGAAACTGACACAGAATACTTGAATTTACCAAATGATCTTTCAGTTTACATCCAGAGATTCCAATTTGGAGAAGTTCCACCACTCAGACAGAACGTACACTCAACCGTGTTTGTCATTCAATTGAGTAACGTAAACCACTTGAAGATCTTGGCTAAAGTTTTCACTGCTGTCATTCAGAATAAGATCCCTCAGAGAATTGGTGTTGTTCCGTTGATTGAGAACGAAAAGGATGAGTTACTAGCAAATAACATCTATCATTTGGTTGAAGCCAAGGGTGTTAGAAAGACGTTCAAATATATTGAAAAATTGATCAGTGCTGAGGGTTCTATTAAAAAATTGACTGAGCAGGATTATGTCACTGAAGTCATCGAACCATTTCTTTCTAACTTTGACATCCAAGAGCCATACATCATCTCAAATGGTGTCTTCCACAGCCTGGACAGTGACTGGCCCTACACTATCACCAAGCAAATCACTGAAGATGTCCAGTATTTAACAAATTTGATATACAACGGAAGGGTGGAAACTCCTGAAGATCTTTGTGATGTTTTTTACTCAGAAAGCAAGAAATTCCGCAACTCATTGATCATTCCTGAGGATGTTGCCTCGATTGAGTACAAGTCTATTACAAAGGAGTTTATAGACAACTTGAAGTACTCTCAGAATGAAATAATAGAATTTAGCAGAACCAACGAGGGGAATCCATATGATCACTTGACATTAACACTCGGTGGTGATTTGGGATCACAGTTTACCTTGGAGCAGCTACTGCAGATCTTGAAATATTCATTGACAACAGAAGCAAACCTCAGAGTGAGAGTCATTAATCAATCTTCTGAAGCGACGTTCATTGGGAGAATCAAGCAAGCCTTACATGAATCCGTTGAAAGCACTATTGAGGTAGTTGAGCATATTCTTTCGCAAGGTGAATTCTCCGAATTTGAGCAAGGTGAGGTTGTGGGGGATCTTTTGAAGTCAATTGGTATTGAATCCAGAGATTTCTTGCTGTTGAGTGGTCGCTTTGTTAAATTGGACAAAGTTCTAGACAGTAGAACCTTAGAATTTTTCGTTGAACACGAGTTAGATACCAGACTCTCGTTGGCTGAGGCCTTGCTGAGAAAGAGGAAATTTGTACCAACAATCTATAAGTACCAGGATTGGTTTGAAGTCTTCGCCTCTGTTATTACTAAGACCTACTACATTGAGACCAACACCATTCAACGCTTGAGTGCTTCAAGGTATGATTTCAGCAATGCCCAAACAGAGAAGGGTATCAGATTCGGAGACAAAGAGACGAGTCGTATTCATGTCCTCCTGACCATTGACCCAGTCCAAGAAGTTACACAAAGATTGGTTTCATTGATAGAGCTGATCAAGGATTTACCATTTGTCTCTGTTGAGATCCTCTTGCAACCACAGATAAAGCTTGAAGAACTGGGAGTTAAGAGATTCTACCAAGCTAACATTCAGGCAAGTGTTGAGTTTACTGAAGACGGTTCCTTGAAGGAGAAGGAATATGTCATTTTTGATAAAGTTCCCCGAAAAACTTTGTTAACTCTTGATTTGGATGTTCACTCAAGGTGGATTGTTCTTCCAAAGGACGGCAGAACTGATCTGGATAACGTTTTGCTCGAGAATTCAGGCCCTGTTACGGGAATTTATGAGCTAGATAACGTCATTATTGAAGGAAATGCTTTTATTGATCAAACTTTGGAACCACCAACAGGGCTTTCAGTCCAAGTACAGGGGTCTGATACGAATGTTATGACTTTATTCGGTTACCTTCAGTTGAAGGCCAATCCTGGACTATGGGACTTCAGTATAAAAGAGGGAAGATCTTTAGAGATCTTTTCTTTATTGAGCGCTGACAAGATAAAGAATGAGAGTAAAATTGAACAGAGCTCTATTCAAATTCCAGTGCTAAACCTTGATGGTGCACAGATTTTCCCTAGAGTCGCCAAGAGGCAAGGTAGGGAAAATGATTCTTTGATTATTGACGATTCATATGAAGTGGGTATGGAGGAGGAAGAACCAAAATCTAAGGGGTTCTTTTCTAAGTACCTCGCGAAGAAGCAAACAAAGAAGCGGGCTGATATTAATATCTTCACTATTGCAAGCGGACATCTTTATGAACGTTTGTTGAGTATTATGACGGCATCTGTGATGGCTCACACCAAACACACTGTCAAGTTCTGGTTGATTGACAACTATATGTCTCCATCTTTCAGACATTTCCTACCGCATCTTGCAGAAAAATATGGGTTTGAGTACGAGCTGATCACCTATAAATGGCCTTCTTGGTTGACTGGACAACGCGAGAAGCAGAGAACCATTTGGGGCTACAAAATCTTATTCCTGGATGTCTTGTTTCCTCAGGATCTAGAAAAGGTTATCTTTGTTGATGCTGATCAGATTGTTCGCACGGACATGAAAGAACTTGTCGACCTAGATTTAGAGGGAGCTCCGTATGGCTACACACCTATGGGGGACTCTAGAGAGGAGATGGAGGGATTCAGATTCTGGAAAACGGGCTATTGGAAAGATTACTTGAGTGAAAAATTCCAGTATCATATCAGTGCTCTGTATGTGATTGACTTGAAGAAGTTCAGACAGATTGCTGCTGGCGACAGACTGAGACAACACTACAGCTTGTTATCTAAGGATCCCAATTCCTTGTCAAACTTGGATCAAGATTTACCTAACAATTTACAGCACCAACTGAAGATTTTCTCTCTCCCACAGGAATGGCTCTGGTGTGAAACTTGGTGTGCTGATGAGGAACTAAAGACCGCTAAGACTATCGATCTTTGTAACAATCCTTTGACAAAGGAGCACAAACTTGAGAGGGCCCGTCGTCAAATCCCAGAGTGGAGCGTTTATGACCAAGACATCAACAACTTATATATTGAGGTGTTCGAACTTGCAAGGGAGGAGGAAGAGCCATATCAGCATACCGTTGAACATGATGAGTTATGAGTGCAGCCGGCCCTATCTTCTCCCACTGATTTGACGTTCAAGTGTATCCTGTACTACAGGATCAAGTTGACAGAGAGACTGGAACCCATCACAACTTTCTCCAACTATCCTCCATATGAACCTGGATACATCTTAGTCTTATATCTTACTTTATTCTAGATCACTTTGGTCACAGTTAGCAAATTGATCGGCATGTAGATTGTTCACACATTACCATTTAGTCAAATCTCGAGGCTGAGACCTTTGACAACTATTCAAACCTATTCAATGGTCCAAAAAGTCACTGTGTTCTACTTTTGGAAAAGATTTACAGATATCTTCGTACCCAGAACGAATTTGATCTTATATGGTTCTGTCTCGAATGTACACACGGCACTTCAAAAATAGTGGTACATCGTTTGCACTGTCATTAAACATTATAGCCCTCGCGACACATAGCCTGTTAACCACCATCAGTAAATATCAACCCACAAATCATGTTTCAAATGTGCAGGTGGTAAATCAAAGAACTTTTATCTACGATTCCTTTCTTTTAGGCAATGTTGAATGGTGGAGAAGGAGCAATCTGAAACACCACCACAGGGCAGGGTTGAGTTGAGCAGAAGACGTCGATTTCTGAGGTCTTTTTTCTTCTTTTGGTCAAAGACCAATTTGTGATAATTCCAATTCACCAGAAATCTACTGAAATGTTTCTCCTGATAGCTTCCTCATTTCTTCTCGAATCTTATATTGGCACGCTATACGAGTTCTCGTTCTCATATGGAGTGACAAGGTCCTCCGAGTGAGTCTCCCACGTCAGGCGAATCTGCGAGATAAATCTCTCAAGAGTCTTATGTACAATCTTAGACAGTAGAAGGCTCCCACCGATGCGCATAAACGAAGAGGCTCAGTAATGAGCACTGCGTGTTAGCTCTTCCCTCTAATCTCCGCATTCTTATGTAATTTGGAAAAAGGTGTGAATAAGGGAAAAAACAGAGAACCAGGCAATCAACATCTTCAACTCAACGCCCCCTTCTAAAGTTTAAGTGAGACTTATCTCAACTCATTCATGATGCTCAAGTTAGCTACCAGGTATACTGTCAGGCTTCCCAATATTCGGGAACGAGCAGTCGTAACGATAAGAAGCTACTCCTCTATCCCTGAAGACCAGATCGAGCCAAAGTCTAACACTCAATACGCGAAAACCAACGCAGATAGACCCAACACCACACGACTCATCAAAGACCTGAAAGAGTCCATAGTCAAGGTTCCGTCCCCAAAGCAGTTAAAGAAGCACTTAGACAACTACATTGTTGGACAGGACACTGGGAAGAAGGTGATGTCTGTGGCGGTGTACAACCACTACCTTAGAATCAACGACAAGGCCAAGAAGCTGGCGAAGAAACTAGAGACGGAGAGAATTAAGGAGGATGATGCTATGTACAGCTTGAGTGACAGTGTGTCACCTTCAAACACGTCCCCAGAACAGATTGGGTTCAGAATCGAGGATTTGGAGGATGAAGATCTCGAATTGAGCAAGTCCAACATTCTTTTGTTAGGACCATCTGGCTCAGGGAAGACACTGATTGCGAAGACACTTGCAAAGACTTTGAACGTTCCCTTCTCCATCACGGACTGCACACAGCTGACACAGGCTGGATACATTGGTGAGGATGTGGAGCTCTGCATTCAGAGACTGTTGATCAACAGTAATTATGATGTGGAGAAGACAGAGAAGGGTATTGTTGTGTTAGATGAAGTTGACAAACTTGCAAAACCATTGATGGCAAATGGAACGAAAGATGTGTCTGGTGAAGGTGTCCAACAGGCGCTGTTGAAGCTGATTGAAGGGACGACTGTGCAAGTCCAAGTCAAGAAGCCAGTCAATCAAGAAAAAGACAACAAGGGCAATAACACTGCGGCTAAGAAGACTGAGACATACCATGTTGATACAAGCAACATCTTGTTTGTTTTGATGGGCGCCTTTGTCGGGCTGGATGAGCATATCTCCCAAAGATTAATGAAGTCCAGCATTGGGTTTGAAGCTGACATCAGCGACACTGACGACACTGGAGGTCCAGTTTCCGCTAAACATTCCATCAAGCAGATCAAACTCGAGGATGGTCGAAAAGTGTCAGCGTTAGAGCTTGTCACGCCACAGGACTTGACAGCTTACGGAATGATTCCAGAGCTGATCGGAAGAGTTCCTGTCATTACAGGACTGGACTCTTTGAACGAAAAGGACCTGCTCTCGATCCTAAGGGAGCCAAAGAATGCATTGTTGAGTCAGTACACTTATATTTTTGAGCAGTTTGGAGTGAGGTTGGAGATTACAGAGCCTGCATTGGTGAAGATTTCTGAACTGGCGTTGAAGGAGGGCACTGGTGCTCGTGGATTAAGGGGCATCATGGAGAGATTACTTTTGACAGTAAACTACGAGTGTCCCGAGTCGGGGATTTCATTTGTATTGATCAACAGCGAGACACTGGACTCGATCAACTCGGGGAAAGTGAAGGCACGTTACTACGGGAGGGGTGATTTGTTCCAGTTTGTTGAAGATGCCATGGAAGAAGATAAGAATCTTGGCCTGCGGTTGCAGGGTGAACTTAATATTGTTCCGAGCCAGACTGAACAGGCGAGCGGGTGAAGCAAAAACCAGTGTGCTTTGGACAACCAAGCATCATGAAGCGGCTTTCGGTTTTAACATGTACATAGACACATACATAGGTACATACGTACGCCAAACCATTTTAACTCTAGGTGATCCGACCTAAGGAAATAGCCGTGTGGTACCTTTAGGTCCGGGGCGTGCTATTATTAATCGTTTTGGTCGAACAATTTTCGAGATAACCCGCTTTTCCCCAGATCGTTCCAGAACCACATGTATGACATATTCTATGACACACATGATTACATAACTAGTGTCACGCGTATGAGCTTGGAGCCGCGCCAATAGGATCGATCCGGCATTCTGCTCTATTGAAATCGTCTTCAACTGAGCACTGGAGCCAAACCTGCTATCTGTCATAATACATAAAAACCCAGTAACCTCAAGAGAATTGATTATATTCTGGTTGTAACTAAAAGAGAAGAATCAGACCCTCTTTCTAGAAGCCCCACGACGCCCCAATACGGAAAAATGCAATCTTCCGCGCGCGGCCCGAAAAATCGGCATTCAGCACCACAGGACACAGCAATATATTACGTCAGCGGTAGGACTAATTTGGTGGTGACCAAGGAAAAGCAATGGAAATGAATCAGCCATTACAGCCTTCTATAAAGCGTGGGAGGGCTGCTCTTCCAAAGTGATTCACCATTTCTAGCCGCCAACATAGAAAACCTATTCCAGGGTCCTGCTCCTTTTCCTTATCGTTGTTGGCACGTGTTAGTTCCCACATAGCCGCCGCCATCTGCTTGCTTACTTTAACAGACCTTTCCGCCAGGTTGCGTTTCCCCTCCACACGATTGGTCCATCCTGGGCAAACAACCTAGAAAAAAAAAAGAGGTTTTAAACCTATTTTGTGTGAAGAGAGGGAGTGACAGACTGACAAAGAAACAACGAAACAAAGAAAAAGCCTGACCACAACGACATGGACAATCCCCAGTCCGCCGCCGGCAGCTTTCCAAGGAGGCTGATTGGGGGCCAGGGCTTCTTTGGAAAGAAGAGGAACAAGTCGGGGGTATCTCTTGTCTCGGCCATACCATCATCCACGCCTGCATCAGATGAAACTGCTGATACAAGCGACACGGTGTCAATAACCAGCTCCCTGGGGTCAAGGAGATCGAACAGCAACCTTACTCAGATCAACCCTCATCAAGAGAGGCAGGCTCACCTCAACTTGTTCACGAAACGCGTCTCGATGACGCCCTTTGAGGGCCGACAGGGCCACCTGCGTACAGGGTCCTCAGTGTCGCTCGCGTCTAAGATGGAGCAGAAATCACAAGGCAACACACAAGCGAGGAGACTCCGAATGCGGGAAAGATGGGCAAACATCGACAAGCTGAACCAGTCTTACAAGAGCAATGACCCCTTGGTACATTCGGAAGAACGACTCAACAAGTTTCTGGGCTACTACGACTCGTTTCTGAGAGATGAGCCTAATGAATCACTCGAGCTTGATGACACGATATCTTTTTGGGCATGCTCTTGCTTGAAGTTTCTCACTGGTGTCGATGTTGTTGTCTCCAAGGGTATCCTAACTGAGTTTGAGAACTTTGATTTGAAGCGGGAGGAAAAGCTTAGAATACTCAAAATTGACGACCGGAATCTCAGCATTGACTGGGCATGGCAGTTGGCGATTGACAATCCTGGCCATGAGATGTACAACTACAACATCGAGCCCATCGATTGTTATAACGAGTCCTCACCAATAGGACCTTCTAATTTCCATTCTGTTCATGGGGGTTCATTGTCCGATTTACCCTTTGTCAAAGACTCATTTTCCTTCGAGCTGGCCTACAACTTGATATTTGAGTTGAGAGAGGAAGATTGGGTCCCTGTTCTTCGGGAAATGTATAGAGTGTTGCAGCCACAGGGAACGTTGAACTTGTTCTTGATGGACTTCACAACTGTGAACTGTGAGAACAACACCTACAATGAGTTTTTTGCAAGTGTGCGGCAGTTTCTGCGAAGAAGAGGCGTGGATCCAATGCCATGTAGAAAGATTCAAGCACGAATGACTGAAGCAGGGTTTGATGAAGTGAAGTACTCTTTTATTTCTTTGAAGAAGGGTATTCCAAATAAAGTTGGAAAGATGATGGAGTTTCTTATGAGTTTTTATGAGTTCATAATTTTTGAGAAGATTGGGGTAATGGAGCTTAGCGATGATGAGCTGGCTGAGTTTAAAAAGTTGAAGTTGAAGTATCACGAGGAGTTGAGAAAGGGAGAACTTGTTGAAGGGTACGGAGATGTGTACTATATGTTTGTGTTTGGGAAAAAAGTATAAGGAAAAAGCATATACTGAAAAAAGTTGAAAGGTAATAAATTTATTCAATGGGCAAGAGAAAGGAAGATACTGAGGATTAAGATAACGAAGCTCTCTCTTTACTTGTACTGAAATTTACGCAGAGAAGTGTCCTCAACATGATGTAGCCTCGAAGTAAATCCTGTCCCTATCAAGAATTCAAAAAAGAAAAAAACCGATTCAAAAAAATCAGAAATAAATGTTCTGAATGAATCCTTCAACATTTTATGGTGTTTGCAGCACGAAGTTCCAATTGTATCTCACGCTGGTTTAACACGAAAAGATACTTTGGAAATTTGAGCAAAATGTCTACTGAACAGGAATGGACCGCGCAGAAGGTAAGTTTTCAAGCACTTAATACCCAGCGGCTACTCATTTTGCCGCTGGTTGGTCATGCTGCGTACAAATACTAACCCTAGGAACAGGTGCGTAATACCTTTTTGGACTACTTCAAGGAGAAGCAGGGCCACACCTTTGTGCCATCCTCCTCCGTCGTTCCATTCGACGATCCAACCTTGTTGTTTGCCAACGCTGGAATGAACCAGTACAAACCTATCTTTCTGGGCACTGTCGACCCAACCTCCGATTTCTACAACTTGAAGAGAGCCGTGAACTCTCAGAAGTGTATAAGAGCTGGTGGTAAGCACAATGACTTGGAGGATGTTGGTAGAGATTCTTATCACCACACTTTCTTTGAGATGTTGGGTAACTGGTCTTTTGGTGACTATTTCAAGAAGGAAGCTATCCATTTCTCTTGGGAACTATTGACCGAGGTTTACGGCTTGCCAAAGGACCAGATTTATGTTACATATTTTGGTGGTGATGAAGCCTTGGGCTTGGAACCTGATTTGGAGGCCAAGGCCTTGTGGGAATCTGTTGGGGTGGACCCGAAGAGAATCTTGCCAGGTTCTGTAAAGGACAACTTCTGGGAAATGGGTGAGCAAGGTCCATGTGGTCCATGTTCGGAGGTTCACTTTGACAGAATTGGTGGTAGAGATGTCGCGCACTTGGTCAACGAGGATGATCCAAACGTTATTGAGATTTGGAACAACGTTTTCATGCAATACAACAGAGAAGCTGATAAGTCCTTGAAGCCTTTGCCAGCCAAGCACATTGATACCGGTATGGGTTTCGAGAGATTGGTGTCCATTTTGCAGAATGTTAGCTCCAACTACGATACTGATGTTTTCCAACCTCTTTTCAAGAGAATTCAAGAGATCACTGGTGCAAGAGAGTACACTGGTAAGTTTGGTGCTGAAGATGTCGATGGTATTGACACTGCCTACAGAGTGCTTGCTGATCATGTCCGTACCTTGACCTTTGCCATTTCCGATGGCGGTGTTCCAAACAACGAGGGTAGAGGTTACGTCTTGAGACGTATCTTGAGAAGAGGTGCTAGATATGCTAGAAAGTACTTCAACTACCCAATCGGTAACTTCTTTTCTCAGTTGGCGCCAACCTTGATTGAGCAGGTTAAGGAAATTTTCCCAGAGGTTGCGAAGAATACTGACAACACTTTTGAGATCTTGAATGAGGAGGAGGCTTCCTTCTCCAGAACTTTGGACCGTGGTGAGAAGTTGTTTGAGCAATATGCCAAGGCCGCTCAACAAGGCACCAAGATCTTGAACGGTAAAGATGTCTGGAGATTGTACGACACTTATGGTTTCCCCGTTGATTTGACCCAGTTGATGGCTGAGGAGGCTGGCTTGAAGATTGATGAGGAAGGATTCGAAAAGGCAAGAGTTGAGTCATATGAAGCTTCCAAGGCCGGTGGTAAGTCTAAGGGTGCCTCCATTTTGAAGTTGGATGTCCACGCCTTGGCTAAGTTATCTGAGGACAAGGTACCAAAAACTAATGATGAATACAAGTTTGGTACTGAGGATGTCAACGCCACCATTTTGAGAATCCACGACGGTGAAGACTTTGTTGATGAGATCACTGATATCACCAAGCAGTATGGTATTGTCTTGGATAAGACTCCATTCTACGCTGAGCAAGGTGGTCAAGAATACGACACTGGTAAGATTGTCATTGACGGTAAGGCTGAATTCAACGTTGAGAACACCCAACAGTATGCTGGTTACATTTACCACACTGGTAGATTGGTTGAAGGTTCCCTGAAGACTAATGATGTTGTCATTGCTGGCTATGATGAGTTGCGTCGTTGGCCAATCAGAAACAACCACACTGGTACGCACATCTTGAACTTGGCCTTGAGAGAGGTTCTAGGTGATGACGTTAACCAAAAAGGTTCGTTGGTTTCTCCAGAGAAACTGAGATTTGACTTTTCCAACAAACAAGGTTTGACCTTGCAAGAATTAGCCAAGGTTGAAGAGATCTCGAACAATGAGATTAAGAAGGCCCAAGTCGTCTACTCGAAGGAGGTTCCTTTGAAGACTGCCCAATCTATCTTTGCTGTAAGAGCTGTCTTTGGTGAGACTTACCCAGACCCAGTCAGAGTTGTTTCTATTGGTTACTCTGTTGAAGACTTGTTGGCTGACCCAGAGAACAACAAATGGCACGAAGTTTCCATTGAGTTCTGTGGTGGTACTCATGTTGCCAAGACTTCTGATATCAAGGATTTCGTCATTGTTGAAGAGTCTGGTATTGCCAAGGGTATCAGACGTATTGTTGTTGTCACTGGTAACGAGGCTCACGAAGTTCAAAGAATTGCTGCTGAGTTCGAAGAGGGCTTGAAGCACATTGGTGCTTTGGAGTTTGGACCTTTGAAGGAGAAGAAGTTGAAGGAGGCTGGTGTCCAACTTGGCCAATTGAACATTTCTGTGCTCGCTAAGAATGACTTGAAAGCCAAGTTCAACAACCTTGACAAGGCCTACAAGGAAGAGTTGAAGGCTCAACAAAAGGCTGAGAACAAGAAGACTTTGGATGCTGTGAAGGAGTACTTTGTTGACCATGAGGGTGCCAACTTCTTGGTCAAGTACATTGCCATTAGTTCCAACGCTAAGGCCATTACTGAGGCCATTAACCACATCAAGTCCAAAAGCCCTGAAAAGTCCATCTATATCTTCACTGGTAACAGCGACAAGGTTGCCCACGGTTGTTATGTGTCCAATAGTGCTATCGAGAAGGGTGTGAATGCTACAGAGTTGGCTCAATCTGCTTCCCAGTTTATTGGTGGTAGAGCTGGAGGAAAGGGTAACATTGTACAAGGTATGGGTGACAAGCTTGAAGGGGTCGAGAAGGCCGTGGAGGAGATTGAGAAGTTGTTCAAGGAGAAGCTGACGCTCTAAATCTAAAGGAAACCCGCTGCTCCATTCCCTAATGAGTCATTTTGATATTGCTTTGTAAATATAATTGTATGGTAGCTATGTTTGGGTGTTTGTAAATAACTGCGCCGGTTTTCCGGTGAGAATAATTGGTGGAGTTTCGGTGGTGACAAGGCCAGAATCAACAAACTGGCCTGAGTCGATTATGATTCCCCGGCGTTTTGGCACAATCTGTTTTAATATTGCCAGCCGCTCACCCAGTGGGATGGAATGTCGATCGTTAAGGAGGGGACAGCCGAGGAGCCGGTCAACATTGAGGGTATAAAGAGCTGGTTGGATGTCTTCTTTGTTGATGTTTTGATAGTTATCCTCCCCACATTAACAACAATGACACACCAACTCAGCGACCTCCCAACCGAGCTGCTTTTCAAGATTGCTGACTACGTGGATATCGAACAACAGGACCCACTTAGTCTGCTGCCGCTGATGTATACATGCAAGACGCTCTACCTTGCCCTCAGACCTCGCCTGTACCGCTCCATTTATTGCTTTGTCTCTTTTGATAAAGAGGCAACTCCACCAGTGGAGGAGCTTAGACAAGGTCAACATCACAAGGGACAGGTGCTTGTGACTCGGAATAATTCCTTTGTCAAACTAATGACGCTGCTTTCATCTAGAAGTGACTTACTTGAGTTGGTACAGCACCTCAGCTGCCAGACGCTCAACTTGCAGCTCGCCAACAAGTTTGTGTCAAACAGACTCAGAGACGCTGTGCCATCAACGATGCCGCATAACAGCAAACCACTCAATTTCTACACACATCGTTCAGAGATGCGTTCATTCACACCGGCACTGTTTGAGTCCTTTGTGCAAGGCTTGCAAACACACATACCATTGGAGAGAGCCAACAAGAAGTTTGTTGCGGAGCACACTTTGGTGACGAAAGCTTGCAATGAAAAGAGTGATTTACAACAGAACCAGGAGGTTTCACGGATGCTGTTTTGTCCCTTTGATTTCCAAAGTTTTGAATGTGTCAACGAGGCTGATGTTGTGGATGCAGTGGTTCAAGGTGTGCTCCTAGGCACTGTGCTTCGTGATGCTGGTAGGGATGTCCACTTTTCTATGATGAACTTGCAGAATGCGATGGTGCAGAGCAGTTTTAGCCACTGTGCGGAGGAGGAAAATGATCCATTGATGAAGCTCAATGTGATGCACTACTATCTATAGAATTAAGAGATAGAATAATACGATGCTGGTTTTCGTTTAATTGGAAGTATATAATGTAGGGAATCAGTTGTTGAAGAGAAACTGCAAGTCGTCAGGGGTTAACCTGTTGATCGCTGCACTGTCGTGGTTGATTGTGGCATGGATCATATTGGCCTTTTTGTCCTGCAGCTCTATGATTCTGGACTCAATGCTATCCTCAATGCAGAAACGAGTAATCTTGACTGGTCTATACTGACCAATTCTATGTACTCTATCACCACTCTGCCATTCAACCGATGGGTTCCACCAGGGATCCATCAAAAATACCTGTGAAGCCTCGCACAGGTTTAACGCCACACCACCAGCTTTCAAACTTACAAGAAAGACCTCAACATTGGTGTTTTCCATGAAATGACGAATGGTGTTGTCTCTTTGAGTTGGGGACATCGAGCCTTGAAGTTTCACGGTCTGGAATCCAGCTCTCTTCAGCCTCCACTCTACCAAGTCCAACATGCTTGTAAACTGTGAAAACACAATCGATTTGATCGTCTGACGATCTGATCTCAACTTGTATAGTTCCTCAAGCAAGGCCTCAATTTTTGTTGATGATCTCCACTCTCCGCCCATCTTGATTCTGTTCACAATGGACCCCTTTTTAAAATTTTCAGAATCAACCTCCAAAGCAGGCTGGGCCAGGTCGATACTGAGCGCTATGTGGCACACTGGGCATTCCAACTTTTCCGATTCACCGCCAAAACTCTCAAAGTACTCCTTGATGCACATCCGACAAAACTTGTGATGGCATTTACTTTCAATCGGTTCCTCAGCTTCGTCATCGCACAGTTGGCACACAATCACATTTTTGAGTGCATTGTCTTGCAATGAAGGGTCTGTGTTGTTTACACGACGAAGAACAAGGTCAGGGTGATCCGCCAGTTGCCTCATTCTCGTAATAAGGGTGAAGATATTGGCGTAGTTGTTCAGCACCACACCTTCGGCCACATACTCGTTAAACTTCCGCTGAGAGTCGGAGTACAGACTCTGGTATAAGTCGCGCTCCTCTTCATTGAAGAAATCCCTTCTGATCTCCTCCACTCTTGGAGGCAAGCCGAGATCATCTGCCCTTTCAACTTTGGTTCTTCTTAGCATGATGTTTTTGAGTAAGGACTGGATATTGCCAAACGAGGTGAGCCCTTCACCTTCGATACCGAACTTCTGAATATTCTTCAACATGAAGTGGTTGAAGAAATTGGTATGCTGCATCGGAACATGTCCACATTCATCACAATGCTTCCAATCGGTGAACTTCCACACCTTGGACCGGCAGGGGCACTTGACACAAAAGTAGTTCCCAAAGGGCTCAATGTCAAGGAATCGGATCAAAGAATAGATCTCACCAATACGGTTCTGCAATGGAGTACCTGAAAGACACCATCTCTTCTCCGTCTGCAGTACATTGGCAGCTTTCGCAGTGTTACTCTGTCTGTCCTTAATGTTGTGCGCCTCATCTAGTATGACCCTGTAAAACTTGACGGAATGTAGGGCACTCTTCTCCTTGACAGTCTGTCCTTTCCTCTTGAACCCATATTGTTGTTTTCTGTAGACACTCTCCAGCACAGCATACGTCGTTAGAAGAACGTCATACTTCGCCAATTCTTCGGCGTCAGAGCTTCTGTTAGCCCCATGGAAGACACCGACGGATAAAGAACCAGCTGCATGCTGCTCAATCTCATTCTTCCACTGCATCAAGGCTACAGTAGGAGCGATAACCAGATTGGGGCGCTTAGTTGGATCGTTTAGGAATAGGGCAATGGTCTGGATTGTCTTACCCATTCCCATTTCATCAGCGAGAATACCACCGTTGTAAATTCCAGCCTCCTGCTTCACAAGCCAGTTGAGACCCTCAAGTTGGAAAGGAAGTAGCTCAATCTGCATTCCTTCTGGTTGCTTAGCACGCTCAGGTTTGATCGTTTCTGCACTCTCCAAGCAGTGAAAGACATCTCTGAGATCAGGGTGGAATTCGTACAACTTTTGGGTCATACGGTCATGGTAGGATATCTTTGGTTTCTTAGGACCTGTTTTCTTGCGGGCAGTAGGGGCCTTACGTTTCCTAGGCTTCGGCTTAGTGTCAGCCAGAGGAGTATCAGAGTTTTCACCATCTCCAGCTTCTGCCTCAATGGCCAGATCTGGCAATTCGTCATCAATATCAATGGGATCATTGAAAGTACCTCTTGTTCTGTTTCTTCTTCCACTTCCCCACCCCGACTTGATAACAACCACCTCTTCTTCAGTAGTCTCTTCATCGTCATCAACGACATTCCCGACTTTGAAATCTTTGTCACTGTCATGGTTGTATTCATCATAGTCGTCATCGATCTCCTTTATGCGCCTCTTGGCCGATTTGGCACTGCTGCGTTTGGCCATAGAGGAATTTGACACATCGGTTGGTGGAGTATTGTCGTCCTCCTCTTCGGATTGGTATTCAGGCTCAGTATAGTCAACGCTTTTTCTTTGACGACTTCTTGCTTTTATAGCATGGGGCTTGCTGGAGCGAGTAGTGCGTTTCTTCAAGTCTGGATCATCTATGATGAAGCCGCCTTCGAGTGGTGTATCGCTATCTGAGGCGGACATAAGTTCGAAAGAAAGGGAGCCAGAGACTTGAAAAAGTGTTGTGTTAGTTCAGATTTGACTGTGGGGTCAGAAGATAAGGCCTGTATGCCACCTGATCTAATTTGCTTTTAGTTGACTGACTAACCGCGTAGAGTTAACCCAAAGAGGTAGTTGGTCTCAAATGATTTTCGCCACTCCCGGCCCAACACATGGCTAAAAAAAAAAAAAAAAAAAAAAAAATAAAAAAAAAAAAAAAAAAACCGTTACATCCGACATCCGACATTATCACCGCTTAAAAACTCATGATGTTAATTACAACGAAAAAAACAGTACATACCTTTACTCAAATTTGGTTCTCGCTACGGCCCAAAGAGCCGCCAGTACTACTACAGATCAACACCAGGGATAATATCTTAATATACCATGGACATGCACAAACGAATGGAGATCGATCCAGCACTCCCCAAGGCTAAACGCCAGCGGATGTCTGTTGTCTGTTTGAACTGTAAAGCACGAAAGATCCGGTGTGACAAAGCCAAACCGCACTGCACAAATTGTGCCAAATCCAACGTGGCTCATCTTTGCCAGTACGAATCACCGCATTGGGTTGCGCGTGTAACCACTTCTGATGGAGTACCCATCACTCAGATTGCGGCTCAGAATAGTCGAAATAATACTATTATACAGAATAACACCAGTAATGAAAATGACACTTTCGAAACAGTTGAGTCCTTGAAGAAAGAGGTTCAAAGATTGAAAAACCTATTAGAGCCTCAGGATAATCGGCCTCTCCCCGGATCGAACCATCATCTTGATTTCAATGATCGTATCGACTTCTTTGAGGCCTACAAAGCACTCACTGTCAAGAGATCAGGAATGGTGGAGCACAAACCACTGTCTTGTGGTGCCCATGAATACAAAGACCAGTACGCAATGGTGATGGTAGGGTACTTCAATCTTGGAGTGGCCTTCTTCAACCCCAAGATTGTCAAGGAGAAGCGAAAGGATAAGGGAAGCAAGAAAAAAAGCAGACTAGATGCCTCTGTTTCTGAGTCGTTATATATGTTGGGTGAACAGGACTCACCATTTGCACAGTCGTTGATTGAGAAGTTCATCCATGAGAGGCTTCAAAAGACTGACAGAGGTGAGAACAAGTTCCCCAACCTTGGTGGAGCGTCTGAAAACAGTGATCACAGCTCTCTAAAGGCCAAGATAGAAGATACCCTTCCTCCCAAATCTGTGATCCGATTATATATGAATAGGTTTTACAATGTCATTTACCCACATTTCCCATTCATTCACAAGGAATTTTTCAATGATAGAGTCTTCAATGTTGTCTTATGTTCGGATGATGAGAACTCTAGGATTTCCTTGAATTTTATTGAGAAGTTTGACTGGGTGCTCGTTGCAACGCTTCTGATTCTTATCAGACTGACATATATCATGCTCCCTTCCGCAGAATACCTCAGTCTGAGTGAAAAGGAGCTTCTGAACCATTCGATTCCCGGAGGTTTCATTGCTAATGCCCTGTCCTGCCTCTCCTCATTCAAGATCTTGAGAAAGACCAAACTCACCATCATTCAGTGCCTGCTGTACCTCCGAGTGTACTTCACATTCTCCCCAGAAGATGGCGATGGGGTTGAACTCACACAATCACAAATCTTGTTTGGGATCATTGTTCAGTCAGCCTACACTATTGGGTTGAACAGAGATGCTTCCCATCACGTTCAGATGATTGAGGACACTGACTTGTCCAATTTATGGAGAAAAGTATGGCTGGGGATCCTGGAACAGGATAGTGTGCTATCGTCATTGGGTGGATATCGTAGTTTGATACCAGAATCTTCCACTCACAATGTTCAGATTCCAATCATTTTGGGTATTAACAAAGATTCCCTAGAAGCAACTATTGCAGAAGAGATAAAAAAGTCTCGAAAAATTCTTGCATTGTACTCTAGGTTGACTCAGCTCACCAATAGTGTGGGCGAGGTTCCGTCTGTCAATGATGTCCTTTCCGTTTTGAGACAAACTGAGACCTATGTCAACATCAACTACTCACTGAAGACTCTTGAAAAACTAACTGGGGACTCTTCAAGGGATGCGCATATCAACTTAAGAAACGTTCAAAAACTAAAACACTCTGTTCAATCACTTTCACTTGCAACAACAACATACTTGGCTTTATGGCTACACTACGAATCACAAAGTCACTATGATTCTGCCAAATTGATATACTTCCAACATTTAACTTTGAAAACAACAGTGGCTTTATCCAACATCATCTATCAGTTTGTGAATAAGAAGTTTCATGAATCGATTGAACCAAGTCATTTGTTCCTCTTCAACAGATACATCCAGAATGCTTACCATAGAGTACACAATACCCTTACATCCCTGATTTACAGATTGTACCACGCAACTGATATGATCAGGAGGGGTACCGCCCCCACTGATACAGTGGCTGGGCTCTCCGAACTCACATCCACTGTGTTCAAGGTAGCCACTGGTATGCTAGTGATGATGCAGAATACACTGGGGAGACAATATTACCTGGTGTTCAAAGCTTCTCTCAATTTCAAGTTTCATCTGAGAAGTATCAAGAAGGATGGGTTCAAGTGTATCAGAGATACAATCTCCTTTATAAACAACAGGTACCCCGGTGATCCAAACGCTAGGGTCAGACTTCTAGAGAGGGTGAGCTTAAAGCTGAATCCTGAAAATCTGTTGAATGAGCTTGACAACTTGAACAACCTGGTCAGTTTAAACCACCCTGATCTAGATCAGTTTTCTAACTTGATCAAAGAATGTGCGATATTGAAGGATTATCAATACACTAGAGATGGACTGATTTGGGATCCTTCTTTTAAGGACAGACCCAGTTACAATACGCCATCTTTTGACAACATCTTGTCAGACCCCTTGCCTGGCGTTGGGCAAAGACTGGAAATTCCTCCAATAATGTCCGACCCTGGATCTTTTGATCCTTTGTCTTTCGACTTTGAACAATTGCTACATGATACCAACTTTTTGCCAATGAATGCTATCAGTGAGCAGGAACAACAAGAGATTGCAAATGACCAAATAAAGCTAGACTGGCTGTTTAAACTCTGATGTCTTTTTACAATTTGGGGCGCATTGTATATATACAGACAAATTAAATTAGACTATTAACTGGTTTCTTTTTTTCCTTGTTTTCGACAGCACGTTTTCAATTCACCACATCATCCCACACGTAGTCCTTGTACCACATTTTATCATCATTCAACAATTCATCATTCTCATCAAAGAAGTTACTTTCATCGTCAATCTTAACCTTCTTGAACTTTCTGTCTCCATCAATTTTAAAACTTCCACTATCATACTTCGGCTCATCTGGTGGAGGAGTTGGAATCTTATTCACCTTAACGTTATTAGTTTCAGGTTCATCAAACATCATCTTCTTTATCTCTTCAACTTCATTAAAGGCAGCTCCAATAGCCTCCCTGCTAACCTTAGGAACCCACTTCAATTGAATATTGGCATCATCAGTTTTGGTGTTCGGAGACAGTCTTGGTGACATGTAACTAGTTCCATTCGTGATAGAGCTTGCTCCTAGGGAAGAGCTGGCCGCATGATGAGGCACATTGTTCTTTGAGGAGGAATTCGGAGTTTTTGCAGCATTAGAGAAGGTTAATGGGGTCTGCAAAATGGTCGACGGAGTTAGACCCTTTGAAGCTTTTGAATCAGCAGGTTTCTTGGAGTCAGAAATGATTCTGTTCTCCTCATCCGGCAACTCCAACAAATTGGCGAGGGAAGCTGCAAAGAAGTCCATCGGTTTGGAGGCGAATAATTCAAGTCTCTTCGATCTCTTCTCAATGAACCCCTTCTTTTTCTGGTCCTCCTTGATGATCACTTCCTGTTCCTTCTTCATCAGAGAACTTGTTACGGTGTTCATACTGGCAGAGGTACTGGAAGGGGTTGGGGCAGTCGGTGGAACAGCTGATGGGGTTGGAACACCCGTCGTTGGAGTGGCAGTCGAGACAGGTGTTGGGGTAGAACCAGTCTTTCCTGGCGTTTTCTTCGTGGCTGGTTTAGTGGCTTTTCTTTTAACAGGTTGTTTTTTTGGTGGTGAAGCAGTAGATATTGGTGGTTGTGGCTGACCCAACTGTTGATGCTGTAGCATCTGCTGTTGTTGCAAAGCAGCTTGCATAACTGGTTGATTACCAAAGCTACCGACCATTGGAGCCTGAGGGTGATAAGGTTGAGCACTAGGCATCTGTGGGGAGCTGAAGTTCTGGTTATTATTGAAGTTACCATTTAGCAAAGCTGGCGATGAGTTCAACTGCTGATTACCTCTATTGACCAAATCAGGCGTGTTAATTCTGCCTGGGATTGCGTTGCCATCATTGGTTGAACCACTAATACCACCATTGTTGGTATGTAGGAACTGAGTATGTGGGGGATTGTTGTTCTGTTGAAAGCCACTCAAAGTTTGGTTCTGCTGTGGTTGGCGTTGCAATAGCTGTTGAGGTGTCAGCTGAGGATTGACAATCGGTTGCTGTTGTTGACTTCTCTGAAGCAGCTGTTGTGGAGTCATTTGCGTATTGATGTTCATGTTACCACTAACTCCGTTTACACCATTGTTACCCGCTCCATTGGTAGTCTGTTGCTTCTGGGCTGATCTCTTTGATAATTCTGCTCTGACAAAAGCACCATACTGTTGAGCACGTTCCTTTAATCTCTCCAAAGTCTCAGGTGTAGCAAAATACCTGTTTCTCTCCAAACCTTCGATGACTTCTTTCACCATGGATCTCATTGATAACAACTTTTTAACTGCCTCCGCGTTCTTCGTAAGGGCATAAAAGGTAGGGACCAATTGCTCAATCATAGTCAATAGAGGATACAAGAGATTAACACCTTTTGACTTAACACTGTTCTTTTGTTCCAAAGTGAGCTTGTCTGTAATATCTTCCAAGTTGAGGGGGATCCTTGAAGCCTCTGCCAAGATCGCTCTCAATTGGAGACGATCTTCTTCAGACTGCTCAAAACGACCCATCCCTTGCGCCCCATTTCCTCCAGCAGGTGCAGAGTTTGGTTTTGGCATCTGCTGCTGCTGCTGCTGCTGTTGTTGTTGTTGTTGTTGCTGTTGCTGTTGTTGCTGTTGCTGTTGTTGTTGTTGTTGTTGTTGTTGTTGTTGCTGCTGCTGCTGTTGTTGTTGCTGTTGTTGTTGCATCTGTACTGCTCTTTGCTGCATCAAAACTTGCTTTCTTCTGGCTTCTAACTGTTGAGTACTCAAAGTACTCAATGGATCATTAACGTCTAACCCATTATTATTGTTGCTGTTGCTGCTATTGGGGGCATTTTTGTTTTGATTGAACTGAGGGACTTGTGGGGGTACCTGACCCAGAGGGACTTGTTGATTTGAATTTGGCCCATTTGAATTGGCACCATTCAAATTGTTGGTAGTACTGTTTAACTGTTGTTGTCTGAAGGCTTCCAGTCTAGCTTGCTGTTGGCGAGTAATCACCCTCTTGATGAATGCATTCTTCTGTTCATTGGTCATATCTGCAGGCAGCTGACGTTCATTCTGGAGCTTCTGGAGCAGTTGAATGGCACTAGCAGTTAACCGCTGCTGCATCTCAGGAGTTAATGGTGGTAACTGGGTATTGTCGGACAGACGCTGGGGCGGAATTTGATTTTGGGTTTGCTGCTGGCCTTGGTTCTGACTGCCAAGTTGAGTCCTGGATCTGATATCCTGTTGTTGTCTAGCGAATTGGGCGCTGACATCATTTCCAGATATGGTACCTGCAGCCCCAACACCATTACCATTGTTGAAGTTGCTGGCCTTGTTCTGTTGCGCAATATTCTGCTGCTGCTGCTGCTGTTGTTGTTGTTGCTGCTGCTGCTGCTGTTGATGATGTTGCTGTCTCTGCTTCATCACTTGCTGCTCATGATAGCTGTAGGCTTGCTTGATGATGCCGATGTACTCGGGGCTAATTCCCTTATTGGCAACTAACTCAAACACCTGTTGCCAAGTGTTGACATTAGAAGGCAAGTTAGGGATCCGTTGCAAGTAAGCAGATGGAATTGGAATGGTTTTCATGATCTGAAATCTCGCAGACTGAGCACTTGCAGCGGTAGGGGTTGGTTTTGCACCTTGGATGTTCTGTTGAGTTGATTGACTAATGTTCAAGTTAGCATTGTTACCTGCAGTTGTCTGCTGCTGCTGCTGAAGTTGTTGTTGTTGAGCTCTCAACTGAACAGCCTGTCTAGCCTGACTTTGCTGAGCAAGAAATGCTTGGGTTTGCGAAGAGTTTATCTGACCTTGGTTCATCTGTCCTGTTCCTGCCAACACCTGTTGAGGGTTCAATTGTTGCTGTTGTTGCGGAATGCTCATAGATCCCGGTACTATTCCTTGTTGCTTCTTGAGTTCCTGCTGTTGCAATGCTTGCTTCATACTGACAAGTTTCTGCTTGAATATCTGGTTGTAGTATGGTCTTGATGTGGCATTCTGGTAGCATTGGCGTTCAAAGTCTTCGGCTGTGGCTTTGATTTTGGCAACATCAACCATGCTTCCACTGGCGATAATTACCTCCTTCATTGCCTGCATATAGATGCCCACATACTTGGCACGGTCGCTGTTATTGAGATCTGCTCTCCAATCCATTGTTGTTTAGTTAGTGTCTCCGCAGAAAGGGGCTTCTCAAGCTAGAGATGACTGAGAAACAAACACCACCGGGTGTTCTTAGCAGTGGCTGTTGGTTGGCGAAGAGGGGAGACAACAAGTATCGAGCTCTGTCTGTAAGGGCGGCAGATAACAAGAGCTTGAAGCACAGTGAGAGCCAAAAAGGTGGACAAGTTGTGGTATAGAGAGAACTTTCCCACTTGAGAAAGATCAATCGGTCTGTGCGACCTGGTTGAAACAAGGAGTTTCCGCGATTTCTCCTGTGGTCCTTACCAGTATGCTTGATATCCCAATGCGGAAATCAGAATCCGCAGATGTGTGCGCTATGCGTATTTTCTTTTTTCTCAAGAGAGGCTGTTTTTTTTGGTGAGACAGTTCTCCAGACAAAAAACAATACACTTAGTACTAGTTCAACTTTTATAAATCAGACAACTTCGCATCAGAAAAGCGCGCCGAGTCCAGCTCTAGTACAGATCTATCATGCCATATGCCTGCCCTCTCAGTGGTTCCAGCGGTCCTCTCAAGAAGAAGATTCCTGCGGCAGACTTCCAGAGTGCCTTGCCGCCCAAACAGGCCACTACCCTCGTGCCCCTTGATGATGACAGCACCACCATCTCTCAGAATATTCCCGTAAACATGAACCAGGCCAATGGGAGCCACCACACTAGCATGTTTGAGCTTTACAATGATGACGACGAGGAGCCAGAGGATCAGAACTGCGAAAGTACCCCTGTGAAAGAACCACTTCTCAAATCCAGAATTCCGGCTCCTATCAACACAAACCAACCTCTTCGACAGCAGATACACCGCAGTGTAGCGGCAACCAGCCGTTCCAATCTCAATACAGGCGGTCTTTCTAAACTTTCCTTGAACCTGTCTGACCTTTTGAGGTTCCCAAAGGAGTCCACACATGCGTACTCATATGCACATTTGTCCCCTAACAGTTTGGCAGTTCGTCTCTCCATATTGAAGAGGTCGCTGGAGATTCTTTTAGACAGGCCAGACTTGATGAATGGCAAGGATAATGAATTTGACTTTGGTAATTCAACAGGAGTCAATCTTGACATTGAGAATTTTATCAACCAACTCACATCTGAGGGTACCTCGGACGAGAGCGATAAGAGAATTAACATCCGATCAAATGCCTCATCTGCTGCTCTATCAGCGCTGTTCACATCTAGCGGTCCATCTACACCCACCAAATCCACTTTTAATAAGGGGGATAAACAGAAAAGCATAGGCCTCAAAACCTTGATCAAGATTCTGAGTGAGGATGAACTAAAGGACAGCAATTCTACCACAAAGAAGGAGCTTGCAAAAAACCTACATGACTTGTCACTCACATCTTACAAAGATGAAGAGAATGATCCAGGTTCGGAATCACAATTGAAGGTGAAGCTGTTGTACGCCCTGGCTACTCCTTTCTATGAGTCCATTGCTCAGACACCGATAATATCACTCAATAGAGGTGCTTCAACACTAGCACTTTCATCTCTTAATATCCCTTCGTCTCCACAACCAAGAACGCCTGGTCCTGCGTCAAATAAATTTTTTCATTCTTCTCAGAGAAATGCCTCACCGCAAGCAGTCTTTACATGTGAGCTATCTGATCCTTGGAACTTGAAAGCTGCGAATGATTTGTCATGCTTGGTTTTTGGAATCTCGCAGAACTCATTGAGAAGGTTAACTTTATTGGATTTGATTAGCCCTGATTCAAGAGATTTCGTCTTCAACAAGTTGATTGAGAATTCATTCACAAAGAACGAGATTATCTTCTCTGGTGAGATTATTGCAATTGCAAAAGCTGGAAACAAATTGACTTGGGCTTCTCTTTGGGCAAAAAAGAAGGGTAATTTGATTATCTGTATGTTTGACCAAGTACCTTGCGACTCTGTGGATATTGTTGTGAACTTTGATACCTTTGACATTGAATCTTCTAAGAAGATATCCGGTGGTACTTTTTTCAACAACATCACCCAGACCAAGAATATGGATGGAGTGATCAATAACTTCGATAGGTTTATGGCGGAATCAAGGGAGGAGAATGTGAGCAGTAACATACCTACTACAATCTTGGACTCACAAGCAATTAACGAGCAGAGATATTTCACCATCAAGAAATCAGGCTTTAACATTCCATGTGCTATCACTTCGAAGGTAATTGATGAAAATCAATCGAAGGCGAAGTTGAAGATTCATACAATGCCTTACATTGCTGGAGTTTTCATCATTTCATCCTCTGATCATAAACTGATGTCCTTTAATGAATCAATCTCCAAGAATCTATTTGGGTTTAATGAAAAACAGTTGCTCAACCAGCGAATATCCAAGATTATTCCTAACTTTGACAAGATTATGGATTTCATCACTACCAACTTGAAAAATTTGAAACTTATCCCTGGGCTTGTTCTTCCTGAACATTTTTTCAGACAGATGGATTGTTTGATCCACAACAAGAGTGGGGATTCTTTTCTGAACTCAATTGGCCTTGATGGTGTGCATTCGGATGGTTCTACCATTAAAATTGATATTCAATTGAGATGCTCACAAACAGACACTCTAGTTTTATGGATTACACATTCGAGAACTGTCTATGGTGAAACTTTAAATAAGAAAAGTAAAGTTTCTTTCAAGGTTGATGAAGAGGGTCAGGGTTCGGAGAAGGTTGACCCAAAGTCAAGAAGCTCTACCAGTTTGGAAGGAGAGTTTGCTCAACATGGTGATTTACCCAACCAGATGTCTTTGTTCAACGAGAATGAAATTCCTTCGATCAGTCGGTCTCCAAGTGTCAGATCCAAACATGCATCCTCCTCTTCAGTTTCATCAGGAACTAGTTTTTCCACTGGTTCATTATCTATCACCTCCTCGAAACAATCAAGCAGTTCTGACTTGAAGAATCTGATATCACCACTGACATCCATTGAGAAGAAGCCCGGAAACATCAGTGTGGAGTCTTACAAGATATTGGACTCAAGCATGGATGAGGAAAAGCTGCTGGAGATCGAGAATGATGCCATTCAAAGACACATGTCTACATCAAAGTACTATCCGAAAGCAATTGGTGAGAAGAGACGTGAAAAATCTTTTAAAGAGTTCAAAGTTTTGAAAGCTATGGGTCAAGGTGCTTATGGTAAGGTTGTGCTTGCTGAGAACAAGAATGACCCGAGCTACATAGTTGTCATCAAGATGATTATTAAAGAGAGAATTTTAGTTGATACGTGGGTCCGTGATAGAAAGCTGGGCACTATCCCATCAGAGATTCAAATCATGGCCACTTTGAACAACAACCCACATCCAAATATTATGAGACTGATAGACTTTTTTGAGGATGATGACTACTACTATATTGAGATTCCACAGCACGGGTTTCCTATTCCTGCGATCGATTTGTTTGACATGATTGAGTTGAAGGACTCGATGAAGGAAGCTGAATGTAAGTCCATTATCAAACAAGCTTCAAGTGCATTGAATCACTTGCACAGGAGTGGGGTCGTCCACAGGGACATCAAGGATGAAAACTTGATTATTGACAGCAATGGTGTAATCAAGTTGATTGATTTTGGTTCTGCTGCGTATATCAAGCAGGGTCCTTTCGATGTGTTTGTCGGTACTTTGGACTATGCTGCGCCAGAAGTTTTGAATGGCCAACCATATGAGGGTAAGCCCCAGGATGTTTGGTCTTTAGGAATTTTGATCTACACGTTGATTTACAAGGAGAACCCCTTTTACAATGTGGATGAGATTATGGAGGGGGAGTTAAGAATTCCGTTTGTGATGAGTGCAGGATCACTGAACATGATCGAGATGATCTTGCAGAGAGATATCAGAAAGAGACCAACAATGGAGGAAGTTGTTAATGATGAATGGCTCTGTGAGCCTTGAAATGGGAAATTTAAGAGAATCTGAAGTTGTAAAAAACCCTTGGTGTAGAGTATTGATAAGCTATCAAAATTTGGGGGCTCTCTCAACACAAATAGAAACGTCGAATTTTGAGGAGGTCTCTCTACTGTGAATTCATATTTTCAGGGCACTTATTGTTCCCTAGTTCATCAATCTGGGACTTGTGGGTATAGTCAATACATCAAGCTTGAGTGCTGCTTAGCAGCAACAACATTAGCCAAGACTCTCTCAGTGGAAGTGGCTCATGTAGTTGCGCCATTTCATTCCAGTCAATCAAGTCAGCTTCAGCGCTATAAACATTTCTGGCACTATCAAACTCCCAAACAGGCGCCCTTCCTGTTCTTTGAGAATATCTCGGTCAATTGGCGGGGCAGTTTAATGAGTTTTCTGCCTCCTTGAAGCCCGTGTCAGCGTTTTAGTATCCTCGATCAGATATTCTGGACTTTCGTAGTGAGTTCTACATGTCAGGCCTACATGAAACTTGATTTCAAAAACATTTAGATATTGACCTTTACACTAGAGTCGAAGCACCGACGGCTTAGAATGAAGACTTGTTTCCGAAAGCCTAGACCGATCGATGATCGTTAATCTGCTAGTTTCACAGGTCTAATGCTCCAGAATATTGAGTGTCCCGATTAATCCACCACGTTTTTCTGCTGCCCTATAGGGGAACGAGATTCAGACTCCTCTAGCAACTCGTTGATCGCTAGTATCCAAGATTGACTGTTGACACCGTGGCTCGTCTTCTATGAAACGCTCAATGTAACCACTGCTACTTGCACAATAAACTATAGACCTTGGAACATCATTTTCCTTATTCTGGCGCTTCATGTGCCATCCTTTATTAGAGAATTAATCTCGGAAACCGGGTAGGTATGTTCCGAGCCACCAATATTGCTTAGCTAAGCTTCAAATGCACATGACACTTGACACAAAAAGGCTTGGGGAAGAAGCCAAAGATATTTTGTAAGATTGATTATGTTCTTGATCCCGGAAGTAAGAGGTATCGAGGTGTACTATGATATATAGTCATGTTCCTTGATTATGTGATTAAGAATTCATATCTTTTTAGAGTGAGTGCCACAGAGAATGTTCAGCAATGGCTTCCTTCCTACTAACAAGCAACCTTCTTCCAGGCAATTGTGGTGGTGGTGAACGACAGAAGGTTCTTGGGAATGTATCCCACATTCCTTGTGGTGCACGCGATCCATTTTTTCTTAGGAGTGATTTTTACTTTCTGGTGGGCTTTGCCGCTCTTTATTATCTACTTCAACCTCAACCCTTTGTGGTTCGCTTTCCCCTTCAGGGGTATTTGGGACTATCTTCTTTGGATCGAGATGTATGCCCAGTGGAGAACCAACGTGGTTATGTCTGGTCTGCACAGTGTGTTAATGAGTGTGATGCTCTCTGAAGCAGGCTATTCTTCCACTGTGCTCCGTGCAAAGCTTCCTTTGTTCAGATTGACACACTCGAGAAAACAAAAAGTGATCTCTTTCTTCTTCAATGCTCCTTTTGTTCTCCCCAAGTTTGGTTTCACCATCTTTTCTTATGCCTTAGTTTCGTACCTAATGCTACTTTCGCCATTGACAAACTGGATGGCCGTGGTTTTCACTTCTCCGAGTATTGGGTTCCTGGCAACTGAGAATTACTTAAAGAATATGCGACAGTTTCCATATTACATCTCCAAACGTTTCTTTACGGACAACAGAATAGCTTACTACAACCTTGGACTAAGTATGTATATTCCCAGAAACATTCCCATGATGTCATTTGTCTTTGGCTACCTCGAGGTGTTTGAAGTGAGTCTATTTGCTATTGATATGGAGAGACAAAGGGAGAGTCACAGGCCTCGGTTTGTACCTCGTTCTCAACAGAGCAGTGCAGTGGTGGATCCAATGGAGCACAGAACTGAGAGTGATGCTTTCTATGGATTATACACAACGCCTTTCACTGATCCAACTGAGGTACCGGTGAGTTTCTTTGAGAGAGACAGGGTCAATGCTATCATAAAGCTCAGGGAAAAAGGCGTGAGCTATGATGAGACTTGCTGCAAAGAAGCATACCGTATCTTAAAAGAGGAGTATGGGATTGTATACCCAGATGCCATGAGGTTCTCAGTGGAGGAGGAGGAGGAGGGGGAGGAGGAGCACTAAGAGCAAGATTCTCCAGTGAAGGGTGAACATTGAACAAGGATAACGTTGATGGAGTAAATTTAATCAACTTGTTCGGGTCTAGAGCAAACTAAGCATCTAGTATTGAGTAAACTCCCATTTCATGAGGTGAGTTGTAGTGTTTACCGTCAACAGTTACTCCTTTTGTAGAACTCATGATACATAATCCATGAATGGGCCACATCTTCTTGCTCTGGAACAGGTTTATCGAAGGGTCAGCCACTGAACTTTCGAACCAAAAACCACCGTTTAGTGGAGTGAAGGTGCTAGACATTCTTTGATTAACCAATTGGAATTCAATTCTGAAAGGGCTATTTACGTTATCAAACTCACCCAACTCCAATCCCTTCAGTACGAGAATATCAGAGCCACTGCCCCATTCACCACCACCAGCAAGAATTTCATACTTGTTGATCGTTCCTGTGTGCGTATTGGTGATTTGCGCAAACACATGCACCTGTTCACTCGCCGCATTATTCGCTTCCAGGAGTTCCATCAATACCTTCGGTGGGCTGAGATGATTCTTGTTCAAGGCGAGCAAGAGGTTGTCTTGGGCCTTGGTGATAGTTAAATGTTCATGTTTTTGCGAACTGAGCGGAATCAAATTGGAGAAGTGCTCTGTTGGTTGCTGGGAAATTGAAAGAGGAATGTTGATTGATAACGATGTCAGACTTTTACCACTTATTGTATCCAGGTTGGTACAGTTGTTCACTTCTCGGATGTACATTGTTGGGGCACCTTCCATGCCCACATGCATTACTGCTGCTTCAGAAGTCGCCAACGAGGCGGATACACCACCGCGGAACTGCACTTTGAGTTTCTTATCAGAAATGGACCACCGTCTCCCGTTTTTGGCCTCCTCTTTCGTAAAATCTTTGATCTCTATCAATTCATCCGACCACACTTCTGAAACATAGTCGCCCAGGTTCGTGTCCACCGCAACACTCACAAGCTGGATGCTCTGGTGCTCACCAACCAATTCTTCTACCTTCTGAGGCATCCATGGAGTCAAGGTCGCACTGTGTATGAGGAGTAGAGACCGTGGTGTGAAGTCGAGATCCATTCTGACCGTGTCTAGAAGGGAGAAGAAATGCGGGTTCTCGTGGTATCGGAGCATCGACTGTGGATTGATCCGTCCAGTACGAACGTGGCATTGGAGTAACCTTGCAGAAAGGCGCATTGAACAAATGGCAGATTTATTTTCGGTTTTGAGACGTGTTCGTATCTTGTTTGGTTTCTATCTTCGTATTTTTGCGGAATGTTACTCGATCAACTTTGTTAGCAGAATCAATTGGAAAGCTGCAAAATAGAGTTTCCCAACTGTACAAAAAAAAAAGGTGAGTTTTCCGAATTTCCGAGGGTAGTTGTGGTTACTCGGTGTTTTTGTTTTTGTTTTTGTTTTTGTTTTTGTTTTTGTTTTTGTTTTTGTTTTTGTTTTTGTTTTTGTTTTTGTTTTTGTTTTTGTTTTTGTTTTTGTTTTTGTTTTCGTTTTCGTTTTTGTTTCGATGATGTCACTAGTTCTCCACAGATATTGAAAAAAAAAAAACTGACGAATTTGCCGAGGATACATCGTTCCCTTTGCCGCTGGGGTAATGTGGTGTTCGTAAAACTAACTCAGCTTATTATTAGTTCAAGAAGTACACATTCTCCTGCTGTTTCTCCCTTCCATTCTCAGGAGTGTATAGACAGGGAATTAATCATTACTCAACGATGAATGATAGCATTTCAGTGACTAGAGTTCCAGACAGTGTCTGTACAAACTATACACTCAAGCCGCACGAGAAACTGCTTTCTTTCTCCATCCCATTCTCTAGAAATTCCAATGGACCGGGGGTAGTTGGCATTCTGACCTGTCCTCCTACTAGCATGATTCCCGAGGATGAACTGATCAAAAACCCAACATCGACAGAACAGCACTACCCTCCTACACACAAGCTTGCACTCATCCTTCACGGTAAGGGTGGCCACAAGAACTATTGCTACCAGGCACTTCTAGCACATGAGCTAGCCACCAAGCTGGGCGTGTACAGTTTCAGATTCGACTTTAGGGGCTGTGGTGATTCGCAGGCTAATGAAGATACGGAGTTTGGCAGGAAGGTTTCACAGGACATTGAGGACATTGAGCTTGTTTTGGATGTGTTTACCAAAGGTGCACAATATGACCAGATCGGGATCAATTTGATTCCGAACTCCATTATAGCACATTCCAGGGGATCAGTGGCTATGTTTATGTGGGCATTGAGACAACAAGAGAAGATGGACAAGGGCGAGCCGTATCAGTTTGTTCCTAACTTGGTCAATGCAGCTGGAAGGTTCAAATCGAATCTGTTGCTTGTGGAGTTTGGGGAGAAGAAGTACGACAATGTATATCTGAACCAGTACAGACTGGGGAAATATCAGGACATCAAGATCCTTAAAGGTGAAATCGTCGACTTGGGATCTCAGGACCTCGAGCCAATCAGGTTTCTAGATGGTGAAATCCAAGTGCTGAGCATCTACGGACTGGCTGACCATATAGTACCGGTGGAGGACTCAACCAACTTTGCCAATCTTTTGGGTTCAAGGCACAAACTGACTCTGATCCCATATGCAGATCACAATTTCTATGGAGATCAGCAGGTCACTGATGAAAACAAGAAGAAGATCAATCCTTTCAACTTGCCATTGACCAAGAGAGGGCATGCCAACTGGAATTACAAAGTCAGTTCAGATGTAGTCAACTGGCTCCACACTTTCAATGACACTGAAAGATTTAGAGATTCAACCAAGGTTGTGTCACATTTCCCAAGATGGAGACAGATTGAAGGGGTTGCAAACTTCAGAGATCTTGGAGGCTGGAAGACGAAGGACAATCGCTACATTAAGGCTGGGCTGGTCTTTAGATGCGCCAACCCTTCCACTGTGACTGAAAGGGGGAAGAAACAGCTTCTTGATTTGGGAGTATCGGTATTCTTTGACTTTAGATCTGCAGGTGAGTACAAGAAGGCTGGTGGCTTGGATATTGAGGGAATTGATTGCAGAAATGTTCCAGTTTATAACACAACAGACCTATCACCACAAGCTATTGCACTACGATACAGAAACCTTCTGGTTTCATGGTATACTTTCAAGTATGTCTATAGGGATGCATTGCACTACGGTGTTGCTGCTTTCAAAGAGGTGTTTGTATTCATAAGAGACCACCCAGGTACACCATTTGTCTTTAATTGCCAAGCAGGGAAGGACAGAACTGGTGTCATGGCGATGCTCATCCTGCTCTTTCTCAATGTTGATACCCACACGGTCGCAAAGGAGTATGAGCTAACCACCGTGGGTCTTAAGCCAGACCATGGTGCCATCAAGAAGGAATTCCTAAGCTTGTTTGAAGGTCTAAAGAATAAGATTGAGGAGGCTGCGGCCAAAGGTGATGACACCTCACATTTCCAAGAACTAGGATTGTCCTCTGATCAGATGTTTGAGAACCTCATTAGCTCGAAGTACGAGAGTATGGTTGCTACAGTTGATTTGCTCCACACCAAGTATGGCTCTGTTGAAAGCTACATGAAAATCCAAATGGGTTTTACAAACAGGGATCTCGAGATTATCAGAAACAACCTGTTGACTGACCATAATCCTTACCCAGATCCAAATTCCATCTGGAGACACCGTGCTTCTTCTGGGAGCCTGCTATGAAGTTGCTTGATATCTAATGCCTCTCTGTATAGACTATGTGTGTGATTTGACTTTTTTTTCTTCGCTTTGCTCTTGTTTAGGCAACATCACGACGCTTTTGTTTCTCTTTCCCCACAATCTATAGGAATTTCCTTAAACCTTTCAAGAGTTTAGATCCCACCTTCTTCACGGTATCCTCGTTGAAAACAGGCTCAATGCTAGCAGAGGCGTACGGCTTATATCCTGCAGGGCTGATAACTGAAGGGAAATCACTGAACTGTTGGGTGCGAATCGGGATATTGGTATACCCATGCTGTGGACCGAAGGAGCCACGGTAGAATGGCTGCGGTGGTGGGACATACGTGAATTGATACTGCTGCATTTTCGGGGAGGACCTGGGAGGAATATGACACTGCAGCAAGCAATAGGGCATAAGCTTCAGCTGTCAGATGAGGCCTTTCCAGTTGTTCTGAAAGGTCTGTTGGATAGGGCAGAATTCAATGTGGCCTAAGCTATTTACGGCATGCCGAAGCAGTTTTTTGAACATATTGGTAAGGACACTACCGACTACAGTACCCCCTCAAAACGGGAGCTATGTTAGTTCAAGTTTGCTGTGGTTCTCAGAATTAGGAGGGTTGGCGGTGCACACATGAATCATGGACCCATTCACGCTGTGAGCACACACCGCTAAGGTGGAATAGCATATCTACCGGGGCAGTATATAGATGATACGTACAACTTCTCAGGTTTCTTCAAACTTCACAGAGTAGTTGCCGGGCCAAACATAGGCGTCCTACGTATATGAAGTCTGCTTCAACATATTTCCCTCTCCCCGTCTGACTCTCTCTCTTCATTTCAATTATTAATGAGTGCACATTTTAGATCTTTTTTCTTTTGGTACAGAGACACCACACCAGTTCTTGATAACAATCTCACTTATGCCAACATTGTATTGAGACATATTGATCGATTGAAGAGTTCTTTATTATTCATGATCAACGCATTTGGTCCATCGCGTTCCTTGGTCAATTGTCAAGGGCCCAACTTTATGTGACTGCTGGGGAAAGATAAAGCTCACACTGGTTGCTGTCTGAAGCCGCGTACAACGATACTGAGGCGCAAAGCACGCCGCGGCGAAATTGGCCACAACAAAACAATTTCGTCATCTGTGGATCGAAAATTATTTCTCTCGCCCCCTCCTTATCGATGCTGTTCAAGCAACTCTCCCATATCGCATTGAGAAGAAACATGTCCACAGACTTCAAGCCCTTATTCCAGAAGATTGATGAATTGAAACCACAGTTCATCCAACGTTTACGTTCAGCAGTTGAGATCCCTGGAGTCTCAGGAGACGAATCACTGAGACCACAGGTTGTGAAGACAGCACACTTCCTCAGAGATGAACTGATCAAGTTAGGCGCCCAGGACGTCCAATTGAAGGAACTGGGCACCCAACCACCACCAGTTGCCGACCCGCAATTGCAATTGCCTCCAGTGGTCCTTTCCAGGTTTGGCTCTGACCCAAGCAAGAAGACCATTTTGGTGTATGGCCACTATGATGTCCAACCGGCCCTGAAGGAGGATGGCTGGGACACCGAACCTTTCCAGTTGGTGGAGAAGAATGACGTTCTTTACGGCAGAGGCTCATCTGATGACAAGGGCCCAGTCGTTGCCTGGTTGAACTCCATCCAGGCCCACAACGAGCTAGGTTTGGAGTTACCTGTCAACTTGGTCACCTGTTTTGAGGGTATGGAAGAATCTGGTTCCCTTGGTTTAGACAAGCTGATCGCAGAGGAGGCTAATGGATACTTTAAAGGTGTTGATGCTGTTACCATTTCTGATAACTACTGGTTGGGTACTACAAAGCCCGTCCTGACATATGGGTTGAGAGGAGTCAACTACTATGAGATTGCTGTTCGTGGTCCAAACGCTGACTTGCACTCTGGGTTGTTTGGTGGTATTGTGGCTGAGCCGCTGAATGACTTGGTTAAGCTGCTTGCCGGGTTAGTGGACACCAAGGGAAAGATCTTGATCAAGGGCGTTGATGAACAAGTTGCTCCGTTGACTGAGAAGGAGGACAGCCTGTACGATGACATTGAGTTCGATGTTGGAGTCTTAAACCAAGCTACCGGTTCCAACACCGCTTTGTACAACGACAAGAAGTCCATCTTGCAACACAGATGGAGATACCCATCTCTATCTATCCATGGTATTGAAGGGGCCTTCTACGAAGCTGGTGCCAAGACTGTCATTCCAGCTAAGGTGAAGGGAAAGTTCTCTATTAGAACTGTTCCAGATATTTCCTCAGAAAAACTGACGGAGTTGGTTAAGCAGCACGTTTTGGAACACTTTAAGCACCTAGACTCTCCAAACCAAGTTGAGGTTGAACTTATCCACGATGGTGACTACTGGCTTTCAGACCCATTCAACGAGAACTTCACTGCCGCTAAGCTAGCTACCAAGGAAGTCTGGGGTGTGGAGCCAGACTTGACCAGAGAAGGTGGTTCTATTCCAATCACCTTGACCTTTGAGCAAGAGCTCAAAACATCAGTGCTGCTTCTTCCACTGGGAAGAGGTGACGATGGTGCTCATTCAACCAACGAGAAGATCGATGTGAGTAACTACATTGAGGGTACTAAAACACTGACCGCATACCTGCACTACTATGCACAAGGTGCCAAGTAGATGAGAGAAGAATGTTATGCTTATCTATCTTTTAACAGCGTAGAGCAAACTAGGATATGTTAAAATTAGGACATGTGACATTTCAAAAAATTCTAACATAATATTACGTAATCAACTGAACTGAATCCAGGTCCCACCCGGCCGGACCCGTGACTCGGAGCCAGGATCGGAGAGGGCCATGAAGGCCCTGGGCACCTGGTTGAAAGTGGGATCAACGAATTGTTTCTTCTCTCCACACTCCATCCCCTCAGGAAGTGCAGCCAGTAAGTAACAGTATCTACTGGATGGCCCCCCCCTGAGAGAGAGAGATAGACGCCCATGGTGGTGACGGTGGAGCCTATACTTTGCCCCTGCATCAGGTGGTTGAAGGAAGGCTTCACCAATCCCGAGTCTCTCCTGCCCTGGGTGCGACATAAATTGGGCACTCATACTAACAACTTCACTTCCAGCATTTTTAGTACAATGTTGACCTCCCGTCTCGTTAGAACCCCGCTAGTCTCCCGCATTGCCACCATGAGCAGAGCCCAATCCTCCTTCCGTACCGAGTCTGATGCCTTTGGTGAGCTTCAAGTCCCTTCTGAGAAGTACTGGGGAGCCCAAACCCAACGTTCTCTTCAGAACTTCAAGATCGGTGGTGAGAGAGAGAAGATGCCAGAGCCGGTCGTCAAGGCCTTCGGTATCTTGAAGAAATCCACCGCCATTGTCAACGAGAACCTTGGAACTTTGGACCCAAAGCTCTCTCAGGCCATCCAACAGGCTGCCGATGAAGTTGCTGCCGGTAAGTTGAAGGACCACTTCCCATTGGTTGTCTTCCAGACGGGTTCTGGTACTCAATCCAACATGAACGCCAACGAGGTCATCTCCAACAGAGCTATTGAGCTCCTAGGCGGTGAGTTGGGTTCCAAGAACCCGGTGCACCCAAATGACCACGTTAACCAATCCCAATCCTCCAACGACACTTTCCCAACCGTGATGCACATTGCTGCTGTCACTGAGATCTCCAACCACTTGTTGCCAGAGTTGGTTTTGTTGAAGGAGTCACTGCAAAGTAAGTCTGACGAGTTCCAGGACATCATCAAGATTGGTAGAACTCACTTGCAGGATGCTACCCCATTGACCTTGGGACAAGAGTTCTCTGGTTACGTCCAACAGGTATCTAACGGTATCGAGCGTGTTGAGTCCACTTTGAAGAACTTGAAGTTCTTGGCTCAAGGTGGTACAGCCGTTGGTACCGGTCTAAACACCAAGAAGGGCTTCGCTGAGCAAGTTGCTGCCCAAGTCTCCAAGGAAACTGGTATTGAGTTCAAGACCGCCCCAAACAAGTTCGAAGCTCTGGCTGCACATGATGCCGTTGTTGAGGCTTCTGGTGCTCTTAACACATTGGCTGTCTCCTTGTACAAGATTGCCAACGATATCAGATACTTGGGTTCCGGTCCAAGATGTGGTTATGGTGAGTTGTCTCTACCAGAGAACGAGCCAGGTTCCTCTATCATGCCAGGTAAGGTTAACCCAACACAAAATGAGGCCTTGACTATGGTTGCCACCCAAGTTTTCGGTAACCACTCTGCCATTACTTTTGCTGGTGCCTCTGGTCAATTTGAGTTGAACGTTTTCAAGCCAGTCATGATCTCCAACTTGTTGTCATCTATCAGACTATTGGCCGACGGCTCAAACTCTTTTAGATTGAACTGTGTGGACGGTATTGTTGCCAACAGAGAGAAGATTGAGAAGACCTTGCACGAGTCATTGATGTTGGTCACCGCTTTGAACCCAAAGATTGGTTACGACTCGGCCTCCAAGGTTGCTAAGAACGCTCATAAGAAGGGCTTGACTTTGAAGGAGTCTGCCTTGGAGTTGGGTGTCTTGTCCTCTGAGGAGTTTGACCACTGGGTCAAACCAGAGAACATGATTGGTCCAAAGGACTAGGTTTAGTTTTCATGTATAGGTAGCGTGTGTCTACGTAGAATGTGATGTTCTTTTTGAGACCTAACTTTTGAAGCCTGGAGCACCCAAGGGGGGTATATAGAAACCCAAAGAACTACTGAGCCACACCTATCTGTCACTCCTTTCTGAACTTTGAGGCCGGCCTGGTTCAAATGCGAAAAGTCCCATCTGAGTATCTAAGTGGTTTTTGATACCACCGGGCGAGCCCCATCAACACGACATCACTTTTCGCAGTTGGTAGTTAATTAGACACAATACACTGGTACGTCCAACCTTAACTCCCAATGAACCAAGAGCACCCCGAACAATAGATGAATGGGTGATTTGCAAAGGAGCCATTTCCCTGTTTATACCACGTGACAAGATATGCTGCCCTTACCGGTTCTCGTCCATGTCGTCGCGTTAGAAACAAAAAACAAACGACGTGTCAAATAGAAAAAAAACTGGGAGCTTCACTGACAGCAGCACCCCTTTCACAACAAACTCTAATTTGGTTTCGTCTTCAATGTCTACTGGGTTCGACAGAGAGGAGGCGCAGATTGCGAACAGACTTCGTAGCAGAAAACATCAGGTCGATGGAGGTGAAAAACCAGATCCAGCTCTAGAAGGTCTTACTGACTTCAAGACGGAGCAGGCCAAAGAGGTCGAAGAGCTCAAGTCGTCTTTATTGCAAGCTGAGGGTATCTTCATGCCGATCGTCTTCACTGCACTGGCCTTTGCCGTCCGTTGCTACAAGATTGGAGCAAATTCCAACGTTGTCTGGGATGAGGCCCATTTCGGTAAGTTTGGGTCTTATTACCTACGTCATGAGTTTTACCACGACGTCCATCCTCCTTTGGGTAAGATGCTTGTGGGCTTCTCTGGGTACTTGGCTGGCTACAACGGCTCCTGGGATTTCCCATCTGGTAACCCATACCCAGACTACATCGACTTTGTCAAGATGAGACTTTTCCAAACAGTGTTTAGTGCGCTATGTGTCCCATTGGCCTACTTTACTTCCAAGTCAATTGGCCTTTCTTTGCCATCCGTTTGGCTGTTCACCCTGATGGTGTGCTTTGAAAACTCTTACGTTACTCTGGGTAAGTTTATTCTCCTGGACTCTATCCTTTTGTTCTTCACCGTTGCCACTGTCTTCTGTCTAGTCAGATTCCACAATGTGAATGTCAGAGAGAAAGAGTTCACGAGAAAGTGGTGGAAGTGGTTGATTCTCACAGGTGTCTCCATGGGTTGCGCTATCTCTACCAAAATGGTTGGTTTGTTCGTCATCACTTTAGTTGGTATCTACACTGTTGTGGACCTGTGGAACAAGTTTGGCGATTACTCTATCAATAAGAGTACCTATACCATCCATTGGATTACCCGTGGTATAACGTTGATTCTCATTCCATTTTCCGTGTTCCTATTTGCGTTCAAGGTCCACTTTGAACTTTTGTCTCACTCTGGGCCAGGTGATGCTAACATGTCCTCCCTTTTCCAGGCTAATTTGATTGGTTCGGAGATTGGTGGTGGCCCAAGAGATGTATCTATGGGTTCGTCCACTGTTACTATCAAAAACCAAGGATTAGGCGGTGCTTTGCTACACTCGCACATTCAAACCTACCCAGAAGGTTCACAGCAACAACAAGTCACCACTTACTCCCACAAAGATGCTAACAATGACTGGGTCTTCCAAAGACAGAGAGGTAGAGACCACTTCAACCAAACCTTGGATGTCACGGAGTACATTGTTGATGGTATGACTGTGAGATTGATACACAAGATGACTGGCAGAAATTTGCATTCTCACGATGTCCCATCCACTGTGAACACTCAAGCTTTTGAAGTTTCTGGTTACGGTAACTTGACTTTTGGCGATCCAAAGGATAACTGGATTGTTGAGATTGCTCACCAATACGGCGACGAGGACAAGTTGAGATTGCATCCTTTAACCTCGTCTGTTCGCTTCAAACATGAGGAAATTGGCTGTTACTTGACCCAAACTGGTAACAACCTGCCACAATGGGGGTTCAGACAAGGTGAAGTTGCCTGTGTCCGTAATCCATTCAAGCGCGACAAGAGAACTTGGTGGAACATTGAATTTCACAGTAACAACTATTTGCCTGCTCCACCACCTGATTTCAAATTACCAAAGACCAACTTTTTTAAAGACTTTATTCAGCTGAACTTGGCAATGATGGCAACTAACAACGCTTTGATTCCTGACCCAGAGAAGCTTGACAATTTGGCTTCTCAGGCTTGGCAATGGCCAACGTTGAACGTTGGTATTAGATTGTGCGGATGGGGTGACGAGAATCCAAAATACTTCTTGATTGGTTCTCCATTCAACACATGGTTTTCATCTGTCGGTGTTGTTGTTTTTGCTCTACTTGTCTTGTACTACTTAATTAGATTCCAACGTCAAATCAGAGACTTTGCCCCTGGTGAGAAGAAGCTCAACAGCTTTATTATTGGTGGTATCTACCCAATGTTTGGATGGGGTTTACATTTCTGTTCGTTCTTGATCATGAGCAGAGTTCTTTATGTTCACCACTACTTGCCGTCCCTATACTTCGCCATGCTTGTGACTGTGTTCCTAGTTGACCACTTCACTGGTCCTTTGAGAACTACTAGATCTTTCAAGAACCTTCTACTCATTGCCATTATCTACTTGACACTCTACGTTGGTTGTGTTGGAATTTTCTGGTACTTTAGACATATCTCATTTGGTTTGGAGGGTCCATCTAGTCAGTATGCTTATTTGCACTGGTTACCAACTTGGACTATTGCCTAGACCAACCGAAGAAAAAGAGCTATGATGTGTACATACAACTGATACAAAAAAACAATGAATGTGACGTACGTACTACACGTAAGTTAAACTGTAAAATCATGACTATGAAGAGTCAACTAATGTACAAAACTAAAAAACATGCCAAAATCATTATCATGTCTTTCTAGATGACCTGAACTCTGGCTTTATATCCTTTCTTGTGTGTGTCTCCTTCTTATTAGGCTGTTTCAATTGAAATCGGGTCAATAGAGGTATGTGGTCAGAAGGAAAGTGCACGTTAGGGAAACCAATGTAATGATCCAGATAGTCTTGATCCACTTTTCCTAGTAATCCGTTGACAGAAAAGTTACTTGGAGTGTACCAAATGTAATCCAACACATCTGTGAATGTTGGTGTAAAGTTGGTGAATGGTAGCTCACCAACATTGTCATATGCTGATCTCAAATTCAAAGGGTGTTTGAAACCGTGCTCTGTAAAATCACCATAATCACGGCCATCAAGATCACTGTGCTTCTTTACATAACCATTAGCCATCAATTCGTATACGGCAGAATCAATCTGGGAGTTAAAGTCACCACAAATCAACACTGGCAGACTTTTAAAAGGTGAATCTGGTTCAAGGTTCAAAACCTTTTTTGTGAGAAGCTCCACTTCATCCAACATCACGTTGACCTGTACAGTCTTGACATCATTAAACTTTGGATCCCAGTGCAAATGAGTGTTGGCAACAAGAATCTTCTCGTTTGTCAGTCTGTGATTAAAAACTGTGAGCAATCCAATATTGTCTCTGCTCTGTAATCTATTGAAAACATCATCAGATTTCTTATAACGGTGGGAGCTTAAGACAATCTGGGTGTAATCCAAGTTCTTCTTCTCCTGGAGAGAAAACATGTCCTGCTTATAAAAGGTGGCACATCCATCAACCTTCTTCGCTTCCTTCTCGTTCATTCTTCTTGTTCTGGTCTTTGCATGGAAAACACCTCTGTAGCCCTTCGTCATTAACAGGGGTAGCCAGTAGTCTTCAAAGAGTTGTGTCTCCACCTCCTGAAGACAAAGAATGTCACCATTAAATTCCAATATCTCTCTTGTCAAAATTTCTTTTCTATAATCCATATTCAAAGCCCAAGTTGGTGTGTACTGGTACATGCTAGTGGTAGCATAATGATGACACAAAAGGTTGTAAGACAAAACTGTGAAACTGTTCTCCTCCGGTTTATCTTCGCTAACTTCCTGCTGAATTTCACCATCATCGTCATTCAAAACCAACCATTGTCTCTTAGGTGGTGGTGCATTCTTTGGACCATTATCTCTCAAGTATATGACCAACTCTTTGACCCCACTCTGTGCAAGAATCGTGGCATAATCTTTGTTGAAGTTTGGATTTCCTTCGATACCCAGAAACACTAAGGAGTAAAGGTTTCCAAACTCAAACGGAACTGTTTGCAAGTTATTGTCAAAAAGATAGAGGTACTTAAGACTGTAAAGCAATCCGAGCTCCAGTGGAACGTTAGTCAAGTGATTGTTTGATAAGTCCAACACCATCAAGTTTGTCAACCGTTTGATTGCCTTTGGAACCACGGTTAAATGGTTCCCATTGAGATATAACTTAGTCAAGAATTGGTAGTTGAATAATTTCGGTGATATGTTCGTAATCTGTTGACCCGACAAGTCCAAGGATCCCCAAAACTGTCCTGGAATCGGCGCTTCTTTGATTCTTGGCACAATATTGTCATCAAAGTCATCGCTAACATGATCAGTTTCTTGAGTAGTCTTCTTGTTGTAAAGCAGGGCAGACTTCAGAGCAGGTGTTTGGTGCTTCATATCAGGGGACTGAATGTTGTGATCAGCCTCTAGCAATTGAGTAGTCAATTCAACAAGAGTCAAGTTTTTAGAACCTGATGCATCTGAGTATTTACCCTTTCTCGAGATCAGCGCTGAATTTCTAGCATAGTAATGTGGTACATTGGCCTTTCTAGACTGTTCGATCAATTGCTGTTGGTCTTGCCAGTATGGAGATGTGACATATGGTTGGTCCAATTGAATCTGGCGGTGGTCGTGAAGGTGTTGCTGCTGCTGCTGTTGAAGTTGAAATTGCTGGTACTGTTGCTGCTGCTGCTGTTGCTGCTGCTGTTGCTGTTGCTGCTGTTGTTGCTGTTGTTGCTGTTGCTGTTGCTGTTGCTGCTGTTGCAACAATTGCAACTGAGCCTGCTGTTGTTGAAGCTGTGGTGGTCTTTGTTGTGGAGTCTGTGCTCTGAACTGACCTTGGTAATGGTTCTGCGAAAGGAACTGAGAATTGGAAAGTCCATCTGCTCCAATATTGGCCCCATTGGCTGAGTTGTTATTGCTGGTACCACTGTTCATTGACTGAAAAAGGTCGTTGAAGTGGAGCTGCTGCTGGCCCTGCTGCGGAGCTGGCTGTTGAGCTTGGCCCTGAAGCTGCTGAAGTAGCTGCTGTGAGGGGCCCAAGCCCTGTTGGAAGCCCTGTACGTTCATTCAAGAGGCCGCGTCGTTAGGAGTTTCAGTGTTTTGTGGTAAGTGTTGTACTGGTTGTAGAATCGGTTGGTGATTTGTTTGTTTTTGCCATTTTGTTGATGAAAGAAATTCGCGAAAAGTTGCTGACGTAATTAGATGGGGTGGCGGACTTTAAAGTCACGTGCTCACTTCTAATACCCGAGGGTGGGAAACGCCGCACGTTGGTCGGAAGTCCTGTCATAGGTGGAAATTTTCGGTTATCAGAAAGAAGGAGTGAAGGAAGATTGATACAACATCACAGCTCCCATTGTTGCTGATTGCTCCTGTTTGTTATCCAAAGAGCCACAAGAAGGCCAAATAGAGTAGAAGCCAGTGCTTGATTGCCTTTCAGAGGTTGCTAATTTGCAAATCAACAGGAGGTACCGTCCCTACTATTTTATAGAGAATTCGCAGTGGGAACAACAACAGAGAATCAACTTACCACGATGGCTATATTCCCAAAGCTGCAGACCTCGCGGTCTTCGAATGCTGTTATCTCATCGAGTGGGAGCCATACTCCATCCCCTTTGTCGGTGAGCAACAACAACATAGTCAACACTGGGTCCCACCATCCATTTGAGTTGTCCATTGATTTGGAGTCACCACCAATCATTCTTTATGGTACTTCGAGTGAGTGCTCAGGCTCTTTGTTGTCTGGCCAACTTAAGTTCGAGATCAAACCGGATGTCTTCAAGCATACTTCGAAGAGTGATTCGATCTCAGGCCACGGTCAACGACCACCAAACAAGAGATCACATTCCCAGAATACTCTACAACAACTAACACAGACCCTATCAAACTTGAACCTCAGCCCTTCAAGCTCGAACAACGTCTCCCCAATTGGATCGAAGCAGAACTCTTCTTCCAACCTATTGAACCTCTTGAATTTGAAGGACCATATCTTGATCAACTCTGTCCAATTGTGTCTGAACCAGAAGATCCACTATGCCAAACCGTTCCTGGCCCCATCGACTTCATTATCCAACTGTACGAGCTGTAAGCACAAGAATACCGAATTGGCACGATGGGATATAATGTCTCAGGCCCACAACTTGCCTGCAGGTAGCCATTCTTATCCCTTCTCGCATTTACTACCAGGGAACTTGCCAGCCACTGCTTGCCTTGGTTCCAGTTCACTTACTTCCATCAAGTATGAACTGGTTGCGATTGCGTCTTACAACAACCATCACAACCATCAAACTGTTGTGAAGGTTGTCTTGCCACTGAACATTTCTAGATCCATTTTAAGAGGCCCTGATAGAAACTCTTTAAGAGTGTTCCCCCCAACTGATGTCACTGCAACTGCTGTTTTACCTAATGTGATTTATCCAAAGTCTTCATTTGCTATGGAACTGAAGCTTGATGGTATCTGCTCCAACGGGAAGAGATGGAGAATGAGACGAGTGGGGTGGAGAATTGAAGAACATGTTAAGATCAGAGCTAACGCCTGTTCTAACCACAAGGCAAAGCTTAAGACAGTTGAGGAGCAACTGAAGAAAAACCAACAGCTGAACAAGAATCCACCGATAAAGAGAAACAGACAGTCTGGACCAACCACATCAGTCTCACTGGCTTCGAATGCACCACCACCGACTGCCCTATCACCATCTCAATCCAGAAGCAGCGAAGCACCTAACAGTGAAGGAATGGACCATGATGCCAATGATGACGTTGGGTCTGTCAATACTACTGAGCTGCATCCAAGTGACCACGCCAATGAAGAACTCCGACAACAAGCCGAACGCCAACAGAGGGAGGAAGAGCGAAGAAGACAGCAAGACCTATCACTATACACTGAAGAAGCCCGTACTGTTGCATCTGGTGATCTTAGAAACGGCTGGAAGTCAGATTTCTCTGGAAAGGGCAAGATTGAGTTGATTGCCGACTTGTCTTGCTTCAACCTCACCACAGCATCAGGTGTTCATCATACACACGTTTCTTCGGGTAAACCAGTGGACATGCCAATGGTTCATCCATCGGTGAGTGCTGATATTGATGACCCTATCTTGGGTATATCAGCGACCCATCTTTTGATTGTTGAAGTGGTTATCGCCGAGGAGATGCTGCAAGCCTCATCCACCGGCAACAATAACTCGCTGACACCATCCTTATCACAATCTGAAAAGAAGAATACTTCGCTGAACCCAGAGCAAAGACTTGCAGAACTGTCTCCTGTTTTCGCAAACCACATCCAGCCGTCAACCTCTACTTCAACCAGTGGAGGGCAATTGACCCCACAGACATCCAATGGTGTGGGGGCATCTAAAGGTGACGGTTCGAATGTTATTGGTGTCCCAACTGGCTCTGCTCGTGTGCTTCGTATGCAATTCAAGCTTTGCGTCACTGAACGTTCTGGACTAGGTATTGCATGGGATGATGAGGTGCCCCCAATGTACGACGATGTCTCTGCACTGTCACCTCCAACCTACGACAAGTCGGTGGATCACCTGCCTCATCTAAATGGTGAATTGGACAATGGGACAAACCCACCACTATACCCATTGAACTTTGCTCCTGCCCACACACATAACCATATCAATGGTAACAGCGGTGTGGCCACACCAGGCGTTATATATGGAGTGGGAAACACTCCAAACATTTCACCTAGACCTTCTGTGCAGTTTCAGTCTCTGCATGGTGCCCTGGAGCTAGATGACTTTTCCCTGTCTTGAGGACAAGGCTGAACAGGTATATTAGTGTTTTGATTACATCTAGAAGAAGTGATGGAGAGACTGCCTTGCGCCGTGTAGATGAAGGATCTTTGTGTAGGGCATTAATGTTCGCTTTCTATGGTTCCTAAGTCCGTTTCTCTCTATCTCTTCCTCTTTTGGTAGAGCCCACACACAAGTAAATAGAAACAACCGCAGCAAAAAAAAATATTAACGAAATAAGCGCTTTGATCGCCTCTCTCTTTCTATAGCACAGACCGGCAATCACTTCATAGATTGATGGTGCTTGCCACACGGATGCTGAGAAATGTCACTCACAAGACTGCAAATGCTGCTAAAGTTGCTTCTCAATTGGCAACCGAACCCAACCTGAAGACAGCTGCAGCAGCAGTAGTAGCGTCATCATCATCGTCCGTTACGCCAGGAGCTCCTGCTCCTTTTACCCCCGCTCTCCTGAAGAAGAAGCCCTACAGTCCTATTAACAACCGCTCGTGGCGCGATCTGGACCCAATGTACGATCGGATGATTCCCAAGGAGAAGAAGTTTACCGTGTTGAGTTACAACATTTTGAACCAGGCATATCTGTGGCCAAAGGTGTACGACAACTACGTGGACCCCGCGCATAGAGAAGCACAATATCGCCTAGACCTTTTGAAGAAAAGTGTGACGCATTACCAGTTGAAGTCTGATATAATGTGCTTTCAAGAGATGGAGGCACGCGGATACAAGGAGACATGGAAGCCGCTGTTTGAAGAAATGGGCTATGGATCTGAGTATGTGAAGAAAGACAAGCCTCATTATTGGGAAAAGCATGTCGTGGAAAATGAAAACTTGTTAGACGACGAGTCCCTTGATGGCTTGTCGATTTTTTACAACAAGGAGAAGTTTGAACTCCTGGAGTCGTATCCCTTCAACATTACCGATCAGTATTTTGAGAATTTGGCCAAATCACCTACCAAGAACTTACACGGAATAAATTTGCGATATGAGAAACTGGCCAAAGATATGGAGATGCGCAACCAGGTGGCACTGGTACTCGTTTTAAAGCATATTGAAACAGGTAGAACCATTATTCTGTGCAACACACATCTTTACTGGAAGCAAAAGGCAATCCAATTTATTCAGGCACTCACCATCACTGAAGTTTTAAGGCAGTTCAGAGAGAAATACAACCATTTTGTTACAACCTTGTTCACGGGTGACTTCAACTCTGGACTAGAATCATCAGTGTACGAATTGCTCAAGAACAAGGAGGTCCGGTTACATAAATACAACACACTTTCAGCATTCATGGCACCTAATCATCCGAAGTTCAAAGTCAAAAGCCCCATCTTATCAAGCGATAGTCTCTATGACAGATTATGCAAGATGCAGGTTTTTAAGAAGGAGACTGGTAAGGTTTCTGAGCTTTACACCTGTATCACACCAGAATACTCTGACAGTTTAGACCACATGTTTTACAACCAAAGACAGCTGAAGCTGACTAGAATCCTCACCGGTTTGAAAGAGAACTATGTTCAGAGCATTAGAGGGTTACCTAATGATGAACACCCAAGTGATCACATTCCAATCCGTGCAGAGTTTGCCGTTATTGGGAGCAGATAGCTAGCTATATTTATTACAATGATTATATGACACGCACATGTATGCTGTGGGTTTCCATTCCTCTGGCTCAAACCCTTAATCCTTTCACTTATCTCCTTATAGAAATAGAGAAACGCCCAGGCTTCAAGACATTGGTCTATGAATATGTTTGGGCCAGCTTTGGCCCTTAGTACTGTAATTTCTTCCACTTTCAGCAGATGAGTTTTATCCTTATGGCAACAAATGAGAGGGATAGGCTTATACATGCTTTGCTAAATCTTCAATGTCCTTCAGTAAGCTGATATCTCCCCTTATCGTCTTGTTCTTAGCCTCCAACTCCTCGGCACTAAGAGTACTTACCTTCTTCAATAGAGCTCTATCCACATTAGAGCACAGATTAGTTTGACTCAGAGAGCATAGATCGCACCTTCTGCCCCTTGGAAGACAAATCACCTGCCCGAACCCAACAAGCATTGGATTAATCTCATTCCAAAACTCCTTTGGCAGCCAACTCTCGAGTTCCTTACGTGTGTGCTCTGGTGTTTTCGCTCGCTTTGGGTCCACCCATCGCCACATCTTGGCCAATCTGTCAACGTGTGTATCGACACCAATCCCCATATTCAGGTCCCAAGCTTTTTGCAACGTCAAGAAGGCCATCTTGGGTCCAACACCAGGCAGATCAGTTAACCCCTCGAGTGTGTCTGGAATATCACTGTTATAGTTCGCTTTCAGCAACATAGCCACCTTCTTCAAATAGCTGGCCTTTCTAGAGTGGAATCCAACGGAGTAAATCAGCTCATCTAGCTTCTTCTCGTCAACCTCTATCATCGCATCCACAGTGATACCCATTTCATGTCCCACGGATTGGAAGTGGTCCTTCATTTTTCTCATTGCTTTGTAATTGACCTCATCTTTGGTCTGAGAGGACAGAATCAAGGACACAAGTAATTGGAACCTGTAAATCTTTCTTGGAAAGTTTACAATTTCTGCATTCAGCGTGTTGGGGATCTCAGCACACCCCATCGTGTCTACCGGTGTGATGATCTTTGATCTCATGACCTTTACATGTTGGTATATAGCTTCCCAGTTCTTTGGTTGGCGATGACAATTACTTTTAGGGTTCTGGATGGGCTCAACAAGGTCTTTTAGTTCCTCAAGTTCACTGGGCGTCAATTCTGGAATAAGTTGTTCGGGTACTTCCTGCTTGATCTGATATTCAAACTCTTGTTTCAAACAAGGAACCTCGCTATCCCTAGGTTCTTTCTTGATCTCAATCTTGACTTGATTAATCTTTCTGCGTTTAGGAGGTGACTCCACTTCCTGTTTGATGCGTGTTGAATCTCTAGGCTCTGGCTTGACAAAAAACTTGGACATCGCCCCCTCAGAGCTCCTCAGCACTCTTCCAGACATTCCAAGACTTTTCTTCATCCGTTTTTTCCGAGTTGAGTGTGATAACTGCCAACTGCAAGCTGTTGGTGGCTGTGATGATGATGACAAAATACGACAAAGTCACTGGACTCACACACAGTGCTGTCTGTCCTCCATAGTAAATAATAGTTTTTCGCGAAAAGCTCTATTCAAATACCCCCAAGAATATAACTAAACCAAACTAAACCAAACTAATGAAAGTGTTGCTCAGTTCGCGGAATGATACTTAATCTATGAATTAATGGGGTCTTCAAGACTCTTGAATTCAAATATTCTGACTCTTTGCAACTTCTCACTGTGGTTCAGGAGTTGGGACTGTTGACCCTCTGTTAGGCTTCGTCAGCCAACCGCGGTTGCTGGTACAGTTCATCTAGACTTATTCCAAAGCCCCCTCGGATTTAGACCATGCCAGAGAATGGGGATTAATGTTAAAAGCTAATAGTGCCTTCGCAAGTCTGTGACCCCAGAGCATTATTGAATCATTGCTCTTCGGCTTTAGTGGAATTTGCGGAGATAGAAATATTTCGAAAAATTCGAGTAACTAACTAAATACAGCTGGAACAAACGGCCCACAGAATTGGTGATGAGTAGATGATATCGTTTCCGACAAAGGTCTTCAGGTATGCCACTTACTTTCTAAGTATGTAGGTATGGTTGCAACGAGTTTTCTGTGTACTTTAAATGCTGGAGAGAGCTGAAGAAACGTGACCAGTGAAGGAGCAATCAATTATCAATCAAAAACTATATTTTAGTTAAGCAGTACCTTTCAAATTCAAATTCAATTTAAGCTCCTCTGCGAAATCAAAGCACTGAGTACAATTGTCTACTTCACAAAAGAGAATATTCTGTGAGCATTATGTCGAATTCGAAGTTCGTTCTTGCCGACACCCTATCATCTATTCCCAACTTAGAATCATTCAACGTCTTGATCTTTGGAGGCACTGGTGGTCTAGGAAGGGCCATTGCCAGATTGCTTGCCAACTCTGGAGTTCAAGTGACTGTTGTTGGGCGTACCTTCAGAGACGACAATATTGATAACATCAAGTTCTTCCAAGCTGATTTGAGTTCCATAGTTGAATCAGCCAAGATTGCCCAATCCATTGACGTGAGTGAGACCGATGTCATACTTTTTACTACGGGTATCTTTGCTTCCAGGGAGAAACAAGTCACCGATGAGGGACTAGAGAAGGATATCGCAGTCAGCTACTTGAACCGTGTCGTCATTCTTGACACCATTGCCCCTAAGCTGTCGGTTCACTTGGGTTTCAAACCTAGAGTGTTTCTGATGGGGTTTCCTGGTAATAACCAGCTGGGCTCACCAAATGATTTGAATCAGGACAAGAGCTACAACTTCTACAAACAGCACATGAACACTGTTGCTGGCAATGAGTCCCTTGTGATTTATGGAAGAGTGAATTTCCCAAACATTAACTTTTACGGATTGAATCCTGGGCTGGTGAAGACAGGCATCAGGGAAAACCTTCTTGGCCAAGGGTGGTTTGGTTCAACTGTTGAGTCGATACTATCATGGTTTACTCCCACCACAGAGCAGTACGCAGAGAAAATCTCTCCCGTGCTGCTAAGCCCTTCAGTGAATGAGCGAAACGGCTTACTTCTGGATAAGAATGGAGAACAACTGGAGCCTTCTAAAGGGTTGAATGAAGAATACGCTTTGAATTTTGTTCAGAAGTCAAAGGACTTGTTGAAATCGAGGAACCTCAAGTGGTGAAACATTCAGTTTGTTGTGAGCTTGTTTTGATGCTATGTTATGTTTTGACACCCTTGACATGTAGCCGTAGGGTCTGTGTGTATCTTAGTATAAGGAATTGCTTGTGTTCATTATTTGTGCCTGGTGAAGCATCCACTGAATTCCTGATGATTTCGCTGTTGGTAAACATGTTCCAAAGCCAGCTGATTGAAGAGCAAGGAAGATGAAAGTTAGCTGATCGTGAACGGATGATGAAAAAGAGTATCTATACTTCTCAAAGACCCAACTGCTCTATGAACTTCAATGCCTCATCGTGTCTTTTTCCTGGATCCATTGTGCTCAATTTATCCTTCATGCTCGTGAGTTGGGACATGAGCTGTGTCAAATCCACCATCTCATCTTCAACGTAATCGCCAAACTCCTGGTCGTCATCCTCTCGATCAAGTTCTTCATGTTCCCAAGATCCACACTCGACACACTCCCAAAGTCTTTCTTTCCCTCTTCTCTCTTTAAACTCATTCATCTCCAAATCACTAAACTCCACCCATTGTGCCCCTCCATACACATCGTCATTTTCATCGAGAGGTGTCATACTCACGCCGACAACAAATACATCGCCATGTCTTTCTTCTTCTTCTTGTTCTTCTTCTTTGTCACAGGTCAACTCTTCAATCTCCTTTATACGAGCCAACTCCGCGAGTGTCTGAGCCTCAGTTACGTAGAGTACACCGCGAAGACTCGCGAGATCAAGATCCTCAAGCTGCTGGTCATTCTCATTATCACCACTACTACCGCTCAGGTCCAGGGAGAAGACCGTGGCTGTTGCAGAGTAATACTTTGTAACGATGGAGAGTGTGCTACCAACTGTGCCATTTGTTGTTGTCCTGTCAGAAGCAGCTATTGAGGAGGTACGGGATTTGGAGTGGAGAAACGTGCGTACCTTAGCAGCTGCATCAGGATACCCATTATGTAGAATCAGGAGGGTCTGTGACATCTTTTTTGTTTTATGGGTGCTATTGTGTGAAACGTGAAAGTTTCGACCTTGGAAAATTGTTTGAGACATATATATGCACAGAGACAGGGGAATATTTTGTTCTAGTCGGGTCTATTCAGCAAGACCATAAAGACCATTGAGTCAGCCGGACAGGTGGTGTACTCCTGATGATGATGATGATGATACTACCGGACTGGGTGGTCTCGTGATGTGAATCCTGAACGGTGATTGGTGGAAGAAGAATAAACACAACACGACAGTCAACTCATTGATAAATTATCACGTCTGGATAGCTATGGATAGTGGAGCACAGAAGAAAGGTTGATTGGTGCTATTCTACATCTTTTCGTAAAACAGAGACTCGCCATATATATATGACGAGATTGTCTTATCACTGGGCGTTGGTTGCAACATCCGCACTTTGATCACCAACGCACAGACCACTCGTGTAGAGAGCTTGATCTGCAAAGAAAGCAGCAGAAGGCAGGGCCACTTGCACTAGGAAGAAACTTGATAATAGAATTAGTACTGGTACTTTGTGTAATTACTCTTCTAGCAGTCGCTTTGTACCTGATGGCACTGGTTCTTTTTTTTTTGATAAGAGCGCTACTACTTGGGTGCCAACCTGTAGGTTGCAGATATATCAGCTTGAGATCTGCTTGAAATCGGATCGGTCATAAGCAGTTCAAGATTGCTGGGTACTCATGAATGTTATGTACAAAGAACATAGATTGAGGCCATGGAGCGAGAGATAATTAACGCTGAAGATAGCTTCAAGCCGATATCGCTACCAAAACACAGAAACAGGACCTTCTCTCTACTCCAATGATGATTGATTAATGCCTGATTGATTGATCATTTTTCGTGTGGATATCACCGAGAGCACTGATAAGGGAAGATCTCACCGAATTTTTTTTTAAGGGTCAAATGACTCTTATCTGAATTGTGCATCCCCGGCTGCTTTTTGTGAGGATGGGAAATTCGTATAAGAGAAGTAGTGGACCCTGGGACGGTTGATACCATTTTAATTGCAATGCATTTATCATTCAGCTGATCTAGCCTCGAATTACATTACCCATATTACCCAATGGGCTTCAAGAGTAGAGCCCAGGAGACATTCTCCTCCCTCAAGACAAAGATCACCACCAAACATGGCTGGTTCGGTGATTACAACTACAGGTACCTCTTCACCCCTCGAATCCCTTTCACCAAGAAGGACCACTTTGTGCAACCTTTCTTTGGACTAGACTCTGAAATGCCTATTTTCTTGGGGATGCTCCTCGGTCTCCAGCACTCTTTGGCTATGTTGGCCGGGATAATCACACCTCCAATCATCATTTCTGGAATAACCAACCTTGACGTCACAGGGACTCAGTACCTTGTGTCTGCCTCTTTGATCGTTTGTGGGCTTTTGACGACCATTCAAATCACTAGATTTCACATATATAAGACCAAGTACTTCTTGGGTACTGGGCTCTTGTCTGTTGTCGGTACTTCTTTTGCTACTATTACGATTGTGGAGAAGGCCATTCCAATTATGTACAGAAACGGCCAATGTCCAACCTCTCCCGAAGGCAAGAAACTTCCTTGTCCTGATGGGTATGGTGCGATCTTGGGAACCGGTGCTGTCTGTGCGCTTTTCGAAATGGCCATGTCCTTCATTCCTCCAAGAATTCTGAAGAAGGTGTTCCCGCCGATCGTTACCGGTCCTGTTGTGCTGCTTATTGGTGTCAAGTTGATTGCTTCCGGATTCAAGGACTGGCTGGGTGGCTCCAACTGTATGACTGCTGTCGCTTGCCCGTTGTTCGCTGCTCCTGGTGTCAAGTCTGCACCTTGGGGGTCTGCAGAGTTTATCGGTTTGGGATTCGCTGTCTACGTCACGATCATTCTTTGTGAGAAATGGGGATCTCCAATCATGAAGTCCTGTGCTGTGATTGTTGGGCTTCTTATTGGCTGTATCATTGCAGCCGCTTGTGGGTACTTTGACGATGCAGGCATCAAGAAGGCCCCAGTTGCTAATTTCATGTGGGTTCATACTTTTAGGCTCTCCGTTTATGGTCCAGCTGTGCTGCCAATGCTGGCTACTTTTATCGTCTTGATGATGGAAGCTATTGGTGATATTACTGCTACTTGTGATGTCTCTCGTTTGGAAGTTGACGGCGACGTTTACGACTCCCGTGTCCAAGGTGGTGTTTTAGCCGATGGGCTCAACGGTGCTTTGGCTTGTTTGATGACTGTTACCCCTGTGTCCACTTTTGCCCAAAACAATGGTGTGATTTCCATCACAAAGTGTGCGAACAGAGCGGCAGGTTACTGGTGTTGTTTCTTCCTTGTCGTTATGGGGGTCTTTTCAAAGTTTGCAGCTGCCATTGTCTCGATTCCAAAGCCAGTTCTGGGTGGTATGACCACATTCCTGTTCACCTCCGTGACTGTATCAGGGATTGCTATTATTGCCCGTGCTAAGCTAGACAGACGTGACAGATTTGTCTTAACAACCTCGTTGCTATTTGGATTTGGTGCCACTTTGGTTCCAGGCTGGTTTACCAATGTGTTTAAAAATGTCAATGCGAACACCTCGCTAAGAGGGTTTCTGGACGCTATTACATTGGTCTTGGAGTCTGGGTTCGCCATTTGTGGTATCATTGGCTTGATTATGAACTTGATAATCGTTGATGAGAATGAAGAATCCAAGGACGAGCACCTCGATGGTGTCATTGTTGTTGAATCTGATAACACTGAGAGTTATGAGATGGAAGGCAGTAGCAGCACAGGTATTAAAATCGATGATGAAACCAAGCAGGACATCAAAGTCAGGCCAGAAGAGCTTGTTTAAATTTATAGATTCCATTGTTCCTTTTTCTTCTTTTTGCTGTTTGTTCCCAATCATATTTTTACATTCATTAACAATTAGTATATAGTACTTGTGTGTTCGTTGTATTTATTAGACAAAGTCATAAACATCTTCGTCCTTTTCGCTGACAACAACTTGAGCAGGGTCACCATTGAGCTCTTCAAGTAGAAGTTCCCTCATGTTTCTCAAGTATCCTCTTTCCGTATTGCTATGGTTAGCCAATAGGACGATTTTTCCTTGCTCCTTCAAAGCCAAACCTTCATGATGGGACAACTCCCCTGTGACATACAGATCGGCATCCTTCACGTTGCTAAACACACTTCCACCAGATCCTGCGCAGATAGCCACTTTAGATACTGTCACATCAGCGAATTCTTTCTTCGTGCTAGCGACAAGTAGGTTCTCAACACCGAGATGTGTCTTGAGCCTTTCAATCAAACCATCCAACTTCTCATCTGACTTCAACCCCACAAGTCTACCACATCCAACAGTCTCATCTTCCTTGTTCGGAGAGATAACCTCCACATTGTTGATGTTGCTTGTATCAGTGATGCCTTCAATGAGCCAGTCATTGACACCATGGCGCACAGCGTCAACAGCAGTGTGAGGCGAATACACCGCAATCCCTGCTCTGATCAACTCCAGCAGACTCTCATGTTGGGTGTTGGATGGGTCCAATTGATTGAATTTACGGAAAAGGAAAGGATGATACGCGACAATGAGCTGGACCTTAAGTGCGAGGGCTTCAGCAACAACTGCACGCGTGAGATCAATGGTGAGGAGGATCCGAAGAGGTGTAGCGGTGGATGATAATGTCTGCGGTGGTGGGGGTACTAGGAGACCCGTGTTGTCCCAGGCGACCTCAGAGAACTTCTGCGGATAGAGCTTTTGCACTGCAGCGATGGCACGTTTCACAGACATAGGTTGATCAAACTTTCTGAGATGTTCAAATGGATGAAGTTAACTTCCATCTCTTTTTTTTTTTTTTTTTTCTGTTTCAGTTTTTTTTTTGTTTCTTATACAACTACCCCCATAAACAGTAATATAGAGCCCTCCATGTTTCTATTCGTGTTCTTGATAGGGTCATCTTAGTTTCTGATATCTGTGAAGTTGATTCTTTTGGCTGGGAAGGTGCTGCTCAGTAATTTTCTATAAGATAGCTTCGCTCATTATGAGATACTGATGTTGCTTATATCATTTATTTGCAAACTCCGCCTAGTTGCCCGTATATTCCCATGATTTCCAAATAAGTTTCGTTAGTACGGGAACCAACCTCCTCTCCCTCTGATCAATGAACAGTACCTTTCGACACCTAGTATCCTGTACTCAAACAAACCACCTTATGGGCACATATGCCACCACTAACATCTTAAGCCACAACTCATCCTTCACTGCGAGCCCATTAAAAAGAAGCAGGAGCTCCACTGCAGAGATACCCACATAAACAAGTTTCCCACCAATCACTCTATCCAGTGAGTACAACCCCACCAACAGGGCATAAATGTACCCATTAACATCCTCTCCAACCAATTCGTTCACCAGCAGCAACTTCACGCCATTGAGAAGAAGAAAAGTAGTCAATCGTCTGAAGAGCACTATCCAGCTGATTCTATTTGCTCTTTCAGCTACCAGATTGACAACTGATAGGGCAAAGGTGAGGTTTGTTAACAGTGTGAAGAACTCACTGATTCCATGGTAAAAGTACAACGGTCCCACAAGATACAGCAAGATGGCAACCCTGACAATATTGAGGGTTTGAGTCACTGAACACAGCAGATTGAGTAAGGCCAAGATATCCATGACCAAATTGAAGGTGTGTGTTTGTAAAGAAAGTGTAGCTTTGGTGTGATGCACTATTTTTCAATTTGTTTCGCCACCACACACTGACAGGCGAAAAAACTTGAATTCTTTCTTTGTTGACACGTAAGAAAACACGCACTAACACGCATCAACAGAGATGAAACTCAGGAGTTTGTTGTTCATCTTTGCCAGTGTTGTGGCATGTGTGGTGGCGTACTCTACCACTGACAAGGAAATTTTCCACCTTCAGTCACTGCTCAACCAGCACTCACCTGACTCCAAGTCCTTTTATGATCTGCTCGATTTGCCAAAGAGTTCTTCATCAAAGACCATCTCTAAAACTTTCAAGAAGTTGTCCTTGAGGCATCATCCGGACAAGAAGGGCGGCAACAGTGAGTACTATGAGTTTCTCCAGCTGGCAGCGACAGTCTTGAGAGATGGAAGTAAGAGGGAAGTGTACGACTACTACCTAAATAACGGGTTCCCAAAGCTCACAGCTAAAGGGTGGGGGTTCTACCGATTCAAGCCGTCCACTGCTTTCATTCTGGGATTCCTTGTCCTGGTGGCTAACTTCTTCCATTATGTTGCGCTCTGGATCAGCCACAAGGCTAACGTCGGAAGGGTCGAGAGACTGGTGTCTGAGATTAAGGCACTGGACAAGAATCCAATGGATTTCAAGAACAAGAGGGTTTTCCACCCTGGTGTCAACAAAGAGTTCGAGATCAGAGTCGATGGGGTTTATCTAGTCGAGAAGTCTGGAAACTGGGACGATGTCAAGGAGAAGTTTGTTCCTGTAGAAGGTGAATCAATCGATTCTCCTGAATGGAGAGATTTGCTAGTGGTTAAATGGTGGAATGCCACATTGGGTAGAATCACCTTCTTGAAGGTGGAGAAGCCGGAAAGAAAAAGAGAACCAAAAGCCAATAACGCCGCCTCCAGCCACTCACTCCCAAAGAAGAAGGGTAAGAAGGTGGCAAAGAAGTTGCCCAACGGCAAGATTATTTACAAATATGAATAGCCAGTGTAGTGTACTGACCTGACCATTGCGTTGGTTGGTTGGTGTATCTCACTATGGACGGGTTACCCGGGCTACTTGATGTATTATATAATCTGGTTTACGTTGTCGTAGCAACGGAGACGCTGCCGTTTTTCGCACTCAGCGCCGTTTTTCTTATTTTTTTACGCCAGTGTGGCGAAATGTTTCTCGCTTTGTGATTGGTCAGGTTTCGGTTTTGACACAATCAGTTCGGGAGCACCCGTGGATCACAAGTGGCGATTCTGAAGTTGGCAAACAATGTTTGGCTTGTCAGGAATTCAGCTTAATGAAATCATCTGGTGCTGTCAATCATCAGTGCAAACAGCCAAACAGCGGCAATTTTTTTTTGGAGAGATTTGGCATTTTGGCACCAAACAAAAATTTTCGTTCAAGTCGACGTCCGCCGTCTTTTTTTCTTTTTGGTTTCTGACACAATTTTTGGAGGAGAAAAAAAACTCAACTCTCGATTTCCAAAACGTCCCAACAACTCTCACAATCCACAACACTCGGGCAACGTGGAAACGGTACAACGCGATACCGTACACACTGGCCTCACAGAGATTCCTTCCGCATCCCCCAGCGCCACTACCGAAACGCTTCACAGCTCCTATCGGCTCCCTCTGTCTTAGTGACTGACACATTTTTTTTTTCTTTTCAAAAATTCTGTTCTCCTTTTTTGCTTTTTGGTGCCACTTTCCTCAACTGACCAAACACCCCACTCTCTCTCTTGACCAGAAAAATATTGAGCACCATCTGCAATGTCCACAGTCACCGTCAAGGCTGAGTTTCAACAGCAGCTACAGGTGGCTGCCACTACCACTCTGTCTACTGACTCAAGGCCATCAACCCCACAAGTGTCGCTTCCCTCCATCGAGACAGTTCTGGAGAAGATTGAGAACTACCAGACTCAACAGAAGCTGAGCGACTCACAGCTTCTTCTAGAGCTCACTCAACGAGAAGATGTGAGACTCCAACAACCCCTACCCCCACCGACACAGCAGCAGAGCACCGTAGCACTTACAAATGACCCAAATGGATTTGTTCAGCAGCATCCTCTACCTCCACCACCACATCATCCACATCCGCATCAACATCAACATCCACACCAACATCATCAACCTCAACCTCAACCTCAACCCCAACTCCAACCCCAACATCAACATCAACACCAACACCAACACCAACATCAACATCAACATCAACATGAACATCAACATCAACATCAACATCAATATCAACATCAACATCCACATCAACAACAGCATCAACATCCACATCAACATCAACAACAGCATCAACAACAGCAGCAGCAGCAGCCATATGGGTACGCCTACGATCACATTCCAGTACCACAACTTCAGATGGCACAACCGCAGATGGCCACATGGACTGATCAACAACGCGCTGTCGGTGGATTGCCTGATATTAAACTGGAAGATGGGGCCCGTGGTGGTAAGCGCATGTCTCGCTCACTGTCCAAACAACTGGACCAGAATGGCGATAACAACTCATTGACAAGATCGCCATCAATGGAATCGATGGGCTCTGTCAGCGCAGGAAGTGGATCACTCACACCAGGTACCACCTCGGGATCCCTTGATGGCTCTTTTGGAAACAGCAACAGCAGCAACAACAAGAAGAGAACAAACTTGCCACGTGAGACTATTGAGATTCTGAACGACTGGATACTCAATAATATGGACAATCCGTACCCTAACCATTCACAGAAGAGAATATTGCTCGAGAGAACAGGCTTGAGCAATGTTCAGTTGAGTAACTGGTTTATCAACAAGAGAAGAAGAAGGATCTTTTCGAAACTGAGTGGAAATAACGGCCAGCCTATCAAGAAAAAGAGATTGATTGATAGAATCTAATGTAACAATCTCTACTAGTCATTTTGTGTTATAGAGTTCCAATGAAATGCCAATTGTTTTGATACAAGTGTAGAAGATATATAGCATTAGAGCATTAGGGTAAGAAATCAATGAGGGTTTTGATTAAGAAACATTTTCCTTATTCTCTTCTTGTATACTAACGTCTGCGTCAACCATTGTAGTGTCCATTGGCAAAACCGGCTTCTCGAATGCTTCATCATCCCTATTAATCCCCTCATCAGCAGGGATGTTGATATCCTTCTCCAATCTTCTGGCACCGAAACGGGCAGTTGTATGATCTTCATGAACCTCTTGAGGGAAACGACTTGCGGCTTGTTGTGGTTGTTCAGAAAGCTGTTTACCATACCCACCTCTGGCACCATCGTACTCAAATCTCATCTCATCACGCACTTGGCCACCATGCATACCTCTACCAAACTGTCTACCATTCTTGAAACCAGGGTCCAAGTCAATTTGTAACGTTCTATCGTCTAGCTTTGTTCCATTGAGAAACTTGACTGCATTGATAGAGTCAGCAGGGTTGTAGTACAGCACAAAGCAGAACCCACAAGGAGTATAACTGAAACGATCTAAGCCCATAATGGTCTGTTTGATAAGACCAGCTTTGGAGAACAACTCATATATCTGCTCCTCTGTTGTGTAGAATGAAAGGTTTCCAACATAGATTGTGGCACTTTTATATGAATCCCTCAAATCTTGGATACCATTCGCCCTGCGACGAGCCTTCTTGAGAAGATAATCTGACGGAGCATCAAGTTTTGGTGCTGTGTGTTTGAAATCAACCTCATCAAATTCTGCAAGGGACATGGTGAGCGATTACTTCGGCCTTGGTGGAGGGAGGTTAAGCGCCAGGGTCAGTCAGTCTATACAAAACGAAGTTTCTGCATTTTGTGTTCCATACATTGGTCGGAAGCGGATACAAATCATGTGACTAGTCGGATTATGTCAACTCTACAGGCCGGAATTCATCCCAACAAGCACCGGAAAGAACACCCGTCTCTTTTCTCTTCAAAATTTCACAGTTTCCCACATTTTCAAACCAAAACTTCTGACAAATTGCCACCAACAACAACACTATATCCCTTTTTCCAGCACTAACCTCTTTTTCTACAACAAGAACCAGATCATAAAGTTATGGGAAACAGCCCCTCAAAGAATTCAAACAATGCGAGCCCCACTGCCCAACTTCACGGCGGTTTAACCACTTCCTCCTCCACTGCTGCTCCTGCTTCTGAGCCAGAACCAGATGATAGGAAGTTTCCTTCCTTTATTAATAGTCATTCAGGTAGTGCCACGCAGGGCACACAAGCAAAGCCAGCTTCTTCTCATCAAGCGGCTGCTGGTACGCATCAGCAGGATTCCGAAGGTGTAAGGTACAAACACAAAATCCAACCAGAAGTACCCATTACGCACAATAGGTTCACCTACTTTAACGAGTTTGATGACAGTGACAAGGAAATTTCCAATGAACAGTTTGATTTGGATGCCAACATTTCCATGGCAAGGGCCTTGGGCTCTTCTCCCACCGGCCTTAGACACGAGGCGCCACCAGTATACCCTTTGAATTCCATAGGTACAAACTCTCCAGGGAGACCTGTTACCGCTGTGGCGAATACATGTGCCAACGGTAACATTGATACTGAGGTTTCGTCGTCTTTCAGTGACATGTTCACCATCAACTCGTCCTCAAATTCCTCTTTGTCAATCTCACCTCCTATAAACAGCCTGCCTCCAATCATCGAGGAGAGCTTCAAGAAGGTCAAGAAGAAAAGTATCAGCTCTTTTGATATTGATTCCATCATTGATAGATTGCTATCCCTGAACTCATCATCTCCAGTGCTTCATGGCAAGAATTCTTCACCAATCAATTCTTTTATGTCCTCAGACTTTATCATTTCTCCAAAAGAGATTTCGCTTATTTGCTCAAAGGTTCGTGAGATATTCTTGCATCAACCAAGTTTGTTGAAGCTTCAGGCTCCAGTTAAGGTTGTGGGTGATATTCATGGCCAGTTTAACGACTTGTTGAGAATTTTGAAATTGTCGGGTTTACCACCACATTCAAATTATTTGTTCCTAGGCGACTATGTTGATCGTGGTAAACAATCATTGGAGACCATTTTACTTTTGTTTTGCTTTAAGATCAAATACCCAGAGAATTTTTTCATGTTGAGAGGTAACCATGAAAGTTCTAACATTTCAAAGATTTACGGATTCTATGATGAGTGCAAGAGACGCGTGAATGTTAAGTGTTGGAAGCTATTTGTCGACGTGTTCAATACGTTGCCGATTGCAGCTGTGATAAACGAAAAGATTTTTTGTGTTCATGGTGGGTTGTCACCACACTTGAGCAATATGAAGCAGATTGAAGATATCCATCGTCCAACAGATATTCCAGAGAGTGGGTTATTGGCAGACTTGCTTTGGTCTGATCCAGATGGAGCTGTCAACGATTGGTCTGAGAGTGATCGCGGAGTTTCCTATTGCTTTGGTAAGAAGATTGTAGAGAATTTCAACAAAAAGTTCAACTTTGATTTGATTATCCGAGGGCACATGGTTGTGGAGGATGGGTATGAGTTTTTTGGAAAGAAAAAACTCGTTACTGTGTTTTCTGCGCCAAATTATTGTGGTGAATTCAACAACTGGGGTGCTGTGATGAGCGTTGACAATGGTTTATTGTGCAGTTTTGAGTTGTTGAAGCCAAACAAGAAGCTGTTGAACCATGCTAACTATTAGAGTGGTATCTGTATATATCTCTAATCCTCTGATTTTTTGGAGTTTTTCCTCGTTCCATTTTTTGTTTTGTTTGATGCTTGCAAGAGGTTTGCTGTTATTTGTTACGAAATTACGAGGTCTTTTCCATTTTTTTTTTTTAATTATCTCTTTATTTTATCTTTATTTTTCTTTATTTTACTCTATTTTACATTATTTTAATCTACTCAACTTACTTTACTTAACGTTACTTAACTTTGCTTTACTCTACTTTTTTTCTAGTCTATTCTACATTAAACTTATTTAATTTTAAGTTTTTGTTTAGATTTTATCTGAAGTTTACATTGGTTTTGGCGTGACTGTAAGACTTCGTCAGTTTTAGTTTTGGCAAAATGTAGACAGGAAGGGTAACAGTATTTTGGCACTACTGCTGCCGTTGGCTGCAGGGCCGCCGATTCAGAACGGCAGTAGCGAATAATGGCGAAAATCAGAAATATATATGTTGACATGGAATATTGTTGAAGCGAGAATTGCAGAAAGCTGGGTAGAGAGAGAGAGAGAGAGACCAGTCCAGTCCAGTCTCGCGCAACATTCTGATCATTCGGATCTGTGGCGTAGTCGTAGTCTCACTCTTAGTCTTCTGAGGTCCTTCCAACGGTTTGCCTAATTTGGATGCGCCAAACGATATTCGTTACCAGCTCGCAAATAGCGCTCATTAAAATGACAAAAGCGGGTTCCTCAGAACAAAAGACAAAAAAAAAAGACAATTTCTTTGGGACAGAAAAAAAAGTGTGGGAAGATTTGCTAAAATGCCATACAAAAAAAAAACCTCCAACAGATCTTAAAAAGCCCACAACCTCAATATTCCACACTTTCAGCGATCATCAAATCAACACTAGTCATCGCGACTTCATTGAGTTCCATTTTACCACCATCAGTAGCGATCAATAACAACAGCGCCTGTCCAAGGTTGGAAACTCGTTAATTCTGACTCATTTTTTTTTAACTCAGTCCACCCCACTGCCGCCCCAGACGCAGGACAGAGTCAGAAACAGAACAGAACAGAACAGAACAGAACAGAAGCGAATCAGAGGAACAGAGCAAATCACAAACCACTCTGACTTATCTCAATGTCCCCGCAAAATCTGCTGCCAGAGCAGCCTGCTGAGCGCCACGATATCACTGACGCAAACAATCCTTCAATTTGGGACATTTATTCTGCTGCTAAACGCCTGCTACCTCTTCAGTCACGCATTGAGAACCGTAACGTTAGAGAAACGTCGAAGAACATTCAGCAGGGGTTTGTTGTAGGAACACAGTCTGCGTTCCACTCCAGCTCTCTCTCATTGGAGCCATCACCGCCATCGCCCTTGTCGATGGAGTTTAACAAGCACAACATGAAGTCGATTAGCTCAGTTGACGAAACAGAGAGCAGAAAGGAATCCATGACGGTAACTCCATCAAACTTAACAAAAGGCTTACAAAACAATGGTGGTGTTTCTCAAAGCAGCACGGTGAGCCTGGGATGGGACTTTGACATGCCGAACCACCTTCAACATCAGCACGTTCAACAGAGCCAATCACTGCCAACATCACAACTTACTCACCAAATATCACAGACACCAGCGAGACCTATTGCTGTCAGACAGAGACCCGCTACTCTTTCTCGTACTGGATCTTCAGCATCCCTTTCAACCTCAGCGAGCTCCCTCCAAAAGAAGAAGCCCCCGGCCAACTCTATCAATGCCAATACAGAATGTTTCAACTGCCACACACAAAAGACGCCCCTTTGGCGTCGTGATCCATCAGGAAACACTTTGTGTAACGCTTGCGGACTCTTCCAGAAACTCCATGGCACAATGAGGCCACTCTCCCTCAAGACAGATGTGATCAAGAAACGTAACTCGAGACGTGGTTCGTCTTCTGTCACTGGAAGCAATGACAAGAAACTTGCTGCCTCTGTAGAAAAGGGAATGATGATGTTTACTCCGGTGTCAAACACAAACTCCCCTCTAACACCAGTTGAAACTTCGACTAATGCCTCTGCAGCACAACAATCACAACACCAAAACAATAACAGCAATAACAGACAGCGAAATGTGTTAATATTACCTAAACCATTAGGTGGTGGTGGTGGTGGTGGATCCGTCTCTTCATCCAGCGCAGTTCGCAAGATTCTACCAAGAACATCATCATCAGGGCAATCTCCCCTCGAACCACACCAGCTAGGAATGTCACCGCAGAACTTCGCGCAGACACCGAGTCCCATCACTATGCCTTCACCAATGTCTCCATCTGTCGGTTCTAATTACATGAACTCTGTAGGTTCATCACTCCCTTTGAATCATTCATCCTTGAACCTCGCTGCCTCCTTCAATCAGAAGCGTATCCCACCTAGTTTTCAGAATCAAACGCCGATGCTTCAACAGCAACAGCCGCAGCCGCAGCAACAGCAACAACAACAACAACAAGTGCAACAGCGTCGTTATGGCAGTGTTGGCAGTTCCAGTGGCGGTGGTGGATTCCGGCAGTACGACCACTATTCGCCACATGACTACACCACACCTCCCGGCGGATTTAATCCGTCTTTGAATGAGTTCAGTGACTTGTTTGCCAATGATGGAATCGGCACGGATATTGTCGATGTAATGATGGGCGATGCATTGGGCGGAGAAGCCGGTGCTCCAGGTGACGATTTAGACTGGCTCAAGTTTGACGTGTAGATCGATCAGGATGATTGAAAAATTAAAAAATTCTTTAATGGGTCTACGAGTTATTCTTCAATTCTATGTAGTTTGTATTAGCTTTTGTTGCACTCTAGTTGGAACTTCCACGGGCACCAGCACCTGATGTGATGAGCTTGAACTGTTCCTCATTCAAAACGATCTGTGGTAATTCCTTCGTGGGTATTCCTGTTGGGGCAGGCAAATATCCAATCTTGATCAAGTATGCAATGTACACACCAATCTGTTGACTGTCAATACCTCTCCCAGCACTAGCATCGACACCCGTCCAGTGCTTGTCGGCCCTTAAACAGGAAACGGCATTTGCGTCATCCATTTCTGGGGCCTTAGTGTCAGTTGGCAAATCATCAAGAACGAAATGCAACAATGGATACAACGCAGATTCTCTAGCGTCATGGATCACAAACTTCTCTAGAGCCTTGGTCCATGTAATATAGTCACTGAGCTTCAATTCATAACCGTAGTCCTTCAAGGCACCGACATAATCCTTGAAAATAGGACGTGGGTGACCAGTGACTTGAACTACTGCCAACTGATCCTGTTTTGGTGGGTTCAAAGCAGCGGCGACAACAACACGGGCAACGTGATCAACAGGGACCATATTGATGTTGTTGTGGATGTTTGGATAAGAGCCCAGCTCAGCGCAGCCCTTCAGAATACGCAGCAAGAAATCGTCGGTGTTAGAAGATCCGGTATGGGTTTCACCCGTGACGTATCCAGGTCTGATAATAGCACCTCTCAGACCACGCTCACCTGCCCGTCTAATGATATATTCAGCAGCCCATTTGGATTGGCCATAACCCGAGCCCAATCCGTAGGCAGAGCCTTGCAAGTCATCAGACTCTAATATACCAGTCTTTCCTTCAGACACAAGTTTGTCAGAGAGTTCAAAAAAGTGCTTTGTGTCCAATGTTGAGGTGGAAGACACGAAGGAGAAGTACTTGGCCTTACCCGACGCAGCCAAGTTCAAGACATTGATTGTGCCAATAACATTAGCATCGCGAAGCTTGGAGTACGGATACACCCAATGAACAAGGGCTCCATTGTGAATAATAACATCTATCGATTCGGAAAGGGAGGCCCATTTTTCGGAAGTAAGACCAAACTTATCCAAGGATAAGTCACCGAGAACAACTTCAATCTTCTCCGCAAAGGAGTCCTTCCAAACACCATAGGTCAATCCAGTCTGCTTTAGTCTTTGGAGACCCTTAGTAGCATCACTGGCACGCACATGAGCAAAAACCTTTATGTTGGCATCACGGTTTAACAAGTCAGCGACAATGAAAGAACCGAGGAACCCAGTGGCGCCGGTGACAAACACATTTATAGCGTCAGACTTTGAAACTGATTCTCTAGAAGTATATGATGGCTGGAGGCCAGATTCAGTTAGCTCTTGGGCATCCTTAAAATAATCAACCTGAGCCTCGGCAACAGGAGCTTCACTCGACTCAGCCCCAGGTAATGAGACGTCATTTCCCTCCTTGATTTGATCAATCTCCTTAGCAAACGCCTTGATGGTAGGGAACTTGAAAATGGCACCAAGTGGCAAATCAACCACAAGTTGCTCTCTAATTTCAAAGATCATTCTCGTAGCAAGAATTGAATGACCACCAAGATCAAAGAAAGAATCATCAGAAGAGATTGAAGAAGGACGTTGTGGCAACACATTCAACCATGCATCACGAACCTTTGCCTCAGTAACAGTCCATTCAGACTCATCAATGGCACTAGCACTGTGCTTGGCTACTATCTCTAATTGAGCAGTAGTTGGAAATGGCAGCTTAGGCTTGTCAACCTTACCGTTAGGGTTTAATGGCAACTTCGTGAATGGAACAATAATTGATGGGATGGCGTAAGACGCCAATCTTTTCTTCAAGAAATCCTTAATGTCCTTTGTCAACAGTCTGAAACCAACAAGACCTGATACAATGTGATCATTTGGATCTTCTAGTTCATCAACACTTGACTTGAACTGGTTCAAATCATCAGCATCATTTCTTGGGACAATGTAAGAGATCAGAGTTGGCTCATTGTTGTGATCCTTGCGCACCAGTGTAATATTCTCGCGAACCAATGGATGCTGTGAAATGTTTGTGTCAATTTCACCAAGTTCGATTCTGAAACCACGAATCTTGACCTGGTCATCTGCACGCCCACAGCACTCAGTGTTGCCATCTGGCAAGTAACGACCCAAATCACCAGTTCTGTATAGTCTGTCCCTTGGACCCTTCCAGAATTGCCTCCATGTTTCGCCCTTGTTCAATTGCGCATCCAAATCATTCCACGTTTGGGCATCGACATACCAGTTGTTGACAAACTTCTCTTTGTTGAGGTCAGGCAAACCTCTGTAACCTTCAGACAAACCACCTGCTCTGACATAGATCTCACCAACCTCACCAACACCACATGTTTGAGATCTGTCATTTCTGTTGACAACAAGAAGCTGAACATTTAGCATACCTTTACCAGCTGGCATAATATCCTTTTTGGATTCCAAGAATGTTGGGTCTGCCTCACGGGACGCCACTTCGAAATACGAGACAGCTCTCTGGGTCTCAGTCGTACCGTACATGTTAACAATGAAGACGTTTTTGGCCAATGTTTGTAATCTCAAACAGTCCCTCTTGGTCAAGATATCACCCACGAAGAACGCATGGTGTAGTGATGGAATCTCAGCAGTAGCCTGAGCAGACAGCAGCTGACCCATAGCAGGGGTCAAGTGTGTGACAGTAGCACCATACTTGGCCATCCACTCAGCCAACTTCCCTGGTGTACCAATGTCATCAGCGGTTGGAACCAGCAACTGGGCACCAAGAAAGATTGGAGTGAACATATCTCTCTGAATTGGATCATGAGCAATACCGGAGAGCATTGTAAATCTGTCTTTTCCGCTCAAGTTAAAGGTCTTGGACATCCAGTCAAAGTAGTATGCAAGAGAAAAATGTCTTCCTAGAACACCCTTTGGTTTACCCTCAGAACCGGATGTGAATGACAACGTTGGGTTTGAATCAGGACCAACAAGTACTCCAGTTGGAGCAGTAGACACGCCATTCAACACATCGCTGTCGCCATCCAAAACACCACCAAGAATCGTACCATTGTCTTGAAGAGCAATTTGTGGGATTCTAGAAACGACATTCAACTCGTTCCGAATGTAGTCCTCAACCAACTGATCGAGCTCACCTGCACTCTTAATCACAATCAAACCCTTTGGTTGGGCAACTTCCAGGTAAATGTTTTGTCTGGCTGGAGGGTATGCAGGATCAATCACAGAGAAAGTTGCACCTGCTTTCAAAACCCCCAGCACAGAAACTAAAAGGTCAACACCTCTTGAGGAATAAATCATTACAACATCGCCTCTCTGGATACCCGTGGAGACCAAATAGTTCCCAACAATATTAGAAGTTTCATTGATTTGGTTGTATGTGAATTCTCTGGCTTGCTTATCTGGAGTCAAGAAAGATGGTGTCTCAATGACGAGCACTTTATCTGGGAATTTGGCTGCATTCTCCTGGAAAATATCATGAATGGCACCTCTGTAATTAGACCAATCTAAATCAGCAGTTGGATCAGGAAGGCTTGACTTCTGGGACTCTGTGATGAGGTTCGCCTTGGTGACCTCGATGGATGGTTCAGCAATGACAGTGTTTAAAAACTGATTGAATTGCTCGCCAAGAATCTGCAAACGCTCCTCTTTATACAGTACTGCATTATAATAGACATCGTATGAGTTGTCATCCTGGACAAAGATGGCAATGTCTCTCACGGAGCCGTACTCGGACAAGTTCTGGTGTTGGTTACCGTGTTGGAAACTCAATCTGAAGATCTGTGGAGCTTGTTCTAAACCAGACTGGCTCTGAAGCGCCTCTGAAAGCACATTGTAGTCCACGGCTCTGTTTAAGTTCGTCTGGTACAACTCTGTGATCTGCTTGACCAAGTCGGTAAACCTGACAGTTTGAGAGATGGAGAGTCTAATAACAAACTCCTTGCCGCCGTTTGGGGAGTCGGTAGAAATGACAATATCATCATCACCAGTCAGTCTATAAATGAGAACCGCAAACACTGATAAACCCACTGTGAAGGCAGAGGCGCCCTCAATCCCGCTGGTCAGAGTTTCAAGTTGAGAAGCAACTGGAACTTGGAACGAGTACTTCGCTTCAACAATGCTCGTCTTGGTTGGCCTCAAGAAATCATGTGGCATGACAGAGAGCGTTGGGCTACTCAGTAGCTCTGTCCAGTATTCCAAATCGGTAGACATCGCTGCAGTTTTCTTTAATTGGAATGATAGAGAAGTTAAACGTCTTGATGAAAAGTTCATAGAAATTGAGTGTGGGTGAGTCATCCTCGGAAGTGCTTGGTTCTCATCCAATACCTCGTGACCTGTCAGCTTAGTGGTCGGAACTTGCGACCTGTCCACTTGCCCTGAACCTCGAAAAAAAAACATAGAGAACACAAACCTGTTGAAGATATCTCTCAGCTAACAGCACATTTTGAGTAATTCAACGATTCAGAGTTGTTAGGTGCCACTTTTCGGGTGATACTATTGAAAATATCCAATTAAATTCCAACTTTTGTCGTTGTTTTTACCTCACAGTCATCATCATTTAAGCCCTAGGTGTTTCAATGTCACAAAGAAAGCTTCAACAAGAGATCGATAAGGTCTTTAAGAAGGTTAAGGAAGGCCTTGAAGTCTTTGAAAACACCTACATTAAGCTTGAGCGTTGCGAATCGAGCTCACTGAAAGACAAGTTCGAAGGTGATTTGAAGAGAGAGATTAAGAAGTTGCAAAGGCAGAGAGACCAAATCAAGACTTGGCTGAGTGGAAACGATGTCAAAGACAAGAAACCTTTACTCGAGTACAGAAAACTCATCGAGAATGCAATGGAGAAATTCAAAGTTGTGGAAAAGAACATGAAGACGAAGGCCTTTTCAAAGGAGGGATTGAGTATGGATAGATTAGATCCTAGAGAAAAAGAGAAGAACGAAATGAGCGACTTCATCCACCAAATGTTGGACGAATTGGAAAGACAAGTTGAGAAGAACGAAGCAGAGATTGACCAGTTGCTAAACTCCACTAAGAAGGGCAGAAAACTAGATAGTGCCAAGCAGGCTCAGGTCAATGAACTACAGGAAAGAGTCGATAGAAGTCAGTGGCATGAGGAGAAATTGGAGCAAATTCTAAGATTGATTGCGAATGATGAACTGGAGTGTGAACAAGTGGTTGAAATCCAAGAGGATATAAGATACTATGTGGAATCCAACGAGGATAATGACTTTATTGAAGATGAGACAATTTATGACGAGTTGAACTTGGACGAAGCAGAAGAGGCATACGGTAACATTGGAGATTTTCCTCCAGTCCAACATGCCACAGAAGAACCTGAAACGCCTACATCCCACACGCCAAAGAAGACACTTGTTCCTCTAGCTCAACCAGTGAACACATCCACCACCATCAACGCCACCACCACCACAGCAACAGCAACAGCAGCAGCAGCAACTTCTTCTTCTTCCATCCACATTCCAAAGGCAACAATTACCACCCCAATTCAATCTATCGGTGCAACAAACTTGAAGCCAGCAATTGCTCCTAAGACAGAGCTCAAATATTCCTCGGTCATTGCTGCTGCAAGCGCATCAGCACAAACAACTTCACCTGTGTTTTCCACTCTGCCTCAATCATCTTCAGATGTTATAAATGACTACGAAAGTAAGACACCAATACCTTCAGTTCCAATTCTTTCAAAGACTACCAGCAATTCGACATCTGATGACAAGACATCCAGCAGAGAGGCTACCCTCTCGCCAATGGATAATCAGAAAACACTGATGGTCAACAAATCAATTGTTTTACAGGATTTACTCCCACATTTCGAGAGGCTGAAGCAGAATGTCCATAAGCCTCAAACATTGGATGAGATTTCCAAATTGCTAGAAAATTCACTTCTTAATTGTCCAGACTCATTGGATTCTGAAAGAACCAAAACCTACACACCAAGACATCCACTTTCGACTTCGATCCATTACCCACAAGAGCAATTGGTTGAGTTGTCATACCCTTCACTGATAAGAAAACTAGACTTATCCACCTTGTTCTACAATTTCTATTATCATCAGGGTGAGTATGTGCAGTTGGCCAGTGCCCAAGAACTCGTGAAGAGAAACTGGGAATATGATGTAATCAGTTCCAGGTGGTTCCAGAGAACTGAGGAGATTCAACCTCCAAGCTTTGTGAATGGCAAGGTTGTGAACTCTGAAGAAAAGAAAATCATCTGGAAGTATTTCGATTGTGAAGGAGCGTGGCTGCCTCGTCGCAAGGACGATTTTGACATTAACACAATGGAGTTGAGAACAGTGTTTTAAGCGTGTTCATATGTGTACTCAATGTAAAGAACCGCCGAATCAGGTTAGATGGTGTAGCAGTGAACTTGGAAGCTCAATATATATAGTGAGAAAGGATTATTTTCACAAGTCTTTGCAAATTAATATAGGTATGTGACAATCTTACGTACTTGTTAAGATTGGCAAAACAGGGGCTTGATAGCTCAGACGAGATTATATCTATGTTCTTCAGAGCGAAGAGAAGATATCAATTGATACATCGGAATCGTTTCAAAAGTTGTGAGTGAACGGTGACCCTGGGAACTCTGAATCATAAAGTCCTGTTACGAGCGGGTCTTCATCGAATGGCCCAGAAGTCTCTTCGGCTCAAGCAATTCAGTTTGTTCTTAGTCCATATGAGGACCTCAATGAGTTTAGCAGCACCGCTCAGCTGTCTGTCTGCTTTCCAGCCCTGCCTCAATCTCCAGAGTGCAATACTTTTTTTTGAGTGTGTGTCCTAAATCCTAGTTTGGCACTTCCTCACAAAATTGAAAGGAATGTTGAATTGATGAAAGATAAACTCATTGAGAAACGGTGCTTAAAGACATCACTACCAGCCATGTCCGAAGACACGACTAAACTAAATGCTTCCAAGCTTGGTACCAAGCAGTACTGGAACGACTTCTATGCCGTTGAGCAGAACAACTTTCAAGAGAATCCGGAGGACACTGGTGAATGCTGGTTCTCTGACTGTGATGCAGAGGAGAGTATGATAACTTTCCTTTTTGACAACTTGGGCGAGCGTGCCATCAAGAAGGATTCTAAGATTTTAGATGTCGGCACTGGTAACGGTCATTTGCTTTTCACTCTGAGAGATGAAGGGTTCATGGGCCCAATGAAGGGAATTGATTACAGCGCCAACAGTGTCAAGTTTGCCACAGAGATTGCTAAAGATCAGGAATACGATGGGGTTCAGTTCGAAGAGGTGGATATATTTGATGATGGATGGAGTCCTGATGCGGATGTCGATGTTGTGCTGGACAAGGGGACACTGGATGCGATTGCCCTGAGTGGGCTAGAGTTTGGAGACAAGACTGCTGTTGAGTTGTATGGAGTAGTGGTACAAAAGCTGATGCATGCTGATTCTGTTCTACTGATTACAAGCTGCAACTTCACTGAGCCCGAACTGATCAAGATCATTGAGACTACGGGATTAAAGGCTTGGAAGGATATTTCATATCGGTCTTTCGAGTTTGGCGGTTACAAGGGTCAGACAATCTGTTCAGTTGCATTCGTGAAGAGTTGAACCTACTTGGGATTACGAGAGAAATTAATACACATACCATTATTCTCTAAACACTTTGGGGAAGAAGCTCAGTGATGGCATCAAACAACTCCTCCCTTGTCTCAACTTTGCCTGTCTTCAAAGCGTACTGGACAGGTTTGCCATTCTCAACAGAAGTAAATCTGATGAACTTTTCACTGTTCAAACTTGAAGGCATTCCTTTCACGACATCCAACCCTTGAACCAAGGCTGCATTTAAGATTACCTTCAACAAACCATTAGAACGCATAATTACGCGCGATTTGGCATCCTCAGCTAGCGACTTGTTAACATGAAGGGTACCAACACCGCGTTCTTTCCAACCCTGAGAGACATCTGTTAGGTCCAATGCATACAACTTCGATTTGCATGTAAACACTTGTTTCTCGTTCTCTTCACCAGACTTGACATCTTGCTTTTCGAGATCAACTTGTTTGTAAAGACTTGCGTTTGAAGCACTCCCTTTCTCCTCATCATCATCGGGGTCTGCATGATCTTCAGTCTCGGGCTTCTTGTCAAAAATGGACTCTTTAGAAATGGCCTTCTGGAAGGCGTTGCCAAACTTAGACGTACTTCCAAACACAGTCCCACCAGATGGTGGAGCTGATGAGCCAAAAATTGGCGCTGATGCTGGTTTTGGTGTAGTATTGGGTGTTGAGGAAAAGACGCTGTTGTGTGCTTTGATCATTGAAAAAGCACTATCTGCACCAAATGCTGTGGTGGAGCCAAATACAAACTTTGGCTTTATTGGTTCTTCTGTTTGTTTCTCTTTGGTCAAGTCTTTCTCCTTCTCAGTTGTATCGTCCACCTTGAATTCCCTCACTTTTGTGGTATCAGCTTCGGTTTCATCTTTCGTCTCTCCTTCCTTTTTGCTTTTTTCCTCTGTGGTTTCAGTGTTCTCCTGTTTGGAGTCATCAGCATCCTGTTTCTTCTTCAAAGGAGCAATTGGTCTCTTAGAGACTTTGCTTCCATTCTCATCGCCCTCCTCAAAATCATCCCTTGTTCTCTTCCTACTGAGTTCCTCATTCTCTGATGGAGTAGTGGTTTCTGGAATTGCCGCAGCAGCAGCTGGTTGCTGCTCAGCTTTTGCTGACCTTTCAGCAGTAACAACTTCATCACTGACTTCCATCATTTCGCCCTATAATTGCTGAGCTTGTCTTTGATAAATACGATGAACCAAAGTGGTGTTCAGTTTCGTTTGCAAAGTTCTTTTGACACAAGAAGAACCAGCCAATCCAGTAAAAAAATGAAAAAAATTAAGCAAGTTATGTAATTCTTACATAATATCATTTAATGTGTCCCCTAGCAGACTTTCTCCTGAGTCACCAAAACCTGTTAAAAAATCTCCCAAACTCGTCTTTACAACCAAAACATCACACGCTCAAAATGCTCCGCTCCTCCATCAGCCAGAGCAGAAGACGTATGGCCGCCCAAGGCGCCAGAATAGCAAGCTCGGCATGTTCTGCTGCTGCTGGTCCAACTGCCTCCGCTAAGCTCTCACTGCAAAGAGCAACCGCCCACTCTGTGGCAGCCATGAACTGTCATGTCAGCGCTTGCCGTACCTACTCCACCAGATCTACTGTGGTGCAACTTCTGAACAACATTGGATCTAAACGTGAAGTTGAACAGTACTTGAAGTACTTCACAAGTGTCTCCTCCCAGCAGTTCGCGGTCATTAAGGTCGGAGGTGCGATTATCACTGACCACTTGCCAGAGTTGGCCTCCTGTTTGGCTTTCTTGTACCATGTTGGTTTGTACCCAATCGTACTACACGGCACAGGTCCTCAAATTAATGCCCTTCTTGAGGCAGAGGGTGTCGAACCTGCCTACGAGGACGGTATTAGAATCACTGACCCTAAGACTATGAGTGTAGTCAGAAAGTGCTTCTTGGAGCAAAATTTGAAGCTTGTCACTGCCTTGGAGCAAATGGGTGTGCCAGCCAGACCAATCACCGCAGGTGTCTTTTCGGCTGATTACTTGGAGAAGGATAAGTACCAATTGGTTGGAAAGATCAATGGCGTCAACAAGTCCCCAATCGAGGCCTCCATCCAAGCGGGCGCCTTGCCTATCTTGACTTCCCTAGCAGAGACTCCATCAGGCCAGATCTTGAACGTCAATGCTGATGTTGCTGCTGGAGAGTTGGCTCGTGTTTTTGAGCCTTTGAAGATCGTCTACTTGAACGAAAAGGGTGGTATCATTAATGGTAACTCTGGTGAGAAGGTGTCTGTTATAAACTTGGATGAGGAATACGACGACTTAATGAAGGAATCATGGGTTAAGTACGGTACTAAGCTTAAAATCAAAGAAATCAGAGATTTATTGATGCACTTGCCACGCTCTTCCTCTGTTGCCATCATCAATGTTCAGGACTTGCAAAAGGAGTTATTCACCGACTCTGGTGCTGGTACCATGATCAGAAGAGGTTACAGACTATTGACCAGAAACTCCCTATCTGAATTTCACGAACCAGAACTGTTGAGAAAGGCTTTGCAAAGAGATGTTGACATCTCCTCAGGTAAAATTTCTGTTGCCTCTTACTTGAGAGAGTTGGAGGAAACTAAGTTCAAGTCATATGGTGATGAGCCACTTGAAGTTTTGGCCATTGTTAAGCGGGGCACTGAGGCCAACGCCAACGTTCCAGTTCTAGACAAGTTCTTGGCTTCGAAGGCTGGTTGGTTGAACAACGTCAGTGACAATATCTTTAGTTCCATCAAGAAGGACTTTGCGTCCTTACAGTGGGTTGTAAGAGAAGATGACCCAAACTCCAACTGGTTCTTCTCCAAATCTGAAGGTTCTTACACCAAGAATGGCCGCACCTTGTTCTGGTTTGGTGTTGAAGACACAGCCACCATCTCCAAGTTGATCTCCAACTTTGAGTCACATGTGTCCAAGATTCCATCTACTTCCTCAGATGTCGCATCTGGTGTTTTCTCAGCTGGATCTCAACAGAGATCATTCTCCACTACCAGACAGCTTAGAAGAGCTTCCAGCAAACACACATCTAAACATTTTGGTGTCAGAACTTTTGCTACTGAGACCAACCCAAACCCACCATTGCGTGAAGGTACCAACACTAAGAAATCCAGAGTGGCATTAATTGGTGCTAGAGGTTACACTGGTCAAAACTTGATATCCATGATTAACAACCACAAGTATTTGGAGTTGACCCATGTATCTTCCCGTGAGCTACAGGGTCAAAAATTGGAAGGCTATGACAAGGCTGAGATTATCTATGACAACCTACAAGTTGAAGATATCAAGAGATTAGAGGAGAGAAATGAAGTTGACATCTGGGTGATGGCATTGCCTAATGGTGTGTGTAAGCCATTTGTTGAGGCCATTGAGAGCGTCAATGACGGTAAGTCCAAGATCATTGATTTGTCCGCTGATTACAGATTCGATGAAACTGGTGAATGGATCTATGGTCTTCCAGAGTTGAACTCTCGTGAGACCATTGCTAATGCTAGAAAGATCTCCAACCCAGGTTGTTACGCAACTGCCGCCCAGGTTGCCATTGCCCCTCTTGTGCCATATGTTAGTGGTGTTCCATCCATCTTTGGTGTTTCTGGTTACTCCGGTGCAGGCACAAAGCCATCTCCAAAGAATGATCCAGCTTTCTTGGAGAATAACTTGATCCCATACTCCCTCACTGACCACATTCATGAGCGTGAAATCTCCGCCCAGCTGGGTCTAGAGGTTGCGTTCTCTCCACACGTTGCTCAGTGGTTCCAAGGTATTACCCACACCATTAACATCCCATTGAAGGAGCCGTTGACCTCTAGAGACATTAGAAACCTATACCAACAGCGTTACCAAGGCGAGCAGTTAATTTCTGTCTCAGGTGAGGCCCCATTGGTAAGAGATGTTAGCGGAAAACACGGCGTGGTTGTTGGTGGCTTTGCCGTCAATTCTAAGCAAAACCGTGTCGTCGTTGTGGCTACAATTGACAATTTGTTGAAGGGAGCAGCCACTCAGTGCTTGCAGAACATCAACTTGGCCTTGAAGTATGACGAGTATGAAGGTATTCCAGATGACTTGATCATTCGTGGTTAAACGAAACACATTATAATAGAACCTTTTTGAATCAACATTCGTATATTTATACACAGATGCCTACAGATTATAAAAACCTAAAATGATTATCAATTTATACACTCTCTTGTCCTTAGTTTTTGCTATTCATCTTCTTCACAAAGGCTTCCTTCGCTAGCTGGATCAAAATGTCTATCTCACCGCTATCTTTGCACATGCTGTAGAATGTGGACTTCTCATCGCTGATCAGATTGTAAGGATGATCAAATTCAATCACTTCACCTGCGTCCATGACAAGAATCTTGTCATAGTCAATAATGGATCTCAATCTGTGAGCAATGGTCAAGATTGTACTGTTTGCGAACTCTTGTCTAATCGTCTGTTGGATTCTAGCGTCCGAGTCATAGTCGATAGAAGCAGTGGCCTCATCTAATAGCATGATCTTTGGAGCTCTCAGTAGAGATCTAGCCAGGCACATGAGTTGGCGCTGTCCCTGTGACAAGTTACCTCCACCCTCAGTGATCTCATTCAGCAAATTCAGGAACTTGTTGACATTTTCGCTGTCAGAATCACTAGAAGCAGATGCGGTCCCTTGCGCGACCTGGAGAATCTCGTCTTCATTGATCAAATTCACCCTCTTTAGAGCTTCAAAGATCTGAACATCGGTGTATATATTGAAAGGATCCAAATTGGACTTGATTGTACCTGTGAACAAAGTCGGATCTTGTGGGATGATTGTGATAGCTTGCCTCAATGTTTTTAAACCAATTGATGTAATATCGACACCATCAATCTTGATAAAGCCAGTTTCGGGATCCAAGAACCTGAACAGTGCAGTAATGATAGTTGATTTACCAGCGCCCGTTCTACCAACGATACCAACCTTGTTACTTGGTTCAACAACAAATGAGACATTCTTGATGACTTGAGGCAAATTTGGCGCATACCTCAAGGAAAGGTTTTGAACATCCAATTGACCATTCTCTGGCCAAGATGATGGTGGCTCTGTACGTTCGATGTATTCAGCTGGTTCCTCTTCAATCTCCAAGTATTCCTTCAGTCTTTCAACAGAGTTCATGGTCATTTCAACATTGGCATAAAGTCTAACAACCCACAACGCATTTTCATTGAAGGCAATGGCATACGATAAAGCAATACCGGCCAAACCAGCATCAATGCTGTCAATCTTCCACAGAACAAACGCACCAGAAGTCAAGACAACCAAAGCACCAATCAAGTCGTTCCTGGTACTCAGCCATCTGTTTTCAACCCACATGTAAAAGAACGGCTTGTTATTGTCATCAATCTTGTTCAAGTTTTCTTGCAAGAATCTTCTCTCTATACCATAAGCACGGATAGTGCTAACACCAACCAAAGTCTCAGAAAAGTGCTGGTGGATAGGAGATTTGGTAATCGAGTCAAATCTCTTCAACTCTCTGGAGCCACTTAAGTAGAACGTGGCAACAGTGTAATATAAAACAGATATTAGAATGGCAAAAAAGATGAACCCAGGGGTAATTATTGAGATCAATCCGAGAGTGAAGACAACAGCAACTAGGCAGGCTATGACCCCATCAGCAAATGAAATCAATTCTTGATCAACAGCTTCAATATCCTTAGAGAATCTATTCATAATTCTTCCAATTGGGGTAGAGTCGAAGAATCTCAGTTTAGCACGAAGAACCTTATTCAGTGTGTTTTTGAAGATTCTGGAAGATGCTCTAATACCAGCCCAGAACACAAAGAGAATTCGGATAGAGGATAGAGTAGCATATGCTAGACCCAACAAGGAGTAGATGATGATGAAGTAAAGGTTGGAGTTCTCTGTCTTCAATGCTTCCATCTGGTTTACAACATAGTGGTACTTAAGGACACAAATGTAGACAGACTTGACAAATAGTGAACGGCCAGCCATGGATTCAGCAATCGAGTTGATGGTGTAGGCAGGGTCCACGGCTTTTGCCCAGTTGCGTACCCACCAAGACTGGTAAATGAACACTGTCTGAGTAAATATGAAGAAAGCCAGCACAAAAAATACAATGACCTTTCCACCAAACATGTCAAAGTAGTATAAGTAGACATCACTTGAGACCACTCCATCTGACTTTGACTCTTCTTCAATGAGTTTTCCCTTCTTCAAGTTCTCCAACTCCTCGGCTTCTTCATCAATAAGATCAGCCCTGGACAGCTTTCTCAAGTTGTTGACCTGTTCCCGGGCTGTTTGTTGCAAAGTAGTTTGGTTCTTTAAATCAACAGAAGAGTTCTGTCTAGAAGAAAGGGTCGATTTGATCATTTCATCATCACCAAGGGCCCCAGAGTGGAATAATTGCTCCGGGGAACCTTGGTTCACAATTCTACCATTTTCCATCAAGACAGCAAATTCAGCCTCCTTGATTGTCAATGCGACGTTATGTGACACCAAGATAACAGTTCTGTTGTGCATCAAAGGGCCAGCAATACAATTCTCGTAGATGTGCAAAGCAGTGTGAGAGTCAACAGCGCTTAAGCAGTCATCCAAAAGGATGTGTCTCGAATTGCAGTACAGAGCTCTGGCTAGAGAAACTCTCTGCTTCTGACCACCAGACAAGGTGATACCTTTCTCACCAATTTCAGTCTGGTCACCAGCCTTCAAGATCTCAAAATCACGAGCCAAGCCACAAGCGTTCACAACATTGTTGTATCTCTCTTTGTTGTATCTTGAGCCAAAGATGATGTTGTTTCGAATAGTATCATTTAGTAACCAAGCTGCCTGAGAACAGTATGCAACAGACTCTGTGAGTCCTTCATCATCAACCTTGAGATCCTCTCTAGCCTTGTAACCAGGTAGGTAGACATGACCATCCAACTTTTCCATTTCACCAAGCAAAGCCATTAGCAACGAAGTCTTACCGCTTCCAGTTGGTCCAATAACAATATTCAATTTTCTCAACTTGAATTCAACAGATAGATCTCTTAGTTTAAAGTCAGATTCACTGTTGGAATTCCATGCAAAACTGGCATTCTTGAATCCGATTTTATTGGTATTGGTAGAATGTATATCCGCCAACTGCTCATACTTTGAAGTCTCTTCTTCATTTAAAAAGTTCTGGACACGATCCAAAGACACCTTGGATTGAATAACAAAACTCAACATGTCGGATAGTTGATCCAAGGGGTTTCTCAATAAATTGAACAGAGATAGGGCAGTGAACGCAATAGGAGTGGTCAATTTCTGTTCAGCAATAAATATATAGCACGCAAAGGAAACGAGAGTCACAATTGTTGGAGTAATAAACCAAACAAAGGCCAACAATGTCCAGACACCACAACGGGTCTTCAGCAAGGACAATTCTTCCCCTCTGATCTTCAAGATCTGTTCTTTGAACTGATCTTCCCAAGCAAAGAACTTGATAATTCTAATAGATTGGAAAGTCTCATTCAACTTCTGGATACGTCTGTCGGTGGTAGACAATAGGTTCTTTTGGTAATGACCCATGAGTTTCGCCAAGTAAAAATTTAGTGGTGCACAGGCTATAATTGAACCAGCACCAACAAGGGCACTCCATCCCAAGAGCCTCCATAACAAGAAAATAGAAATAACAATCATAAAGGTTGCACCAACAAATGCATGCAAGTATGCACATACTTCAGAAACCTTGAAAGCATCAACAGCCATCAAATTGATGATAGCACCCAAGTTGGCGGATGTTTTAGCACTCTCTTCATCACCGTCAACTTCATCAGCCTTCTTCAAGTCCTTTTTGTTCTTCGTTTCTTCATCCTCTTCATCTTCTAGTTGGTCTTGCGCTGATAGCTTTCTTCTTAATGCCTTAGCATAAATCTCACCAATAATAATAGACTTTAGTCTGATACACACTCTTCTGCCGAAGAACAGGGCCTGACCAGATGCAATCACCGATAAAAACTTACTGAAAAACATAGTGAAAATGTAAAACCAAGCTAGGGAAAGAGTCGAAGTAGAGCGGTCATCCACGTATTCCAAAACCCTCTTCAACAATAGCGTTGGGACAAACAAAATACAAGATTCAACAGCTGCCCAGAAGGCTTGAAGCAAGAGGTAAGGGCTAAAGAAAACCACAAGCCTCTTTGTGAACGTCCATTTCGGATGTGCTTCAGTGTAGCTCTTGAAACTCTTCAGGATGAAATACGAATAGTCTTCAACAACAAGGTCCCAGACATCAGCGATGGTTATTGTTGATTGGTACGCTTTCCAGATCAGTGGATTCACCCAAGAAAACGTCATAAAGTTGAACAATGAGGTGTGTGGCTCAGGAGAAGGCTTGGTTTGAGGATCAGTGATGTAGATTAGAGGGTTCTTGTAACCAATTGATGAGGTCAGTAAATTTACCAACAAAGCTGAAATGATCAAAAAGTCAACAACGTAGTAGGTCTTAGAGTCAGTGTGATTGATCAGAGCAGATCTGAACACCAAGACTTTGGAAAACCAAAGAACAAGATACGCCACAAAATTGTTGATCCATAGATTTGGAATAACATTAATAAGGTAGTGACTGTTTTCATTAAGGTTAAAGACTCGGAAAGTAGTAGTGATTAGCAACCAACTCCACAGGGAAATGTTAACAGAAACTCCTATGCTCAAAAATTCATTCTCAGTGAAGTTTTTGGATATCTGGGTACCTAATTGTATCAATATCAGTAGTAGCTCAAGCACCACCCTAAACTTCTCCCATCCAGACCTCTTGATTTTCTTTAGAACACCATGTGCTTCACCGTTCAGTTTCACTGGGGCCAAAGAGGCAATATCAAAGTGTGCCTTTTTCGTCTTTTCAATGAGCTCCTCGCTGTTCCAATTGTCATATCTAAGCTGGCTATCAGCGTTTGAGTCCATCAATGGCTGGGTTTCACCTCGTGAGTCCTCATTAGACTCTGGGGTCCTAGCCGCCAGTACCTTATTTATGAGAAGCTTTCCCACTACCACGAGGACCGAAGCGCCCAGCACGGCACCGGGCACCTTGGTCTCGAGCACCAGAACTCTTCCACAACTCGTAATATCGTCAAAGTGCCAGAACTCCGTGCAATTCAGCTGAGTTTCCATCGTTGACCAACCCTAAGAGTATGTAAATAGCTTTAAGAGTTGGGAAACGTAAACAAAGAAAAAAGATTGTGGCAAACTTACTTTTCACCTTTTTGAAAAGCGGCACATGGCATTCGCGAAATTGCAAGGGAGGCGAAGCACTGTTATCTACACTAGTCAACCTATCTGGGTTTGTGAAGGCTGAATAATTTCTTCACAAACAGACAGAGCTTAGTACATCAGCTTCTTTTCTCATTCAATCGTGATATATACATACCCAGGTTACTCAGCATTGGTGTCGTCTTGAGCTTGTGCGTTTACAGTTGCAGTTGATGCAGGAACACCAATAACAACTGGAGTAGTTTCAATTTCGGTGTTTGTCTCTGGCACTCCTTCCTGTTTGACCTTGGCTGATCTCACATCCACAGCGATGGAGGTCAAAACTTCACGATCGTTCAAAAGCTTGCCATTGAACTTAGAGACCTTATCCTCGATAGATTCACCATCTTTCAATTCCAGCTTTACAAAGGCATAGCCCTTATTTCTTCTCTCCAAGCTCTTATTTTGAGCTTCAAGTTTCTTCAGGACGTAGCCTGGTAATCTCAGGAATGGAACAGACACCCACAGTGGAACCTCGCCTTCTGCCTCAAAAAACGCCTGCACATCGTCAGCCTTGAGGGAAAAATCCAGATTTTTCAGGTACAAAGTGTCCTTCGACTTCTCACCTTGGTCAAATGGAATCTTCACCTTTGGAGCCTTCTTTACCTTTGGAGCCTTCTTTGTTGCAGGCTCATTCCTTTTCTCTTCGTTTGATTCAGCACCGTCCTCCCCTTCATTTTCCTTTTGGCTAGTCCTCTTCAAATATCTGACATAGATTTTACGGTTATTGAACTCGACATCTGTGAATTTTTCAATGATGTCGTTCAATTCATCGTCATGACCTTGGAAAGTCACAAACGCGTACCCCTTCGATCTTGGTGATGAGATACGCTTGCCATCTTTGAACTTTGGTTTTGCTGTTGGAATCTCAATTTTGGTGATTGTATAATCCTTGAACAGCTCCTCGATTTCAGGCTTGAGGGTTTTGTACTCAATGTTGCCGACGTAAAGTTTCGTGCCCGCTTGGGTGAGGTTGGGGGTTTCAGCTGCAGTCTCGTCAGTAGGAGTGCTGCTGCTAGCGACTGGTTGTGGCTGTTGCTTTTCTTCTGGGGCTGACATATCGCAGTTTTCTTGAACGTTGGTGAGTTTCTGAGAAAAGGTGAGGGGAGTTGGTTTCGAGATTGGTGTTAAGCTATATCAGTGGCACCTGTTTAGCTTCTGAAATGTCTTAATTGAGCTTGTTGTTCCAAGTAGAAGAAGATAAAAGGAAAGAAAGAGGGTTTTTTGACAGAACATCTGTAAATCTCCACGCCACTGGGTTGTGCGGATGTGTGGGTGTATTGTCATGTTTAGTTTTTCCTTGGTTTCTGATGTACTTTCAGCTAGAGTAAGCTTTTGAAAAGAACACCGAACCCCAGAATGCCGCTAGTCAACGAGAAGCGTATCGTGTTGCTAACGTTTCTTGTGCGATTGGTCATTCCATTTGTTCTTCCCTCGTCGTCAACCAATCTTCAGGGCTCTGTGGAGCTTTCGACCTTGGTGTCATCATTCAGATCACTGAAGGAAGGTGTATTCCTCTACTCCAACAATGTGGACATCTACGATGGCGGAGTTGTGCATCACTCTCCACTTTTTGTCCTTTTAATGGATTACTTCATTGACTCCGCTAATGTGCTCTACCCATTGATTGACGCGGTGATTGGCTACTACATCATCGAAATTGCGAGAACTCTACAGACTAACACGACGCTCAAGGGCACAAACAAGTTATCTCCGGAGACCATAGGATTGATATTTGCGCTCAATCCACTTTCTGTTCTCTCCAACCTTGGCAAGTCTACTGTCGCCTTCAACAATCTATTCATCGTGCTGTCCTTTTACTACTCCTTGGTTGGTAACACCTCTCTCAGCGCAATTGCCATCAGTATTGCATCATACATGTCATTCACCCCTCTTTATTTGATTATTCCATTGCTCAAAATCACCTCTGAGAACAAGAGATCCATTCTACATTTCCTAATCATGACTGTGGGAACGATGGGCGCGCTGATCGGTGTCAGCTATAACCTTACAGGTCAATCATGGGCATTCGTGCACTCCACATATGGTGTCATTATCAACTTCTCCAAGATTGCTCCAAACATGGGGTTGTGGTGGTACTATTTTACAGAGATGTTTGAATTCTTCATGCCATTCTACATTGCGGTCTTCAACCTGTACCAAGTTGCCTTTGTTATCCCATTATCTCTTCGTTTGAACGGCACATTTGCGTACATCTTGACTCTTGGATGGTTGAGTTATTCCAAGCCATACCCTGAAGTTGGTGACGTTGCATTGTATTTCAATTTGCTGCTACTACTTCAGCCCGTGTTCAAGTATCTCACATATTTCACAGCAAGTGCCTTGATGCTATTATTTACTGTTGTCCTTGCCCCTATTTTTTACCATTTGTGGATTGATTTGGGATCTGGTAACTCTAATTTCTTCTACGCCATCACTTTGGTTTATTCATTGGGAGTGGCGAGCACTGTTGCCGATTTCATTTGGGGATATCTGGTGCAAGAATATCATGATAGCAACAATGGAAAAAACACTGACAAGAAGATCTCTCAGTTCTAATACATCTGAAACACTGCTGACAATATTGTGCACCTCTTATTAAATGATTCCCTTAAATCTTAACTGGCTGGAGTACACTCTCTGTAGTTCAGTTCCTTCTCTCAATGTTACACGTGAGTGATTATATAATCACCATACTAAGTTTTCGGGGTTTGAAAATTTGGACTGACTCAAATGGAAGGTCTAAAGTTTATAACGTTCTTTCTACTCCCCACCCTTACGCGAGTATCAGAGTTGAAGCTCAACTGACTGTGAAGTGTGAAAGTCCCTCAGGATATTCACTTGAACCCGCTGCGGTACACCTATTTTGCTTCATTTGTTTTTTACTACCCCGAAAAAGGACCCTCGAAACAAACCATCCTATCTACACAAGACACATCCTCTCTCAACCATGAGTACACTTGGCCAGGCTGCCTTGTCCGATGCCTCTACCTCCTCAGGGGCAGAACTATCTGGTGTGAACAAAAAGCCAAACGCGAAACATGTTTCCAGAGCCTGCCTTGAATGTCGTCACCGTCATCTAAAGTGTGATGGACAGATTCCTAAGTGTGGAAGATGTACACAGCTCGAAAAAGATTGTTCCTACGTGAAGAGTAACAGGGGTGGATCTCGCCAGAAAGGTGTCAAGAAGGCCAAGAAGAACCCCGCGGATGATGATCACTTGCTTGGATTCAAGTTGCCATGTGTGGCTGGAAGCGGTGAGGTCAAGCCCTGTCCAAATGGTCATGACAAGAACTCATGTTCTTTTCTCAAGGATGGCAGTTTGAATGCACTGCCATGCTCACACAAGGGTCAAGAGGCAAAGAGTAAGATTGGGTACGAGAATTTGAAGAGACCACGCATCTCTGGAGGCGAAAAGTATCTGAATCAAATGTTCAAGAGAAGCTCAGTGATTCACAACTATTATACTCATTTTCACAATGCACACCCCGTGCTTCCTCCATTGGGTGAAATAGACCAGTTTCTGATGCTGAGCGATTATCCGAAGGAGATTCTTGCAGTGATGAAGATTTTGGGTGATGGGTATACCTCAACTAAATACTCCAAGAATATCAATGAAGTGTTTGAGATTGCAGCAGAGGTTGTGCAATACATTGACAACCATGAGAATGATGTTATTACTCTCCAAGCACTGATACTTTTGTCCTTATCTTGCCATATCTCAGCTCTTCATGACATTAGTACCTCTTTAAGACACCAAGCCATTGACTTAGCCATTCATCTGGATATTAACAATCTTGATTCTGATGTATTCACCGGAGAAGACATTAATGGTAATATGTCCCCTGTAAAAGATGACGCTTCTCCTTCATCTGGTGAAATCAACATGAACTTTTACAATACCAAGAGAGTGCGGAAACTCCCAGATTCGATGTTAAGAGAATCCGCGAGAAGATGTTTCTGGGAACTATTCTTCCTTGATATAATTATCGGATCAGCTGACGGTAAATCTTTATCCAAGCTAACCTCTATAAAGTGCTTTGTAAAGTTTCCTTCGGTTCCAACAAAATTCCAATTCGACTATGAAACAAGATCATGCACTTCTAAACTGGTTGATGATTCCGTGAGACTCAATAACGTTATCTTCTCGGAGATGAGCATTGGTCATCAGTATACCAAACTGACAGCATCTTTATCGAACTGGGAGCTCAAATTCTCCAATCCAGATTTTTACAAGTTGCCATACCTGATTGATGGTAATGGTGCTGTGAATGAAGGTATCCAGCAGGGCTTGATCATGTTGAACTATGCCAAAATATTTACGCATAGACCATTGTCATTTCTGTGGAGGTCAGACATTCCGCGAAACCTGAAAAGTGTCGAGAAGCTGACTGATGAGTTGATGAAGACTGAGCACAACTTCCAGGAAGTGCCTAATGAGAAGGACTTAATCAACTCAAGAAAGATCATTGAAACAAGAAAGACAATTGATGCTGCGAACTTGATTGCCAAGACATTAATTGACACGAATCCAATCGATATCCTTCACAGAACCCCTCTGAATGCATGTTCATTAGCCTTTGCTGGCTTAGTCCACCTCTCCGCTTACTTGTGGTCCACTCAGGTTGTTCAAAGTACAGATAAGCAAACCCAAATTAACACACATGACTTAAACATTTATGAGGAGTACATGAAACTTGAATTGTCAGGGATATACCAGATCTCTTCCCATTGGTACCTGAGTTCCAAGATTGCCAACTATCTATTAGACAGCATTTCAAAACTGCTACCTGATTTACATCAGAAACTAAACACGCATTTCCAGCATCACATTGAATCCAATAAGAAACTAGAAAAGGAATCAAAAAGGAAACTGCATGAACAAGAACAGCTACTGTTGAAGCAACATGAGCTTTCGAGAAAGTCTGAATTCTCCCAGGTGATGAGTGAACCAGCCGGGTTCCTACAAACTGGAATGAGCTACAATTTGCCAACTTCGTCGGCTGGTACAGATCTACCTCCGATTCCGACATCGCCCCAATCACAGACATTGTTCTCACATAAGGAGGGCTCAGTCTCGTCGGTTTCCACTGATCCATCATTGGAACACCTTCCTCAACGAAGCACATATCCTCTACATCCAATCAGCATTTCCTCGTTGATGGAGAAGGATCAGACTCCGTTAGATCGGGTCCTTGCCACTGTGAATGCTCTTTCCAGGCCAAGCGAAGGCCTAATGGACTCTCCAAATTCAGATACTGGTTGTGATTGGATTGATAACAACCAATTAGACTTTGATTTCAAGAATTATGATTTTGGTGACTTCGATATTGATTCTTTAACAGCGATTGACGATATGATTAAAAGTGCATCAAGACTATGCGATAACGAAATATGATGGGTGAATCTTTATTTATGACTTAATATATTCCTATATATGCTCACAACAATGATGGGCTATTACTTGTAACTACCGTCGATGCACGTAAGTGCATTTCCACTCACATATATGGAGTAGTCGTTGTTGCCATTCTTGACCTTCTCTACTTTGACAAAGATGGTGCCGTCTCTTCCAAGCATCTGTCCCTGTTTAATAACCAACTCTCCTTCGAATCCTTCAAGCTCAGCCAGGAGAGAGGCATCTGCACCAGCCCCACTGCCACAAACAGGATCTTCAATAATGGAATCCAACAAGAAGAAGTTTCTTGCCTCATACACTGGCACGGAATCATGGGCTGAAAGAAGATCACCATACGGGCCAAATACGCTGAAACCATAGTATCCATACTCCAAACTGAGCTCTTTCAACTTTCCAAAGTCAGGCTTTAGTTCAACAACATTCTGCGCGGACTTGAGCTTAATGGTGACCCAATCAGGTCCATCGTTAACCTCAACAAAATACTCATGTTCATCGGCAGAGGTACCCAATGCCTTCAGTATATTATCTTTGTCAACATTCTGACCCGCTGGCGAATGGACATAGTGTGGCAATCTGAATCCAATCTTGCCTGTCTCTAAGTCGTGTCTCAACTCCACAATTCCAGCAGCACACTCTTGTCTTAGCAGTCCATCGGTTGAAGCCACGAGACCTCTTTCGATAACTGCATGTGCAGATCCAATAGTTGGGTGGCCAGCAAATGGAAGTTCCTCCGAAGGTGTGAAGATTCTCAGTTTGTAATCGGCCTTGGATGGGTCAGTTGGAGGTAGGACAAAAGTCGTTTCTGACAAGTTTGTCCAATTGGCAGTTCTCTGCATCTCTTCGGTTGAAAGATGAGCAGCGTCGAAGAACACTGCTACGGGATTCCCCTTGTGCTTCTCAGAAGTGAATACGTCGACTTGTTTGAATGGTGGCATTGGTGAAGGCTTGGGGTGTTAGACAAGAACTGTTATTTGTCCTCTCCAGGATTTTGGCGGGGTTTTATATAATCCTTCGTCATGACTCACCCCCAAACAAAGAACAGATCTGTTTCTTTTAGTCACCAGTGATTTCTTTATTCAAGTTTGTTCGACAGGTACTGGGCAAGTCTCAACAATCCACCTTGGCTTTTGTAACAAGTATCGGTTCATAACTTTCGAATAGAGGCAAGTGACATTTACTGGGATGATCAGAAAGAGACTCGCTATAATTCTGGGATACTGTGGAATACTCAAAACCCCCAGTATACCCTTTTCTTGTTTCATAGTTGAACTGTATGATGAGAGAGCTACCAGAATGTTGCATACTTAGAGAACGATCAAGAGTTAAGTGATTTACATAAACTTACCATCGAGAGTCTCCAATTCTTCAAAGGAACTTTGTTTTAAGTACCAAAGTTAAATGTTAGGCTCTCCATTGTTCTCCAACCACTCGCCCTTATTCTTCTAGGTCTTCATCGAGGTTCTTCCACCATTTAGGAGTGTATGTATGGGTAGCATTAGCATTCAAGGCTGGTCCCTCAACCAGTCAGCTGGAAACGAGTTGAAAAAAAAAATTCTAGCGTTCAATGTTTCAAATAACAAACAGCGTAGGCCCCATCAGACCCCAAACTTTCAAGCCCATGGTAAGTTTATGAGTCTAACAAATCCAACTCTGGTATACTAACAATTTCATAAGACGGATACTTCCAAATTTACGCAGGAGACAACGATTCTCTTTCGCCCCAAACCACCCCTTAGGTTTGTCCAACATATAGATATAGAACCCCAGAACAGGAAAACGGCAGATATTTCACCTCTAGCCTCTGTGCTTGTCCAATTGCAGGAATATAAACAGGAACAACATCCAACGGCACAGCAATCTGAGGAAGAGGAGGCCCAGTTGGTTCGTATTGGACAGAAACATGCGCAGGAACAACAGAGGTTGGAGAAACTCCATAAAGATCTTGATGAATGGAACCCGGTAACTGATCCACTTATCAAAGGTGTCCCTTACGCCACAATCTTCATCTCGAACCTCCCGTATACCATGGATGAGCTCCAACTCCAACAGCAATTCTCGTCAATGGGTGAAATTGAACGTATCAGACTTGTGAGAGACAAGGAGACGAATCAGTCACGAGGCTATGCCTTTGTCGAGTTCGCCAGCGACAAGGATGCCCGTGAGGCCTTGAGATCGATGAATGCGAAGATAATAGAAGGACGCAGGTTGATTGTTGATTTCGAGAGAGGAAGAACAAGCAGAAACTGGAAGCCCAGACGGTTAGGTGGAGGTATTGGTGGACGAGACGATATCCATAAGAAAAGACAGAAGGAGAGCGCGTACAAGGTCATGCAGGAAAGACTCGCAGGTGCTGGAGGTATATCCAGTAGTAGGGGTGGGAATACGAGAGGAGGAAGAGGCGGAACCAGAGGAGGGAGTAGAGGTGCGAGAGGCAGAGGCAGAGGTGACAGCAGAGGAGGGCCACGATTTGACAGCAGAGGGAGTGACGAAAGAAGTAATCCTAGAAGTTTTCAAAGCACCACTACTAGAAGTTTTGACAACACTGTTAGAAGCTATGATGGCAGAGATTCAAGGGCTAATTACGGTACGGCATATCGAGGGAGCGGGGGGAGTTACCGTTCAGAAAGGGACAGCGTTAGTGGTGACTTTTATCAGAGAAGAGATACTGGATCCAGAAGACCTGAACCACACAGGGTTCCAGAAAGAGAGGAGGCAAGAGAAAGAGATGCTAGAGATCGCGATTATCGAGACAGAGCGTTGGAGTACAATTCACGTTCTAAACGAGGCATGATTGAAAGTGAAAGGGAAAGAGAACGGGAAAGACATAGGGAGAAAAAGGTTGAGGATATGGGGTATTGATATCATACATTTTGCAGTTGCCCTTGTGAACAAAACCATTCAACTCTGTAAAAACGTAAGGCTTGCCAGTAAAATTGCTCTTTTTTATCTGCGTCCTCCCAAGAAACTGAGCCTCTTCTTCTTCTTCTCCTTTGTATTGGGCACTGTAGGCCTCTTCAGGAGAGTAGTATCTATAGCACCATTAGCCACATCGAGGCTCTTCGAACCTGCACTACTCAGATCATCACCAGGCAAAACCTCCGTTTTAATACAACCATCCTTGGTACTCTTGCGTCCCCATCGGCTATAAGTTGGAGGAGGTTCAGTCATTAGTAATGGTGCCGGGCTCGAGGGAGGAACGTCCTCCTTGGGTGAGTTGGATTGTGTATGTAACTGTTGAGTCACTGCTTGCTCAAGGCTATGGGTATCTGGGGTTGAACTGTTGACAGGTGAGTTTCTTCTAAACTTTCCTCTGAAATTGAGAAAATTGGATTTTTCCCTTTCATTGGATGACGATGAGTGTTGAGTAGCAGATGCAATCGAATTATCCAGTGAAGATCTCCTCTCCAGAGGTGAGATCAGCTCCTCTTTGGATGGTGTTCCAGAGTCCGTCAACTCAAACTTGAACTTCTGGTTGACGACTCCGTTCGAATCAACAGAATTTCTCACCTCCGAATGGCCAGCATTCTCTCCCAATGGCTTTACGGATTCTTCACCTTTTTGGTGCATCTCTAGTGCTTCTTCCATTCTCTTATCTAAAGCCACTTTTCCAGCATCAAATTGCTCCTTGGTAACTTCTCGATAAAAGAGCACATATGCTGTATCCTGTTCATAGCCAGTACCACCGACAAATCCCAACACATATGAATCGTCAACTTTGGAGATCGCTGAGTCGTCAAACAACAGCCACCCTTCTCCCGGTACATTAACCAATGAAAAGTAATGGCCATGGCTCAACATACCATTGTGAACCACGACGCCATACAACTCATAGTACACTTCAGGATTGGTAGGTGGCTCAAGACTGAGATACATGGGGTACGCCATCTTGGCTGAGAGTTTCCCATAGTGGCCGTTTGGAGTGAGCGCAAATCTCTTCAAATGGAACGCGAGTATTGGTGGTAGTTTCTTCACCGAGATGGTTCTTGTAGCCTGTTGAAGGGAGTGGCATGAATCACATTGGTACATATCAGCACCAGACATCACCTCGATGGCCTTCAACTGCGGGAGCACACAGGATTCAAGCCTCTCGCTGCGATCTAGCTCAATATTTATATCCAAAAACGGTTGAGTAGTTACATTGGCTCGTTCACAAGTCAGACATTTGATCTGAGTCGTTTGTAACCCTTCAAACATCTCCCGTAGTGGACGAGGTGAAACCTTGAGTCCATGTTCAAAGCCGTCGATAATCTCATTCACAAGCCAGTTGAAAAACTCATGAGCATCCTGATGCTCTGCTGTGCGATACTCTGGTCTTCCTTTCTTTAGCATTTCGAAAAAGAATGAGGGGGATACTACACCGCTATTGGCCCGGTTCTCCAATATGCACTCCACCAAGTCCTTGAATGCAGTAAAGACATTGTCCTCTATTCCCAGATTGTTCATCGAATGATCTATGTTGACTATGGGTCCCCTCCTCATAGTCATCCTCTTACGAACATCTTGAAGCGCCATTGATGGCGACAAAGGTTGCCGTCCAATTGCGGAGAACACAAGGTCATTTGAAAATGGAGCAGTTCCAAGGGCTGTGGTACTTGTTGAAAACTGATTTGTAGTGTTGTCAGCGGCCGGGGGTATGGAGTCTGAGGTGGTGGCCTCATCAGAAGGACGCTTCCCGAACAGATAGACAGAAGTTCTTCTGAACAACCCACTTGATTTTCTGTCGTTTTCAGCTAGAGCTGGTGGTGTAGCAGATGCTGTCTCAGAGATGCTTATACTGCTGGCTGTAGGAGGAGGAGCTGTGGGCACTTGGACCAAAGAGTGGTGGGGCTTCTTTCCCGGCATGTCAAGACGACTTTGGTGGAGTGGTGGTTCTTGGTTCGGGGGTAGGTTGGATAGGAACACTTCAACTAGGCCAGGTGTGAACATCACACATTGAAGAACAGAGTTCGCATAACATGTGTTTCCAAAGTTCTCTAATCCAAAAATCTTGGTAGGCTCCTTCTCCTCAAAGACCTTTTTGCCCTCATCTCCTGTGACAGTATTTTCGGGACTGTTTGCCTCTATCTGATCCCGTATCGTTCGTTGCAAGTCTTCTTTGGGTCTCAGCACCGGTGAAGTTGTCATTGTTGTCTGAATAATATACAACTAGCAAAAAAGATAGCCCAGGAAGTGTAAAACTCTCTCTCAAGTTGTTTATATGAATGAATAAGGCCTCTCGTTCTGTAAAAAAACCCACACATCACCAACAATAAGGGGGGCCATTTGGCCCACCTTCCGATAACTACTTTAAATCGCAGACGGCTGCTGGAGAAAGCGAGATGAATAAATCCTATCTGTATCCAGTCTCACTACTCGCTTTACGCTTTACAGACATAGAAACGTATAAAACCCTGTATAAAGGTTCTGTGGAGACACAACTGTGTCAGAGAGGATCTGAGATTATTCCGACTCCGAGAGACTATCGGTCACGTGCTTCACTGAGAAAACACAATAAGGAAGAAAGTGCTATATTCTAATTGGTTGGGAAAAGGTATACCCAAGGCAGAGCTACGCTGGTCATGGCTAGGTCATAGCTGCTAGGCCAATTAGCAAAACAGGTTAAAAGCAGCTAATAAAATAGTAGGGTTACCAGATGTCTCTTGTGATATATTTCAGTGTCTTGGTGTGGTTTTACAACGCCATTCAGTCCCCATCGAAATGGCCGCGTGGTCTAGTGGTATGATACTCGCTTTGGGCGAAGAGCAGTAAACTGTTCTACAACTACTAAGCATGTGAGTGGTCCAGGGTTCAATTCCCTGCTCGGCCCATTTTTTTTTTAATTTGTCGCACTTGTTCTGCTTACTCTCGAATTGTGTAATCAACGGGCCGCCCACCTTTGATGCCACACACGCACGAAAACTGAAAAACTGAACTGGAAGCATCAATGGATGGCAAATAGTAGTACCTCACCACAGCATATCTCACAAGCTACATGATTAACAACAACGACTCGTTTATATCAGATGATGAAGAAGATGTCTGTCCACTTTGCGTGGAAGAAATGGACATTTCTGACAAGAACTTCAAACCATGTCCCTGTGGGTATCAAATTTGCCAGTTTTGTTACAACAACATTAGACAGAACCCGGAGCTGAACGGCCGTTGCCCCGCCTGTCGTCGTGTTTATGATGACGAGAGTGTTGAATACAAGGTCATGACGCCAGAGGAATTGCGCTTAGAGCAATCGAAGCAGTCTAGAAGGGAGAAAGAGAGAAAACAACGTGAGAAGGAGCGTAAAGAGCATGAGCAGGCCAACAGAAAGCATCTTGCTGGGATGCGTGTCATCCAAAAGAATCTGGTTTACGTCTTGGGTTTGAACCCCCAGGCGCCCTCAGATGAACTGCACGCTTTGTTGAGATCTGATAAGTACTTTGGCCAGTATGGTAAGATTCTGAAAATTGTCATCAATAGAAGAAACACGCCTAACGCCCCAATCAGCTTTGCCCAACATAACGGACCTAACTCAGCGTTTGGAGTATATGTCACTTTCTCTAAGAAGGAAGAGGCTCAACGTTGTATCAATGAGATTGACGGGTCTTATATTGATGGCCGTCAGCTTAAAGCTGCCTTTGGTACCACCAAGTACTGTTCCTCTTACTTGCGTGGTCAGTCCTGCCCTAATCCCAACTGCATGTTCCTTCATGAACCAGGTGAAGAGGCTGATTCGTACACAAGACAAGATCTATCTACACGCCAAGGCTTGAAGATGGATGACCATCAGGAGTTTAGAGCTTCTCCGTTCCAAAGAGTTCCAACTTCATCTCAGAATATCAACCATGGACAGCATGATGACAGTACTTTCGCTTCAGCAACTTCGCCAGTTACCCATCAACCTATCCTCAATGCGGTTCCGTTACCTGTAACAGCTTCTTGGGCAAACCCGACGTCCTCTTTATCCAAACCTGTCAATGACCCTGGTTGTACCTTGGCTGACACGTTGGCGTTCCCAACATTGGCTGAAGCCACCACTTTGCTTCAGCAACAACAGCAACAAGCCCAGTTGGCACACCAGCAGCAACAGCAGCTTCGCCAAAAGCAGAAATTGCAGTTCAATGATGAATTCAACTTGGAGTCTTGCACCAATGCATTTATTGAGGATACAACCCACTTCTTGGGTACATTAAACACTTTGTCTTATAGTCTGAAGCCAGTTGATTTCAACACTGAACAGTACCCAACCTTGTTTGCCAATGATTTCACATTCACACAAGCTAGTCCAGATATTACATTCCCAGCTTCTTTAGAGCCAAGATTATTCACTGTCAAGTTGGTACACTCTTTGTTCAAGCCTATTCCACCACCACCAAGTACTGCGATCCAGCAACAGATGCAACAGTCACAGAATGGGCAGTTTGGTATGGCACAGGGACCATCTCAGCAAGATTTGCAGCAGCAGCAATTGCTCCAACAACAACTGCTACAGCATCAGCAATTACAGTTGCAGCAGCAACAACAGCAACAGCAACAACAGCAGCAGCAGCAACAAGTCAAGGGAACACCAACCATTCCACCTCCTGGTCTGTTCAACCATGCCGAGCAGTTTGTTCAACAACAACAGCAGCAACAACACATTCCACAACATCAACAACAGCAAAGTGGCAACGGTGGTGCAGCGAGCGAACTGTTGAGCCATTTGATGAACGGTAAGAAGATTAGTTCTTGATTTAGTTTTCTACAAATGCATGTGTTTTATTAGATGTGAAGATTAGTGGTAGTCTTGTTTCTTTGTATACGCAACATATGGCTGACTGACTGACTAAACTAAAATGGCAGAAGAAATTGAATCAATTCACTATGGCTATTGGGCAAAACTCACACCAAAGTGCAACAGAATTATTGATACAATCACCAGTGTGAAGACCATCGCAATTCTCACCTTCGCAGACTTCCCTCTTAGCCACTCCAAGGAACCAGTCACAACGTGAGTACTGGGTCTAGCCCCAAAGGATTGAAAAAGTATCAATGCACAATCGTTGTTCTCAACAAATATCCGCTCTGCACCAATGGCTTCATTGTTTGAGTATGAATAAAGAACAGTTTCTCCTTGAGAGAATCCTTGCTTCCGAGCGCTCTTGACTCTTAGGATAATCTCAGTTACACTGGAGCTAAAGACAATATTGCACAAGTCAAATTGGTGACAAATCGTACTCAGTTCAGTGGAGCGACTTGAACAACCAGTAGGAGGGGGGGTGAGTCTCCCAATAGTGTGGTTCGTGAATGTTGAGTTGAATGTAACTCTCAAACCAGAAGTGCCAGGTTGCTTATAAAATGCCAAGTTTGAAGAGTAGTTCCCATTGATTTGAACTGGAGGGATGCTCACGGTGGTAACATTGACAATGGCTGTGCGAACAGTGGATGCTTGTTGGCTAAGAATAAAAGTGGCTAGTCTGTTTCTGGCACCGTTGATGCGCACAGCAGCGGGGTATTCACTCAGTACTGCCTTGTGGTACAAGCCAATAAACAAGTGAAGTCGTTCCTGGCTAGTGAGAACGATCGGGACTCTCTGTTCAAACTCAACTGGGAACTCATACGTAATTTGTGAGGTGTGTTGGATAAACAACCCATTACAGTCAGTGAAGTTCTTATCGCCGAAATGGAAAAAGCTCACAAGGCCCAAACGCTCCTCATCGGTTGGTGTGTTGCCGTAGATGAGTTGAAAAGCGGTGTCTCTGGTATCGACAGCCACCGCAAAGTACTTGTTCCAGCCCAAGTGAGGCTGGTGGAGAATACTGGTAATGACTTCCTCGACAGGCATGGTGGAGATAGCCTGCATGATGTAGCAAAGTGGGTCCTCCTTCTCATTACCACTGCTATCCAAAAGGTCAGAGAGCGGCTGAATAAATGGCTCTTTGATGTCAATAGGGTGGGATGGGGGAGACTGAGAGTCGAGGCGGAACGCAGCCGAGATTGGATGAACCATGGACGTCTGTATTTAAGAGAAAGAGGAAACTGCTGAAGGGAAGGAATAAAGAGAGGGCATCCCATCTAGTTTTTATAGGCATTCTTCGTTCATATCTTTCTGTTCTCTGTTTCCCTACAGCAGGTTTTTTCTGTTCCTCTTTTTACTGTTACCCCCAATTAAAAACATCCACCTGGCTGTTTTTCTGTCAGTTCAAAGCCCGATCATTCCTAGTAACCCGGATTCCGGAATCTGCCGCATTTTGTTTGTAATTTTGACACAATTCTTTTCTCACTTCCCGATAGCAGCCGTCAAATAAGAAACGAGTTAATTCTTTCAAACGCCGCCATGACTGTTAGGTCCCTTCTTTGATGATCGAGACTTTATGGTGGTGGAATATAAATTAACAAGTGTCTGCTCCCACTTTCAAAGTATTCCTCTTCATTGCTGTATTCTTTTGAAGTCGCAAAATGTTAAGACTGCAAATTACAAGAGCTTTACCTCTGTCTACCCCTCAACTGTCGCCTGTGGGTCTTCTTAGAGTCAGACACAAATCCTCCTACAACATCATTGGCACAAAGTTGGTCGACAACCCAGATGTTAAATCCAGTGACACTGACTACATCACTCACCCTGTTTTCCCTCACCCTCCAATGTCCCAAGAGGACTGTGAGAATGTCCACTTCACCCACAGGGAACCTCAGTCGTTTGGTGACAGGGTTGCTGATAAGGGTATCAAGTTTTGTCGTGGCAGCTTCGACTTTGTCACGGGGTACAAAAAACCTAAAGATACCAATGGTGTCCCTAGTACTGATTGGAAAGGAACTCGTTATGAGATGACCGAGGAGAAGTGGATGACGAGAGTTATCTTTTTGGAGAGTGTTGCTGGTGTTCCCGGTATGGTGGCTGCCTTCTTGCGTCACTTGAAGTCCTTGAGATTGTTGAAGCGTGACAAGGCATGGATTGAGACCTTGCTGGACGAAGCATACAATGAGAGAATGCATCTATTGACTTTTATGAAGATTGGTCATCCTTCTTGGATCACCAGATCGATTATCTATATTGGCCAGGGTGTCTTCTGTAACTTGTTCTTTGTGGCATACCTCCTCAAGCCACGTTATTGTCACAGATTTGTTGGCTACTTGGAGGAGGAGGCTGTCAGTACCTACACTCACTTGATCCATGATTTGGAGGCCAAGAAACTTCCAAAGTTTGAATCTGTCCAGATTCCTGAAATCGCCTGGCATTATTGGCCAGACTTGACTGAGAAGAGTACCTTTTTGGACTTGGTCCAAAGAATCAGGGCTGATGAATCCAAGCACAGAGAAGTGAACCACACGTTAGCCAATTTGGACCAAAGGGCTGATCGCAACCCATTTGCTTTGAAGGTTGATGGCATTCCAAAAGACGAACAGCCAGATGAGTACGAATTGAAGCATGCTAGGGGTCAAGGATGGGAGAAGTCCGATTTGAAGCTATGAGGCTGACATGACACGATGACTTACGATGAACGATATGATGATGATAAACCAATTACAATATTTCTAGATATATACTACACTAATGCTAACCGCTACGAAGATACTGATGACTCACTTTATGAATTTCCTACCAGAGGTTCAAAATATTTTATCCGTGTTTGTAGAAGTAGCTATCTCCTTCTCGGTTGGAACCTCCGGAACTATTTTGGACTGATTAAAAAGTGCCATGCCACATAAAACCAATCCCTCAACAACAACAACAACAACAAAAAAGCAATACTACTTCACCCACAGTATCACTCTCAGCTCAATGCCTTTACAATATTTCATTTTGAATAACGGAAACAAGATTCCTGCCATCTCCATATTCGGTCTCGGTACGCAATGGTTTAAGTCGGATGAGTCTAAGATTAACCAATCCTTGATTGAACAAGCAACCTATTCCCTTAACTTGCCTGGTGTTGTGCACGTAGACGCTGCTGAGTGCTATCGTACTTATCCAGAGCTAGGTGCTGCTTTGAAGCAAACAACCAAGCCAAGAGACCAAATCTGGATCACCGACAAGTATTCCATGCTGGCGCCATCTCCAAGACAGGCTCTTGAGGACTCCTTGAAGAAGTTGGGAGTCGACTACGTCGATTTGTACCTCCTGCACTCCCCATTTGAGAATGGCAGTTACAACATATGTACTGCCTGGAAGGAAATGGAGCAACTGAACAAGGAAGGTAAGGCCAAGAACATTGGTGTATCCAATTTTGCCGTGAAAGATCTTGAGAAGTTGTTGGCTGTGGCTGAAATCAGACCGGCTGTGAACCAAATCGAGTACAATGCGTTTTTGCAAAATCAAACTCCAGGCATCCACGCTTATGCTAAGGAGCAGGGCATTCAATTGGAGGCCTACTCACCATTGGGGCCATTGAGTGCGGTCAAGGATCACACTGGTGAGTTCTACGACTTCTTGAGCGAGTTGGAGAGGAAGTATGGTAAGAACGAAGGGTTGATCTTGTTGAGGTGGGTTTTCCAAACTGGTGTCTTACCAATTACCACCTCTTCAAAGAAGGAGAGAATTGCAGAAGTTTCTCAAGTGTGGGATTTCGAATTGACCGCAGAAGAAGTTGCTAAGATCTCGAATTTGGGTGATGAACATGAAACTGTGCGTCAATACTGGAATCCACAGTATGATCAATTCAATTAAAATGGTTAGATTGGCTCCAGGCCTCTTGTTGACCAATTAGTTGACCAATTAATTTACTACTACTGCTACAACTACCACTGCTACTGTATGACCCTCGGAACATAACTCACGTGCTTTTCACGTGTATCCTCGGATATCCTTGTAAAAAAAAAATTGTCACATCGAAAACGTTTCTCCAGATAAATGAACTTTGGACTTGACTCACTGCTGTTGACAGTACTTCACACCCTCGCACAAACATGTCCGTCACAGCAAACTCCGTCAAGCTACTCGCTGGTAACTCGCACCCGGAACTAGCGGAGAAAATCTCCAAAAAGTGAGTTGTTGTCCAGTGTTCTTATACCCGAAGTTTTTTGTCGTGTTCTAACAATCTTAACAGACTGGGCATCCCACTAAGTAAGATTGGAGTTCACCAGTACTCTAACCAAGAGACATCGGTCACTATTGGTGAATCTGTTCGTGATGAAGATGTTTACATTATCCAAACTGGCTGTGGCGAAGACAACATCAATGATTTCTTAATGGAACTACTGACCCTCATTCATGCTTGCAAGTCTGCGAGTGCCAGAAAGATCACTGCTGTGATACCTAACTTCCCATACGCCAGACAGGACAAGAAGGATAAGTCCCGTGCCCCAATCACTGCCAAGCTTATTGCTAATTTATTACAGACTGCTGGTTGTCATCATGTCATCACAATGGATCTCCATGCTTCTCAAATCCAAGGATTCTTCAGAATCCCTGTGGATAACCTATATGCTGAGCCATCTGTTCTAAGATACATCAAGCAGAATATTGATGTGGAAAACGCCATAATGGTGTCACCAGATGCTGGTGGTGCCAAGCGTGTGGCCTCCATTGCAGACAAGTTGGACTTGAACTTCGCCTTGATTCACAAAGAAAGACAGAAGGCCAACGAGGTTAGTCGCATGGTTCTTGTCGGTGATGTCACCGATAAGACTTGCATCTTGGTTGATGATATGAGTGACACGTGTGGTACATTAGTGAAGGCTGCTGATACATTATTGGAGCACAATGCGAAGGAAGTCATCTCCATCGTGACACACGGTATCTTCAGTGGTGCTGCTGAGGAGAGGTTGGGTAAGAGCAAACTCACAAAGATTGTCTGCACGAATACTGTGCCTTTGAATATTCAGAACGACCGTTTGGAACAGATTGACATCAGTCCTGTCTTGGCTGAGGCCATCAGAAGACTACACAATGGTGAGAGTATCAGTTACCTTTTCACCAATGCTGTCTGAATTATCAATTGTGTGTGTAGATATACGTGTATGGATAAATATAACTAGTAGGGGTGGGTGGCTAATATCAATTAATTAGGTGCGCGTACGGCTTGATGTGATTGAGATTGATCTTGTGACTTTGACGGGAAGAAAAGTGGAGTTGTTCTACATAGCTCGTGTGTGCATGTATTGTGTATAGATATTTTTGTTCATACACAATTGTATATATATATGCAAGTAGTAGAATGCTGTTGTGTTACATGAAGTCCGACATTCGCCACTAGTGCAGATATCAGGATGATAAAGTCTCTGAGGCTGTTTTGGATGGTCTGGAGTGCCAACATCCCTTGTGATCCTGAGCAATTCCATTCAACTCAACACCTCCACAGCCACGGCACACCCTGCATAATTTGATCCAGCAGTCGCTATGGGTAGGGATCCAGTTACGTCACATATTTGGTGTGATATTTTTAATTTGAAATTACTCATATCGATGTAGGCAATTAATTGGCGGAGGCGCCGGCAGTACTGCCGGCCCGCCGCACCATTTAACGCACACATGGTCACGACATGGCAACCTTGATCAATATATGAAATATCCGGTCGGGCTGTATACTTTTAACCAGTACCATCCGGGATGTTCACGTGGCGCCCACGTCATCCTGTGTAAACACATATACGGTGTGGAACTACACTTAGTGCCTTTGACGACCCTAATGGTACGTTCCGTCTCTATCGAAACCCGCGGGGCGGATCTCGACCAGATCGCCATGTGAAACGCTCCAACTGTTGATCTCCTTGAGACCAGCCACCCTATTCGGTATTGCAGCTGATCCGCAGGACAAATCAATTAAGTTCGATCTTTTCCCCCAGCCATTTTGGCATTGGGCGAGTTCTTCGCGAAAACTGGCACCTTCTAATTTCCGAATCAGGCAAATGATGCCCATGATCGTGCATGGACCTGCATAGATGGCTGGTGAGTTGAAATCAGATCGATTGATCTCCAGCTATTTTTAGTTCTATCCAACAAGGCCAAAGAGAATTATAAAAGGATGTCCAAATCTTCTAGTTGTAGTGTGGTATCTGTTCTTCCTTCATACAGTATCATACAACAAGACAAACAAAAAAGCTAACACACAATGCAATACAAGCAATCCATCCTTTCTGCCTCTTTGGTCGCCTCAACTTTGGCCAGCTTTGTTCCACATCATGACTCATGGGAAACTTTGACCCCAGCCGCTCCAGCTCCATCTGGCGCCCACACTGACTACACCACCGTCTTTGGTATCGCAGTCATTCCAATCACTACTGGTTCTTTGGCTCCAACCGCCACTCCAGTTGCCCCAGCCAAGAGAGATGTGATCTCCCAGATTGGGGATGGTCAAATCCAGGCTGATACCACCACTTTGAAGCCAACCACCACCGCTAAGCCAAAGGCTGAGGTCATCTCCCAAATTGGCGACGGTCAAATTCAAGCCGCCATTACTACTCAGCCAACTTGTGTTGAGAAGACTGTGACTGTTACTGTCACCGCCTCTCCAAAGCCAAAGGCTGAGGTCATCTCCCAAATTGGTGACGGTCAAATCCAAGCCACTGTTACCACCACCACCAAGCCAAGTGCAGATGCCATTTCTCAGATCGGTGACGGTCAGATCCAAGCCACTACCGCTACCTCTTCTCCAAAGCCAACTGGTCCAATCACCTTTGACAACTTGCCACAGTCCTGTTTGACTGACAAGTCCCTTGCCATCACTTTGAAGGGCACTGTCTTGACTGACTCTGCCGGTAGAATCGGTGCCATCGTCTCCAACAGACAATTCCAATTCGATGGTCCACCACCACAAGCTGGTTCCATCTACGCTGCTGGTTGGTCTATTACAAACGAGGGTAACTTGGCTTTGGGTAGCCAGGATGTCTTCTACCAATGTTTGTCTGGTACCTTCTACAACTTGTACGACCAGTCTATTGGCATCCAATGTTCTCCAATCCACTTGGGGATTGTTGACTTGATTAACTGCTAAGAAGCTGTGTTACAAGGCAACAAATTAAAAGCTCTTGCAGACATTCATTCTTTTGGTTCGTTTCACGTTGGTTGACTGATTTTATAAAACAGTTGGTCTTTTCTTTCTTTGGGTTACACATTTTGGGTTCTTTGCATTTTACAATATATAGTATCAGTTAATTTTGGGTAGTAGTTGACTAGTGGTTTTATTCCTCCTGATATTGTCTCTTATTGTTCGCAGTGTTGAGAAGTGGACGTTCCAGCGACGCTGATGTATTCCTTTTGGTGTGTCTGTCAACTGAGTGTCAACTGGTGGGTGCGGGGAGAATGAAAACACACAGGGCACGCGAAATGAAAACTAAACAAAAACATGAATGAATACAAATCCCACCTCTCCATACCATCAAGTTTGAGAGCAAGAGGATATGGCCACCAAAGCGGCCCATAAACGCCTTACAAAGGAGTTCCTCCATCTCCAGGCTTCTCCTCCTCCCTACATCACAGCCCGGCCTTCCGAAGAAAACATCCTCCAATGGCACTATATCATCGATGGGCCTGCTGACACTCCTTACTATCTTGGACAGTACTACGGCATTCTCACGTTTCCGAAAGAATATCCTTTCAAGCCACCTAGTATCATGATGGTGACACCAAGTGGGCGCTTCCAATGTGGTGTTCGACTTTGTCTCTCAATGAGCGACTACCATCCAGAGACATGGAATCCAGCCTGGAACGTCGCTACCATCTTAAACGGGCTGCTAAGTGTGATGAACTCGAATGAGGTGATGACCGGCGGCTTAACCTCTTCACCTAACCAGAAGAAAAGGTTTGCTGACACCAGCTTACAGTGGAACACTAAGCAGAATGAATTGTTCAAGCTGCACTACCCCGATGTGTGGGGGGACAATGAACTGGTCCTTAGTGGCCTTAAGGATAGAAAGGACATGATTAGAGTGAAGGAAATTGTTGAAAAGAAGGATGTGCCTACGGAAGTCGAAGTTAAGGAACAGCAAGCTCTAGAAGAGGAGATTTTGGCCGGACCAGAATATGAAGATGACTGTTTTTCAGAAGGTGAAGAGGTGGTCTACACCTCTGATGAGGAAAGGGAGAAACCACCAACAGATAGAGTGAAAAGGCCCTTTGAGAAACATGTTCTGAAGGAGTCAAAGCTGGGTACTACTCGTTCAAGCCCTGTTCTCATTGATGATGATGATCCACAAGTCATTGAACTCCTGGATGAAGCGGGTGACGGTCAGCTTTTTCACGATGTGAATGATATCGTATTAGAGGAAGATGGCAGTGGAGTTGGGGTGGCTGAAGTGATAGAGCTGTAGAGGCGCTGAAGAAGCTAACTAGTTTTAATGGTCATTTGCATTTTAAGATACTGAAGGTGAAGTTCCTTAAGCTGTAGTGTATATACCACCGACCGTGATGGCCCCTCGGAATTGACATTCAACACAGAAATGATTTCTGAGTATTCTAGCTGGTGACATCTTCTCCTGATTAAAAACCTGAAGCTGAATCTTTCCAACGCGGGTCTGTATCACCCTCTCTAGGAAGTTTTGCTGAAACAGAACATACGGCTCTTCATATTTGCAGGCCTAAGTTAAACTCAGGGTATCTATCTACTCGCACAGGTCTCTACCGAAATGGCCACCAAGCAAGCCCACAAACGACTCACCAAGGAGTACAAGGCTCTTCTCACCAACAGCCCACCTTACATCACGGCACACCCATCTGAGCAAAATATTTTGGAGTGGCACTACTTGATTGATGGGCCAAAAGACACCCCATATGAGGGCGGACAATACCACGGTACCATCATTTTCACCTACGAATACCCCTTCAAACCGCCAGCTATTCGCATGATCACTCCCAACGGGCGATTTCAAACGAACACAAGACTTTGTTTGTCCATGAGTGACTTTCATCCTGACTTGTGGAATCCTGCGTGGAACGTGTCTACAATTTTGAATGGGTTATTAAGTTTTATGACTGGTGATGAACCAACCACTGGAAGTATTACTACTAGTGACGAGACTAAGCGCAAGTTTGCTAGAGCTAGTTTGGAATGGAATACTAATATGAATCCCAAGTTCAAGGAGGAATTTCCGGATGATGTTTTAAAGAACCTGACGCGAGTTAGGGAGAGAGATTTGGAGGAAAGCAAGATCAATTCTGCCAATCAACAGAAGGCTGAAGAGAAGTCTGCCCAGGCTGATCCATCTATTGATTTGGAAAAAATGGACCCAGAGGATAGGGTGCGATACTTGGCATCCTTGAACAAGGGTAAAGATCCAGGTCAAGTTGGACACAGCCATTCCTATTGGGTCTACTACATATTGGGGATTGCATTGGTGCTTGGGTTCTTCAAAATTGCCATTTAGAGCTTTGATGATGTTCTGTTTTTGGAGCCTTATGACTTTGATGATAACTATTTGTCTTTGTATGGGATTATGTGTGTATATAACTTAGATTTAAATTCTATGATGATTATAAGATATGTCGCTTTGGGGAAAGGCTGCAAATGCGCTCTACTGCTCGCTTGTTGTACAACTACGACGATATCCAAAGTGTTACATGCAACATACACGTTTTCATTAAAAACTATCTTAAAACAACTCCACATTCAAGACAACTTTACCATGGCAGTGACCTGCTTTTACCTTCTTCAAGGCTTCAACGTGGTCCTTCCAGTCATAAACCTTGTCAAGAACAACATCGACTTCTCCGCTTTCAAGCATGTCAGCACCCGCAAGTGGCCATTCCTGGCCCGGCCTCAAATTTAGTTGGAACTTGGAATAGTTCATGCTCCAAGCACCGCCAAACACGGAACGGGCATTCACGTAGACAGAGTTCCACTCATTATAGACATCTTTGGTGTAATCAGCCTTGGTATCACCAACAAGCGTAACGTACTGACCACCTTTGTTACTCGCTATTAAGTAATCAGCAGCATGAGCCACAAGATCGTAACCACCAACGCAATCCACAATCAAGTCAAATCTTGCAGCTGGAATTTCACGGACTTCAACTGGGTTTCCATCTTCGTCATAATCTTTGTAAACACCAGTAGTTGTGAGCACTTTGAGTATTGACGGTAATCCTGCTCCCATCTTGTAATTAACAGCAAGCTTGGCACCACTGTCTTGAACCAATGTGCGTGCTGAGCCAGAAGCAGAGGCAGAGATATTCTCCACCTTGTACAAACTCTTCAGAATCTGAATCAACATTAAACCCACAGAAGAAGACCCACCATTGATGAACACGTTAGAGTCAGAGTCAAGTTTGCTTCTCTTGTTAGCCTTCTCCAGGATCTGGTAGGCTGCTCCAAAAGTGATTAGCCAACTAGCAGCTTTCTCAAAAGAAATGCTGACTGGCTTCTTCACCAAAATGTCTACACTGGTATCCACATCAATACTGGAGCTCAAAGTTCCCAAACCATTCGGATGGAAATACACTCCACAGACTTCATCGCCGTCTTTCCATTCATTAACCTTATCACCAGTATGAGTGATAACTCCACTAAATTCACGGCCAATTCCACGCTCTTTGTTGAAGTTGGAGGTGTATGAGTTGATAATCTTGACATCGACTGGGTTGAGCCCAACAGAGTGCACTTGGACAATGACATGACCGCTTCTGACTGGCAGTTTCAGTGGTATCTCGTACGTGAACTGAGGTGGTTTGAATTTGGAGTAAAACACTAGCTGCTTAGTGGGGATGTTACGGACATGTCTAAGTGGACGTCCGACTCGTTTCATAGAGACGTGCTCATCCTTTAGAGGTGCTGGAGCAGGGGTTTCGGGGAGACGCAGAGATGCTTTGAGTTGCTCTGGGGTGTTCTCTAACATCAGGCTCTGTGTTACCGTGAGAGCGGTTTTGTCTTGTTTTGTTTTGGTTTCGGTTGAAGCTCTTTAATCGGGCACAGTCTAGGTTTAAGTATCTTTTGAGATTATCGGTATGGGCCACACTGTGGAGAATATGACAAAATGGCTCAGGCGGATGGATATCTATTGGTTGAAGTGTAATGAAACGAAAAGATCGAACGGCCGCGTGAACTAAATGGGTACATTGAACAAAAGAAATCAAAGGGAAAACAAACTTTTCTTTTAGGTGGAAGTGTGTTGGAGTGGTGCTTTGGGCTTGGTCCCAAAATCAAACTCACAGAATCAATGAAGCAGACTAAGACTTGTCGCTTCCCATTTGAAGCTGCGCTGAGAATCCTTGTTTGGGTCTCAGAATAAATCACCTCTATGGCGCTAGGTTAAACCTCTATAAGATCGCAGATCCACCAAGCAGTTCTGGGCCTTCTCGTGCTTCGGTATGTACTCTTTCAAAAGCGAAGTACATTAACACCCGTACACGCTACCCATCTATCTCATCGTAATACTGCTGCAAATCTTCAGGATCGAAGATCACCTGAACCATCAAAGAGCATGAGGGACAAACAGCCACATCTTCGCCATCTTGCAAATCATCAATAAAGACCTGAAACCGATCTCCGCAAGGACAAGGATAAGTGAACAGCTGTGTAACAGGATCAAATGTCATATCCTCAATCTCGATCTGATCGTAGTAGCTCATCCTTCCCTATCTCTTTCTCTCGCTTCTCTCCTTATCAACAATGCGAGCGAACCTTGCCGCCTTCAATCAAAACATTTTCCACCAAAAAGAAAAGGCGATGAGCTTACCCTGAAACAAGGGCTTCTTTGACTCACGTGCTTCTTACTGGGGCTAAAAACCAAAAAGCATATTTTTCAAAATTCCATAACCAGACTGTGTCCTCTACCATCATCCACACACCAATATCTGTCGCGAACGCTAACAAAAAAAAAACTGGCGGTTCGCCCAGCAGTGGCTTACCTAATACACAACTTGCTTTTTTTTTTTGTTTGGGGACTCTGAATTGTGAAAAGTTGAAATTGTTTGAATCTTACTTTGTTTGTTACACCATCAACCTATCCATCGATCACTTTTAGTAAGTTCCACTGAAGGATGATAATAAAGGAAGAACTAGTGAAAATCCAAGTTCCATACACCACCGCTACCTCCCACACTCCAGGCAAAAGTTCGAGTCAAGCCCCCATTTCGACAGAGTTCGATAGTGTTTGCCAAAATCCAAAACCTTTCATCTCATGAGAGTTATCAAGTGCAAGCGAAGTGAAGTCAATAGCCAACAACTCAAAGGACCTGATGACTCCTAAACCAGCTGTCCTCTACATCCTCCATCTGTTTTCATTGGCTTGCGCCGGTCTTACTCACTGAGATTGAAAATTTTTACCCAAACGTTTCTTCCTTCATTATCAAAAACCGACAGATTCAAACATTGACCAAATACTAACAACATTTTAGAATAAGCAAAATGGGTATTTCTCGTGATTCTCGTCACAAGCGTTCCGCTACTGGTGCTAAGAGAGCTCAGTTCAGAAAGAAGCGGAAATTCGAGTTGGGCCGTCAAGGTGCCAACACCAAGATTGGTACTAAGAGAATCCACTCTGTTAGAACCAGAGGTGGTAACCAAAAGTTCAGAGCTTTGAGAGTTGAGACCGGTAACTTCTCCTGGGGTTCCGAGGGTGTTTCCAGAAAGACCAGAATTGTTGGTGTTTCTTACCATCCATCTAACAACGAGTTGGTCAGAACCAACACCTTGACCAAGTCTGCTGTTGTCCAAATCGATGCTGCTCCATTCAGACAATGGTTCGAGACCCACTACGGTAAGACCTTGGGTAAGAAGAGAGTCCAAAAGGCTGGTGAGACCGAGGAGGTTTCCAAGTCCAGAAAGCTTGAGAGAAAGCTTGCTGGTAGATCTTCTGACGCCAAGATCGAGTCTGCTGTTGAGCACCAATTCAGTGCCGGTAGATTGTACGCTGTCATCTCCTCCAGACCAGGTCAATCCGGTAGAGCTGATGGATACATTTTGGAAGGTGAAGAGTTGGCTTTCTACTTGAGAAGATTGACTGCTAAGAAATAAGTTTCCTTGGGAGCTATGTTTTAGTCACCTCATGTATAATCAATTTTAAATCTTTACGTTAACATTCAGATGTAGTCTTGCTCCGTGCTGCCTCTTGTCAGTACAACACAGTTTAAGTTTCCTCCAATGGATCTTCTCGGTAGGGCCTGAGATATCACAAGATAAAACCTAAGTCTGGCATGGCTCGAAAGAGACAGGAGATGAATAATACTATAGAGCATATTTATGTGTAGGAATAGATGAATAAACCTGCTATCCACGACCAAAAAAGTTTAGCAAGGGTACTTACTATCTACGGAGTATCAATCAAAAAACATTCAATTTTTTCACTAGCTAGTCAAACAATTAAGACCCCTAAATCTTGTTAGTTACAACTCCATGAATTCTCAAACAAACAAAACAATAGACAGCAAAGTTAAAATCTTCAGTCAGTAAAGGCAATTAATTTATCTGCATGTCAAAGATCAGTACAGGTCTGTGTTAATTCATTTCATCATGAAAGATCTTTTGCCGTCTATGTCCGTCCCAATTGCTTTTTCCACCTACTCTTTAGCTCTCCACTCTTTTGAATTAGAAAAGAAGTTGGAAAGGAAGGAAGAAGATTTGGAATGGTTTTTTTTTTTTTAGTCAAGATTTCGACTAAAAATTCAGAAATGTTAGGGCATATGAGGTGTGTGGGTGTTTCAGGGTATGACCTCATGATCCCTATAAGCCCTTACAGAAAGTGTACATCTCCAGTGATTGATAAGATCATTCCCTGATGATTAAGGCTACAATGATTCTCAGGAGTTTGTATTAATTATTAGTTGATCAGCCATAAAAGGCCATTATTTTTTTCGTTTAAAGCACTAAGCATTCTCAGCTGGTTTAGCTTCATCCTCAGACTCCTCCTTACTGTTTTGTTGAACAGGTAAACCCTTGCTGAAGTGGTCGGCCTTGTAGAATCTCAAGTCGATTCTACCAAATAGGAAAACAATGTTGACCAAGGTCTCCAAGGTACCAAACATTACGTACATGACAACTGGGTCAAAGATCCAAGAGGCCTCAAACTCAAACTGGTGGATAAAAGTGGAGACACATCTGAACATGTCAGACACGAACAAACAGAGAGTGGAAAAGACAATAATTAGGATGGAGTGACCGTGTTTCAAGTCAACGTGGTTTGGCTCTTCGGCTGGCTTTTCATTGATCGTTTCGTGGTGATAAGCAGTAGAGTTGATGACTCTGATCGCATGCTTTTGCTCCTCAGGAATGGACTGGGTAGCCTGCTGAGCGGCACCCTTATTGACAAAGTAGTTCCAGGCAAAGGACTCGACCCATGTTGGTTGATAGGTCAAAACCTGTTTGTCTTGGGAGGTTGGCTTAACGATGTAGGCAAGTGCAACAAGAACAACAGCGACCAAAGAGTACAAAACAATCAAAATGGATGAAGTCTCAATAACTTTCTGGGTCATGTGGAAGTGCTTTTCTCCCAAAAAGTAATCGATTTGAACAGCAGCGGCAATAATGGTCATGACAATAACACCTATAACCAAGCCATAAATCATGTACATCACATTTTGAAAGATTCTGTGAGAACCGTACACTGGGTGCTTCCAGGTGAAGATTCTCTGGGCCAGGATCAAGTTAAGGGATGGTAGCATGGTAGTTGGGATGACAATAAAGATTGTAGAAGCTAAGCCAACATCCAGTTTGGTCAAATCTGAACTCCACACAATTCTTAGTAGGAAACCCAATGTTCTACACAGAGAGTAGAAAGCCAAACCAGCGGAGATCAAAAAATTGTGACCAAGGGATCTGTTCTTGATGTACAAACCCCCGTGTATCAAAGTTAGGAAAAAGAAAATAGCCATGAAGATGGCAGATGGTGCATAATCCTTGTGGGTAGGGTAGCCACCAAATATTGCTGGTTGATAAGCAGCAACAAGCTTCAACAGTCTCTCTGGAATTGGAAGAGTAGATGAGTCTAGCAAGCCACCAAAGAAGTGAAAAATTATAGCCTTCGCTCTCTCTAGCATCTTCTTGGAACCAGTACCAAAGGCAGCGCCATCTGAAATGATCTTGAAGACACCTAGCAACTGGTAGTCAGTGAAGGTGGTCTCAATCTTACGGATCAATAGGTCCACCAAACTGGCAGCTTGAGAATAATAGGCATGATTTTCCTCAGTGATAGAGGCAATGAACAAGCTGCTAGTAAGGTGCCCCATATTATCCAAAATCGTTACAAGCTGGGTTGGTTCAAGAGATTGCAACAAACGATCAACGGTGGTGGAATTGACACTCAACAGACCTTGCACTTGGGTGGCATTCAACGAGGCAAGAACAGCTGGTGTGTCAATGTTGGTTAAGTCGAAACCGCCTTTTAGCAAACTCTCAAGGGTTGCAATGATTTGTTGAGGCCCCATAGGCTTCAATAAAGACGCAATAGTGGTAGAGTTCATCCTTGTTAAATCGAAGAGACAAAAACCTGGCTTTCAGTGTCACGAAGAAAGAAACATACAGGAAAAGTGGAATTGTCAGCCTTTTAAGTGGGTGGGATTCTCTAGAATATGCAGAGAGATCCACTTTAGGGAACTGTGCATCTGTTTGTTTTGATTTCCAGTTCTGGTTCAGTCGAAATGTGACAAAAGGTATGACCATTTAGGATTTGCCCAACATTTTTAGATAAGATCCTCGAAAACGGCAGGCTCCGTGGTTCCACTCTAATATTCATAAGTTGAATCAGATTTTAATGTGCCGATGGTCTTTCGATACCTCGGTCATAGTGACACCACTGTTCCCAGAAGTTTAACGTGGTTCTGAATCCTGAGGTTTAGCCGTACTAGAGCAAAAAATTTTCACTAAAGAGCCGTACAAGTTGGTCAACCTGCACAAGACATCAAAAGACGAAGGAAAGGTGTCATTGAGGGAACAGGTAGACAGTCAAGGTTGAGCAGGACGGGCTCATACAGTTACCCACATTACCAATCATGATTGTTGACTATCGACCATGACTGCTGTTACCAGTCTCCTAGTTCTGAGCCAATTCCGAATCCCGAGGATCAGCTCGTTTCTAATGATGTACATTAGCCCACATGAACCTCAAACACTGGCGGATGGTTTCTCGTTTCCCATTCGCTCAGGGTATAAGGGCTTCGATTGCAGAGTCAGGTATTGCATGAAAGATTTGTTGGGTAGGTGGAAGGTCCCCGTATAGTTGAAACAAAAGAAGAGCTCAATCGGTCCCAATTCTCCAGCACGCATACATGCAACCGCACGAAACACAGTCCCTCTGCCCAGCCCTGCCCAGCTCATCAACTAAGAGATCTAGCGCATATCATGTTACCGAACTCACGTTCAAACCAGTTCGGAGGATTAAATTCCTCCCGTGTTAGCTCTGCGTCTCTCTAGGTTGGCATGAAAGACCCTCGACCTGCAATTATGGTGGTTTTCCCCCGTAATGCTCTTTGACATCAGCACCAGTCATAATAAAAACCCCAGTGCAGCTCCCCAGAAGAACGAACTCTTTTAATTTCAAGTTCTCAAACGTAGTTCTCTGTCTTCCTCGCCTTCTTCCCAAATGTCTTGATATCAACACCAACATCAACCCTGATGAGTTTTCAATACATCTGGTTGGTAGTGTGAAGATTCTTCTTGTGTTTCTCAAAGCCTCGAATCTTGAGCTCTTCCACTTTAGGTCGAGGGACCAGAGTAGCCCTAAAAGGTGAACCGAAGCACAAGAATCTCATGGGTAGTAAGAGTCTCTTGGGGCCAAGATATTGGTCCTCTCTGATCTCAAAGATGCTTTTCCTACCCTTTAAGAGCAGGCGCATTTTCATCGGCAATCCAATTGCCCTTCAAACACCTATCATGAGCATGAATGTGTCCAACAATAGTGTTCTATACTGGGCTGGAAGCAGCTCCCTGACTTCTTCTATGAATGAGAGGTCAGCCCAGAGGATGATCTAGCGGCGGAGCAGCCCTAAAATCGATGCTCATTGGTGTGAACGAGGAATCTCTCAGTACAACAGCACAATTCTCCAAAGTCTTGAAGAAGCCTTAGACATGGGAACAATCCCAGATAGAACTCAATTCTTGGTCGGTTTTTTCCAGTTTTGGTGCTCTGAAGGTGTGTAGAACTGTTTCTTTGGATTTGTCCTTTTTGCTCCTTTAAATTAAAGGGAAATTGTGGCTAATTATTCAACTGTGGGGATGGCTTGATCCAAGAAACCGATAGCGACTAACAAGTATTCTTCCTGAACCACAAATCACCATATTTTGTCAGTTCCACAATAAAAGTTCTTGTTTTTGGATACCAGACGTTGTAGCGGCAAGTTGGAAAGTACTTGTGGGATAGGATGTGAAATCCAGTTTGTGATTGATCTTGGGGTGTGGTCATCATTGGAGACCTTCAGGTTCAGGTCAATCTCGGAACTCGAGCACCTGTCTCAGTGTCATAGCCTCTGGTCCATCCACGAGTGTTATAAACCATGGCTTTGGACATTATCGCCATACTCCGAAGGGAGATCAGTGAACTCTCATTACTCGATATGCCTAGAAACAGTTGGCGACTTAGTTGTTCTGACAAGGAAAGAAGCCCTCGGAACACAACCAAATGTCCTCGGTTATCGCTAGGTACTACTGTGACTTTTGCGATGATGTATTTACCAATCAGCAAGTTGATGTCAACAGATTCTCACCAATTGACGGCGACAGCTAATCATGCGACTCATATCAATCCCGCTGGTCTTGATTCTGGCATTCACTGCAAACGCACACTCTACTGAAAAGGACACAGATCTCAAAGAGGCTGTTCCGAAGGGCTTGACTTGGGAGGCCTGGCACATGAAGCAAGAGCATGGGCTTGATGAGTACGACCCCCAGGTATTTTTCACGCTCCATGATGCTCGAAACAAGGGCTATCTGGATTCTATAGATATCCTTAATGCGTATGGTTTGTACCGTGACGAAGTTGTTGGGAAAGGTGATGGTTTAGGTTCCCATGATGATTCTGAGGTGATTGATGAGGCAACGAAGAAGGACATTGTACGTGCGATTTTGTCCTTGCTTGACTCAAATGAGGACGACCGTGTGTCTAAGGAAGAATATTTGAAATTTGCAGCAAAAGGGGGCAAGTTTCCGGATCTGGGTGTTGGTGTGGGCCACCATGGTGATTTTGAACACGAGTACGAGGTGCACCACTGGAACAAGTATCATAGAGATGAAGACCCAGATATTAAGATTGTTCACAAGGAGGATATCGAACACGAGCTCCTACATCATGAGCATGAAATTGAACATGGTGCTGGTGCCAAGCAGTTGGTGAGTGATGCAGAGTTTGAGAAATTCATTATACTTAAGAATGTTCCAAACAAGTTCAAGGCTTGAATTTAAAAGCAAAGGGGAAAATGTTTATTGATTTATGATCTCTGTAAGTACTACTTGTAAGTTATCAAGGTCGTATAAGTGGATCTTGCCGACACTGTCATCCTTGTTGACTTCAATGCACTTGATCCCTCTTTTTTCAATCTCCTTCACATCAACCTCAATACCCCCATCTTTCATGTACACCAAATGCGTGAGCACATCACCAAAAGGAATATCAACACTCCTATCAGAAAAGCTGTACAAAAGCGCTTCATGGATGACATCAAGAAAGTCCAAGGCTGTAAACCCGTAAGTCTCTCTATCCAACTCGCCGTTGAGTAAAAGCACTTTACTACACAGCTTATTCTCAACAATTGCCTTTCCAATACCCTGGAGTATCAGGACGGGAACAATGCTGGTCATAAGAGACCCAATGGAGTAGACTATTGTGGAACTGTCACTAAGACTCTCGATTGTTCTGGAATTGGCTCTTGGATGGATCTCTTCACCATACTGGTTGATATAAAAGATTCTGTCTATTGGAGCAGGAAGTGGAATAGTGTCATCTTTGGAGAACTTTAGCTGAGATATTAAGAGGTCAGGATGTTGGTACGGAACATCCTCATGCTGGTTTTGGTGATGTTCGTATGCATTAACAGAGGTGGTGGAGATGGCACCTGGATTGACTAGTGCAGGCGTTGTTGGAGGTGGGTGTGAGATTTGGGATTGGCCCGTGATTGTAGTGCCATTGGATAGCCTTGCAGCTATATGATAAGTATAGTTGGTGTTGAGACACGGAAGGATTCGGATACCTGGATCAATTCTGGTCATTCTAGAAACCAATTCAATGGCACTGTCTAGGGACCCCACGAACAATCGTACGCCAGTCAACAAAAGATTTCCAACACTGGCAAGTTCGTAACAGAACTTTGTTGATACTGTGCGTGACTTCTTCAGCAACTCAACATGCACATGAACCAAAAATGATCTGAACATCTCCTTGCATTGAATCTCCACGCCATCCCAAACTGGATGTTCGCCTTCAACAATAGCAGTCCATTCCATTTTGGCTTCACTCTTATCCTCACTCAGTCTGTGACTGAGTAATGTCTTGAGGCCCTCATCTGTGATCATTCTGGTGATTCTTGACCGAATGTCGCCGATAGCCGGCCCACCCAAGACGCGTAGAATCTCTGATGTTGACCCACCATTGTCAGAAATTGGAAGAATAAAGGTAAGCGAATGCGGAGCCAGATGTTGTAAAAGCGGTGTCAGTGTGTTTGTGGCTGATCCACCAGACACAACACTAAGTCGAGCCATTGAAGAATTTTAGTAATTGTCTGTTCGTTGCCACTTTTGTCTTTGAAGCCTTTCATTGTTGTTGTTGTTGATGTTGATGACATAATCTACAACTGGTATCCCCACAGTTTCCGAAATAGCTGCCACGAGAAGTATCAGTCAATTCAAGCAGGATACAAGGAAGCAGACCCACTGTACTGGTGTGTGCCTTTCTGTAAAATCGGATGCGTCCTCCCCTCTTTTTGCCTACTCTAAGTGCCTTTCCAGACTTTCTTTAACGTCAGTGTTGTCTATGTGCAAGTGATTTCCAAACCCGTGGAAACGGTACGAGTCAGGTTCAGTACTCTCGTGTGGAAACCAGAGTACAGTAATCAGAGAAGGTTCTTGGGGAGCACAGTATGTGAAATTGGATATTCATCATGGGTCTTTGAGCGAAGAAGTGTTGGAGGTTGGTGACCTCCAAGGGAGGATAGGAGGTGTGCTTGCAAAATCGGCCTTTTGAACCACGAATGCACTTAGAGCTTCTACTCTTTCAGAGCGTTTTCAATTGTCCAACATAACCTGATACCAACCAAGGTTCAGGTAATTGAAAAGACCGTCTGGGTTTCTAGAAGTTCGTAACTAATGCTCTTTCTCCCGCAAGTGGTCAGTCACATCTGCAAAACATTAGCTCTTTCTTCGACGAAAGCTCAGAGGCTCCCACTCATCTACTCACAAAGCTCACAAAGCTCTCATCTCTCCAAGTCTTCTATGCTTCAAGCAATGTTGGACTCGTTGGTTATCAGTCCAAGATCCTTATTGTTCGCGAAAATATCTTTGGCCATCTTTTTTTTTAGTGCTGTTCTCATCGCACTTTGAAAATTTTCGAGGGCCTTCTGGCATTTCAAATGAAACCAACTGGTCTCAGACTGTATTGGAAATACTCAGCTGCAGAAATGGCCCGTAAGTTCAAGAAGAAAGGTGGCTCAAACAGAGGCCAGCACAGAGACAACACCGCGAACACCGGTGATTGGGCTGAGATTGAGAAAGAAAATGCCAAATGGGAGAACTACTACAAGAACCAGCTGGACCTAATGACCGAGGAGGAGTTTGCCAGCTTCAAGACCCACATGCAACGTCCATTGCCACTCACATTCAGAATCACTGGTACTGCGGAGCATGCGAATGAGGTGAAAAAGATCTTTGTCGAACAGCACTTGCCACATTTGGGTGATATTGAGCACGAAGGTGTCAAGATTGAAGCACCAAAGCCATTACCCTTCTATCCAAACGAGCTCGCCTGGAGAGTTGACATCTCTAAGCAAGTAATTCGCAGAAATGAGAAGTTTGCCAAAACACAGAGGTTTTTGGTGATTGAGACCGAGGTTGGTAACATCTCTAGACAAGAAGCTGTTTCCATGATCCCACCTCTTGTGCTCGATGTCCAGCCACATCACAGAGTTTTGGACATGTGTGCAGCTCCTGGTTCCAAGACTGCCCAGCTGATCGAGGACTTGCACAAGGTTCCAAACCCAACTGGTTTCGTAGTTGCGAACGATGCGGATTTCAAAAGAGCTCACATGTTGGTTCACCAGATCAAGAGATTGAACTCGCCAAACATGGTTGTCGTCAACCACCAGGCCCAGCTCTTTCCAAAGACCACCATTGGCAACGAGTATGTCAAATTTGACCGTATTTTGTGTGACGTTCCATGCTCTGGTGATGGTACTATTAGAAAGAACATTCAGATCTGGAATAAGTGGGGTATCGGCGATGGTTTGGGCCTCAACCCTTTGCAATTTGACATTCTACAGAGAGGTGTTGAACTGTTGGCCAAAGGTGGTAGATTGGTATACTCTACCTGTTCTGTTAACCCAATGGAGAACGAGGCTGTCATTCTACGCGCTTTGAGAAAGAACAAGGATTTGAGAATTGTCAAGACTGAGCTTCCAGGCTTGATACATTCCCAAGGTTTGAAGAACTGGAAAGTTGTTGGTAAGGATTATGAAGTTAAGGAGAAGGGCTCTGACCCAGCGTATGCTGATCACTTGTACGCACCAAGTGAGGAGGAGACGTACAACTTGGAAGACTGTATCAGAGTGTATCCACAACAACAAAACACTGGTGGTTTCTTTATTACTGTCTTAGAGAAGGTGAACCCTGCTGGTGAGAGTGAAGTTGCCAATGAGGCCCAAGAACCAGTTGCGAAGAAGTTCAAGAAGGACCTCACTCAAAAGAAGGAGAAGCTATCAAACAGTGCATCTGATGAAACTGAGCCTTTCAACTTCCTGTCACCTGAGCACCCCGAATTAGCCAAGTGCTGGGAGTTCTTTGGCTTTGACAAAACTGACACTGCGCTAACTGAATGCTGCTTTGTCAGAAATGCCACTGGTGATCCAACAAGAAACATTTACCTCTCATCCCCAATAACGAAGCAATTCCTACTCGCCAACGAGGAAAGACTCAAGATTGTCCACTCTGGTGTGAAATTATTTGTCTCTCAAAGAACTGACTTGCAATGTAAGTGGAGAATTCAGAATGAGGCTCTTCCGCTTCTAGCGCACAAGATCACTGGCTCTCGTGTGTTAAATGCAAACACCACATTGTTTGAGAAATTGCTAAAAGAAGCCTTCCCAAAATATGACGAGCTGAATGATCTAGATGCCGACTTTGCTGAAAATGTCAAGGGAAAGACACCAGGCTGTGGTTTCATCAAGGTGAAGATTGAAGGTCACCCAGACGACATTTATCCTATTTGGATCGGTACCTCTTGTATCAACTTGATGTTATCTAAGAAGGAGACTTTTGAGGCACTCTACAGACTGTTTGGGGTGGAAACTACGGGTAAAGAAGAGTACAAGCAGACCCCAACTGGTGCTGGAAGAGCATTAGGCCTAACTACAGAGACTGAAACTGAAACTGAGGCCTCTGTTGAGCCTGCTGCTGACGAAACCAAGTAAATCTCATAGGTCCTTCTTTCCTGCAATTTGCCGTAGTATTTGATTTCTTGATACTATTCCTCCTCCTCTCCTTCCTCCTCCTCTAGCACCTTGTCCCTCAGGTATTTACTTTGCTGAATAGCAACTAAGGATAATAGGGACAAGCTCCACCAACCAATCCAGGCAATGTCATACTCTTGGCCCCAACTCATCACAAACCCCCAAATCAAAGGTCCTACAAATCTCGCGCCTGCGCTCACAGAAATAGCAGCACCGTTGATCAACGCCCTATGCTTCGGATCTGAAGAGTTGTGCACTATTAAAAGGATTTGAGGAAAAGAAATCGAAGTTGCCAAAGTCTTCAAACAAGTCATGACATAAATGACAGATTTCTGGTGGAATTTGGACAATGGAGCCAAGAACACATCGAAGGGAACAAAGAAATAGAGAAAGGGGAAGATGCATATGAAGCGTTTATAGGTTGTTAAGCAATCGTACTTGCGATCAACGTATGGGAACACGACAAGGATGAAGAAGATGCCCAAAACACCAGTTGATGACAATAATTGACCTGTGTCCTGTGAAGTGAAACCCAAGCCACCAGTTATCTTAAAGGGGAACCTGGAAGCGAGATTTCCCGCTTTATCCTTAGCAACATCATAGGCCAAAAACACTGGTAGAAACTCATCATGCACTGTTAGATGCAGGTTCATGATAAAGTTGCAAAGAACCGCGTAGAAGATATGAGGAGTGAGTAATGAGGAGTAGCTGCTTGGCTCTGGTTCATCCTGAGGTTCATGAAGAGAATATGTGCGAATCAATGCCACACTCTGGCGTCGACTCAATGGACCAATGGATTCAATCGATTCATCAGATGACGCAGAGTCCTCAAACAATGGAGTCTCCTCGTCAATCAAAACAGGCTGGGATGACTTCCGCTGTTGCCATGGTCTCTCCTTGGTCTCAATACCGAGGAATTTAAGAAAATAATCACCAGTCTCCACAAAATAGTCGTGGCGATACTTGTGAATGTGATGAGTCTCCTCCAAGAAAAAGATGGCATTAACCAAACCCACAACCAGCAACAAAGAAATCACTAGGTTAGGCAGAGCATAAGGAAATGTCTCAACCAACGGCTTCAAAAAGTCAAGGCTAGTAGTCTTCCCACTCAAATACCCACCAATCAAAGGTCCAATAACTGCACCGACCTGGAATATCAGAGGCATGGTTGAGAACGCCAGGGCCTGGTGTTTACGCTGAGTTGTGATCTCACCGATCACAGTTCTTAGAACAGCAACATTTCCATTCAACAAACCCATTAAAGAACGTGCAAAAAGTGCCTGGTAGTAATTCCTAGAAAATCCAAGCGTTAGCAGTGACAAGATGGAACCTGTAAGGCCAATTATCAAAGTTGGCTTTCTTCCATTGCGGTCAGCGAATCGTCCCCACTGGAACGATGTCAGTACCTGGCACAGAGCAAATGTGGATGACAAGTAACCTGAATACTTGGCCACCTGGGCCTCGCTCTTAGCGATGCCAAAGTCCTTAACCATGAAGTAAACATATGGAAACAGCGAGGTAAACGCAATGGGCTCTGCGAAGCGCACACTTGCAATCACAAAGATCTGAAACCAGGGGAACCCCCGCATCTGTTCCCTGAACGATTCTTGTACCTTGGCCATATTATCCTGTAATACCTGATCGTGGATGAAACTGACCAAGGGAAAGAGTCCTAAGGAGCCACCATTTTTCATTAACGCATACAAGATCTTTTTTAAATCCGTAATCCCGGACCGTGATGTCATCCGGTACATTCATACATAAAGTGCTATGCTATGTAATTTATTAAGTAATCAGGGATAGTTTAAAGACAGGCCACCTTGCTTCTTTGCTATCTATTTCCTACTCTCTGCAATCTTGAAAGTACGGAATGGCAGACAATCAACAGAAAACTTACTTCATCACTGGGGTTAACCGAGGCATTGGCCGTGAACTCGTCAAACAACTCCTTTCCTCCAATAGCAACAACATTGTCATTGGGACAATCAGAAGGGATGTCTCCTCCTTAAATTCGGAATCCCTTATCACCAAAGATCCCCGCCTCACCATCCTCAGACTTGACTTCAATGACACAGACACGTACCTTTCAGTGTCCAAAGAGCTGGAAAGACTCAATATGGGCATTGATGTCTTCATTTCCAATGCGGCTCTGAACAATGCCAGACACTCTGCGATGCAAACCTCCCCGGAAGAGTATCACAAATTCCTCACTGTGAACGCAATTGGTCCGCTGGAAATCCTCAAGGTTTTGAAGCCATATCTTTTGAAGAAGAAGACACGTAAAGTTGTGTTTATGTCCAGTGTGATGGGGTCAGTGGGTGACTTTCCCCAGTTCTTATATCAGGCCTTCCCATGTGCGTCGTACTCAGTGTCAAAGGCGGCATTGAACTCAATAGGGGTTCAGCTGAGCCATGAATTAAAGGATGAAGGCTTCACTGTGGTCAACTACCATCCGGGACTCATCAACACGAAGGAACATGATTCCAATGATGATGTCAGTGCGTCTAAAAACTTCAAACCTGATGATTATTTCTTGAAATATGTCGCAAAAAATACATTCAGCGTGGAGGATGGAGTTCGCAAAGCCCTGGTGGTTATTGACGAACTGAAATCTGCTGATAGCGGAAAGTTCTTGACACACGATGGCAGGGAATTGACATATTAACCCAATGAATGTATGGCTCATTCAGTGTTTTCTGTAGTACTCTTGTCCTCCATCTTGAGTCTCTTATGCGATGTTTCACCATCGTATTTCTGCCTCCTCTTCTTAGTTTTCTTAAGGAACAGTTTATATGTTTCATCAGTCACCATCTCTTCAATCCATGACTCCATCAAAAACCCCATCGCCAACAAAGCAGAGCTATCGAGCATGTCCTCCCTGTCAGGATACTTCATAGCCACATAATAGTTAATCATCTTGAGCATATCCGAGTCCGGAAGAGTCACTTCGTCTCTCTGAACTATGGGAATTTCTGCTGGTGCATCTTTCTTCCGTGCAAGCTCCTCATCTGCTGTGTGTGGTGTGATGGGATATCCATTCCTGAACAACCTCTGTTGGTTGGAGCAAGCCCTGTATACGGTGTGTGGTGGTGCCTTCTCCATTTTGGGAGGTTCCGGATCTGTTCCCGGGTCTCCCATTGACTTTTGCTGTCCCACTATTCACAATTGAAGACATATCTGTATAAGAAAAAATAAATCTTCAAAAAAATGGTCTCCTCTCTCGCAGATTTCCCGTTTCTCAGAGAAGTGCCATCCCAACCGCCTTCTGACGGGCAACTGTGCTGTGCTGGATTGCTCCCCTTCAGCGGTGCAGCTGCCTTTGCTAGTGAGCCCCTAAAACCCAGGTTACCCATGGGCGGTGACCCTCCTTCCGCCAGAATCGAACCAGGACACTTTCATCCGAAAACGAAACAGAATTGTCCGCGCTTCAAAATGAGTGATAACGATTCCACTAAATGCCGTTACAGCACATTTTTATGTTCTCATTCAATCCTAGTCACATCGCCCTAGCAATATCACCTTCTGAGATGCACACAGCTAAACAAACACGTGAAAGGGGACAATCGCTGTGGAAAGCCCCTTTTGTTAAGGTTATATGCTCAAATGCCATGCGTTAGAAAGGCTCACCTAAATTTTAGTGTTGTTTTCTACTGGCTGATATTGTCAAATACGATAATGTTCCGTTCAAAAAGAGCTGTACATATTCTTGGTTGTAAATCTCACCAAAAACTCAGAGAGGGCATTCTTGCAAAGGATTTGCTGATCAGGATTTGGATTTCTACAAAGGAATACTAAGAAGTATTAAGAATATTGAAATGTTGATTTAAAGACAAAAGTATTAGAGGCATGAGGCATATTAGTAATTATAATTAGTGGAAGTCATGAATCAACTTATGACCGTCTTCTTGTGGTATAAACCAATAACTTGTGTTGGGTAGTAAAAAACATCTTCTTTTCGTGGATGGGGTGGATTCATAATATCATTCAGCATACTCTCTCAAGCAATAATTAAACCTGTTTGGAAGACTGTAGTCGATCTTTCCAGATCAACAAAAGCATCTCCCAGGCCATAAGCAGTGCGACAATACCAACGTTCACATTCAAGGTGAACATGCTAGTCAAGCCTCTGTATTCTAAGGCCTGGACTGTCTGATCGTTACTTTCCATAAAGATGAATCCGCCACAAAGCAAAGCAAAACTGGTAATCAATTCAGTAAATGGCCTAGCTGGAGCCAGGTTCTTGTTTGGCACAAGCATTAACAAGACAAATGTTGCCAATCGGAAAAATGAGCCAAAAGACAACAAGTAACCCCATTGCATGTGGATCATGGTTGAGGTCTCGGATGATTGCTTGTGCTGGGACATCAAGATACCAGTCCAGAAAATAGTGAAAACTGGGAATGGGTTTGGAGAATAACCAGGAGTACCTGCGTGAATGGCCTCGGCTTTGATCTTGGTATTGGAGATGAACTGATTAAATCTCCACTCCGATAGAATGTACTCTGTAATCATACCGCAGAGGCCAGATCCAAAATACATGAATGCGATAGAGGCATGCTGCAAGTCTTTAGCATCCCAGGCACCACCTGGAGAGGCCAAGTGCTCCAAAAACACATTTGTGACACCATAGAAGAAGATCAAGAAACTTTCATAGCCCTCCATGGTTATCATACCTCTAGGAGTCAACTTATACCAAAAGGATCCAGTGTTCACTTGGCTCTTCAAAACAACGGCCTTGTTCCAAGCAAGACCCGATTTAGAGAGACAACCACAGTATCTAGCTAGCGAAAGAATACCCAAACATACAAAAACACCACCCTTGATAAAATGAGCCAAGATGTTGAAGACATGTTTGTCTTGAGCTAACAACGAACCTACAACTGAACCAGTGGATGCATAGATGAACAAGTAAGCAAACATCGGGACCTTCATTGTGTAGAAAAGGATACTGACGAGGGTGTGAAACTTCTCAGCATATTTCTGAACTGTGTCATTTTGGAACACTCTCCCCAAAAGGTCATCTCTCTTCAACGAAGTACGGTTTGGGTTGGAATACTTGCCAGGCTTGTAGAACCCTCCATTTGTGGAGTTCCCTAGATTACTCTCAATGTCATCCAGCTCGAGCGAGTCTCTCTTGTAGAGAGTTTCCGGAGAATCCTCTCTGTCTTCTCCGTTTTGAGAGTTCTCAGCTGATGATCTATTCGAGTTAATCAACGTTGAATGAGAGGGAGCATCTGAGTTATCAGTTCTCTCAATGTCTAAGTCCTCCAACGGGATGAAGGATTGTAGAAGCTCATCTTCATCATCAGCCCATCCGTTGGAAACCCATCTTGCAGCGGAGTACAGAACAGCAATTACGTACTGTGCAATGGTTGCAAACAACAAAATCCAAGACATTTTTGCATAGACGTTTGCCGGGTACAAATCCGGAGCTGATGAACCAAACACCTTCAAAGCAATCAAGGAAGAGATGAGAATGATATTGTAAAGACTCAAGACTGGAATATACCACCTGGACTTGACGGAGTCGAGCATCATAGTAGTCGGGTACAAAAAGACAAAACACAACCCTAATGACAAGCAATGATACCATAGAGACGTTTGGTTGGAGTTTTCAACAGTGAAGTAGGTGGTCGTGTTATACTGTTCCCAATAAAGGCGCTCTGCTGGTGTCAAATGTGTTTCCAAAATAGGCAAGCCGTGTTGGTGCTTGACTTCGTGTGCGATTGGTTCAACTTCGCTGGAATTGTTCTGAGCTTCGAGACCTGCATGCATCTCCATGTTCATTTCCATGGCACTCCCAGAAGCAGCGCTTAGGACGAACAGCAATGGCAAGATGTTACGTAGAGCAACCATTGTGTTCAATCAGAATCGTTTAGTGAGAACTTGTTGACAGAATTGAGGGAGCTGGGGGCGTGATGACTCGTGCGACGTGTTGCAAAAGAGTTGGCGGCTAATTGAGAGAAAGCAACAAACCGCTGAGAAAGATGCTTGAGTGATATGAGGTGTTGTAATTGAGCTCACGTCGCAATCTGGGGTGAGTTCTTCACGCTGGTTCTCAATTGCACCTTCCTTGTACGTGTGGCAACATCGAAGAACTTCTTTTTGCGGGACTATGATTGTTTAAATAGGGTGCTTTGTCATATAAATCTTTTTTGGAAATTAACTGCATAACTCTGCATGGCCCAAGACTACTCATAGACTAGAGGCGGCCGGTATAGGTGGAGAAACTACGGTGGGTCGGCTCTGTTATTGCCATCAACCATGAGCCCACTGAGGCATTCAAAGCCCGCAACAAGACAGCAAACTTGTTGCAGGCTTCACTGGTTCTATTTTCATCGCTCGCTTCTAGTCCTGATTTGAACTTTGCTAATTCAAGTGCCATGGTGTACATGGTCCGATTACTGCTTGTCTCAGACCACCTAGGAGTTGATATCCCTTGCCGGCTGCAAAATTGTTGCTGGCAAGAGAAGTTGCTTACAACGGAAAACTCGGCAATTGGATATTCCCGCCCTTTCCGAGTCTTTGTGCAGAAAATGGCTACAACATTTTTTGAGAATGTTCACAAATTTCCTGAAAGAACTAATTAGAGACATGAACGTCCTGCACCCTGCCGATACAGGGAGGGCAAAGCAGTACGGGTTAAAGCCTGAAGACTAATACAGGCTACAACCCCAGATTAGGTACCGATTCTTCATATGGACCGCTGGATCCTGTCCATCACTTCTGTACATGTAATAGCTTCTCTTCTCCTGTTCCCTTTCTTGGTGGTTGTGAATCTCATGTCTTTTCTTCACAATCCATGATGCCAAGTGGTGAACACCATCTACCAGCAAACACTCTTGTTTTGAATCTTTCCTGGTTTAATGTAAATGTGAATCAATGTTGGCCTTCTTGCTCATGACGAAACGCTCAACATGCCTGGTTATCTGCGGTCCTACGCTAATTTCTAAGAATTACTCCTGTAGCGTTCCATGTTGCAGCATTATATTACTCAGATTCTGATTTCAATGAGCTGGACGAATTGAACGATCTCATATCACATTGCTCTTTTTGAGGATGCCAATGATTAACCTACCTGCCACTATTAGATTTGCTGTCAGGTTACACTACTTAGCAGTACTGCTTACTATTGACAGCTGCTAGTGAATATTACAACAGCTGCAACATTAGGTCCTGTATTCCCGAAACTAGCTCAATTCCCCTCGCCGCAAAACTAGTTTAGGCCTGGAGAACGAAATACTAAATTTTACAACTCAGTACTTGTTCGTTGGGCTTTGTTGTTTACCGACGGTAGTCCGAAGGTCGTATATTCATTGAACTGCGAAACCTCTTTGCTACCTTTTTTTTTGGGGGGACCTAAAGCTGCCAGATATAGATAAACTTAACGGAAGCTAGAACCTCAAGGCGCTGATGGACTGAAAACCTATAAATCTCGAGATGTCCATTAGATAGAGTGTTGGTATCCAAAAAGGAGGGTTGTTCGAGAATTTGTTCCAAAATAGGAATATTTCCGTTTACGTCAAGGTCACAACGATCTGTGCTTTTGTGTCTTCTCCTAGAAAACAGAACTTGTGGCATTCAAAAAGCTCCATGCCTATTATGCCTTCTAGTGCACATTGAATTGGGCGCCGTGGACACATAATTGAAAACATTATTGATCACTGAAGATGCCGCTTCCTTCTCCCCAACGGCAAGCGATGCCCTCTGGTGAAATCCATTCAGATGCGAGTTCTTCAAACTCCAAGTATACTGATACTCCCGAGTTCGAAGATAGACCTTCCTGTATGGAGTTATACCTTCAATGCTTTCCTTTATAAGATGAAATGATTTGCAAGTCTCCCTGATTCTAACATAGGCTATAGCTGCCCCAGATAATATTGGTTTCAACTCGGCGCTTACTGGGAAGAGCACCATGCCTTTCAGCGGTTTCAAGACACCTCAAATAGCAACTGGTCGTTGGAGCGAAAGATTGAAAGTTAATTCCTCTGAGAAGAATAACAGAGGAGATTTAAAGGGCGAGAGATTTGCAGAGAAGGGCATTTATGATGTTTTCGACCATTATCATGATCCCTACCCTGCTTGGTCGAACTTAAATGAGATCCCAATAACCAGACAAGAGATAGAGATGATATTTGTGGAACTAACTGAGATATTTGGGTTTCAGCTAGACAATACCAGGAACATGTTTGACTACTTGATGAGGTTATTGGACTCTAGAGCTTCTAGAATGAGTCCAATACAAGCGTTGAGATCACTACACGCTGATTACATTGGCGGATTGAACTCAAACTTCAGAATGTGGTACTTTGGTGCTCAGTTAGATATCGATGATACAGTTGGATTTGTGAATATCAAGAAGAACGGTATCTCTAAGAAGTCTTATGTAAAATCCCATCAAAATGAAAACCCTGATGGTGGCTCTGTTCCTGGGATAATATCACTAGAGGAGTCTGAGAAGAGATGGACCGAGAATATGAAGTCACTTTCACCTGATGACTCGGTTATCCAATTGGCACTCTATCTTTTGTGTTGGGGTGAAGCCAATAACATTAGATTTATGCCAGAGTGTATGTGTTTTATTTTCAAGTGCTGCAACGATTATTACTATGGCCTTGACAGGTCAAAAACGAATCATCCAGATCTTCAGTTGAAGCCATTTTTGGATCATGTCATAACCCCTTTGTATGAATACTACAGAGACCAGGTTTATGAGATGGTGGAGGGCCGCTACATCGTTAGAGATAGGGACCATTCGACTACCATAGGTTATGATGATATCAATCAGTTTTTTTGGTACAGGAAGGGATTGGAAAAGATCCAGTTGAACAGATCTAATATGCAGTTGATGCAGTTTCCGCCGCACGAGCGTTACCTGTACTTGAATGAAGTTAAGTGGTCGAAATGTTTTTACAAAACCTACAGAGAAAGACGAACATGGACTCATTCTATCCTCAACTTCAACAGAATCTGGATTTTGCACATCTCAATGTTTTGGATTTACACAATGATGAACTCCCCTGTGTTGTACACAAGACGCTATCAGCAGCAATTGGATAACAAACCTCCAATTCAGATAAGGTTATCAGTTATTGCTTTGCATGGATGTATATCTACCATCATTAATATTCTTTCAACCTTATTGGAATTCCTATTTGTTCCAAGGAAATGGCCGGGGGCTCAACCCTTGGGAAAAAGATTGTTTTTGTTGACTTTGATTTTGGTTTCCATTGGTGCACCTTCTCTCTATGTTTTTGGCTTTTTTCCAGTCAATCCAATCTCCAGAATCAGTTTAGGTATATCGATTTCCCAGTTCCTTTTTAGTTTCTTTGTCACTATCTACTTTACGTTCACTCCTTTGGCTTCTTTGTTTGGATCGCCCTTCAAGATTAAGAAACAGAGAGAGTTCCTTCCGAATAAGAATTTCACCAACTCTGTACATAAGTTGAGAGGAGCGGCTTTATTGTCTTCATATGGTTTGTGGTTTGCTGTGTTCACTGCTAAATTCACCGAATCTTATTTCTTCTTGACTTTGTCATTAAAGGATCCTATCAGAGAGCTAAGTATTATTCGTGGACATCGATGCGCTGGAGAAAAGTATCTTGGCGATTTCATATGTCGCCACCAACCGCACATATTGTTGCTTTTGATGTGTTTGACAGACATGGTTTTGTTCTTTTTGGATACATACTTGTGGTACATCATTTGCAATACTTTTCATTCCGTCTGCCGTTCACTATACATTGGTGTATCTATCTGGACCCCGTGGCGAAACATCTTTTCAAGATTACCAAAAAGAATCTTCTCGAAGATTATTGCAGCTACGCCAGAAAGCAACTTGAAGCCCAAAGTCATTGTTTCCCAAATTTGGAATTCAATTGTAATTGCGATGTACCGTGAGCACTTACTTTCTTTGGAGCATGTTCAAAGGTTGATCTATCAGCAAGTAATACAAACTGGTCCAAATGGTGGAGAGACAGTGATTTTGAAAGAACCAACCTTTTTCATGTCTCAGGAGGATCAGATCTTGAAATCACCACTCTTTGAAGCTCAATCAGAGGCTCAAAGAAGAATCACATTCTTTGCACAGTCTTTATCAACACCAATACCAGACCCTGTCCCTGTTGAACAAACTCCAACATTCACCGTTTTGATTCCACACTTCAGTGAGAAGATTACTCTAACTTTGCGAGAGATTCTAAGAGAAGACGAAGGGTACTCGAACGTGACTTTATTAGAATATTTGAAACAGCTCCATCCTTTAGAATGGTCTTATTTTGTGAAGGACACCAAGATGCTAGCAGAGGAAATTGACTTAGGTACATCCAATGATACCAATTCAAGTCCCGAAATTGTTTCCTCCAAAGAAAAAGCTGATAACTTGCCATATTACTGTGTTGGCTTCAAAACAGCCACTCCAGAGTATATTCTAAGAACGAGAATTTGGGCTTCTTTGCGCTCCCAGACGTTGTACAGAACTATTTCTGGTTTCATGAACTACTCTAGAGCCCTCAAATTGATGTACGATGTTGAGAATCCTTCTACTGAAGATGATCAGAAACAACTAGAGGATGCAGCAGTTATGGCTTTGAGAAAGTTTAGAATGGTTGTCTCTATGCAGAGACTAAGCTCTTTCGGTTCTGATGAACAGGAGAATAAGGAGTTGGTTTTGAGAGCGTATCCGGAGTTACAGATTGCCTACTTGGATGAAGAAATCAACCCATCAACTGGTAAAAGTGTCTTTTACTCAATCTTGATTGATGGAAGCTGTGAGATTTTACAGAATGGCCAAAGAAAGCCAAAGTACAAAATCAGGTTGAGTGGAAATCCAATATTGGGAGATGGTAAGTCTGACAATCAAAATCATTCGTTAATTTTCTGCAGAGGTGAATATATCCAGTTGATTGATGCTAACCAAGATAACTACTTGGAAGAGTGTTTGAAGATTAGATCTGTTTTGGCTGAGTTCGAAGAAGGTCCTGGTGATCAAGGCGACTTGTACTCTGTTATGCTAGAAGATGAAACAACGGAGCCAATAAACCCGGTCGCAATTATTGGTACAAGGGAATATATTTTCTCTGAGAACATTGGTATTCTTGGGGATATTGCCGCTGGAAAGGAACAGACGTTTGGAACTTTGTTTGCCAGGACTTTGGCGAGAATCGGGGGAAAGTTGCATTATGGCCATCCTGATTTCTTGAATACCGTTTTCATGACCACAAGAGGGGGGGTTTCCAAAGCTCAAAAGGGATTGCATTTGAATGAAGATATCTATGCAGGTATCAATGCAATTGTCAGAGGTGGAAGAATCAAGCACTCAGAATATATTCAGTGCGGTAAAGGAAGGGACTTGGGATTTGGATCAATTTTGAACTTCAACACCAAAATTGGTGCTGGTATGGGGGAACAAATGTTATCTAGAGAGTATTTTTACTTGGGAACACAGCTACCACTTGACAGATTTCTATCCTTTTACTACGCTCACCCAGGATTTCATTTGAACAATGTTTTTATTATCCTCTCCATCCAGTTGTTCTTGCTTGTTTCAATCAATTTAGCAGCCTTAGTTCATGAATCGATCATTTGTGATTACAATCCGAATATTCCAATTACAGATCCTAGAAAACCAACTGGCTGCTCTAATTTGATTCCTCTAATTAGGTGGCTTGAAAGATCAGTTCTGGCCATCTTTGCTGTGTTCTTTGTCTCTTTTGTTCCCCTAGGTGTACAGGAATTGACAGAGAGGGGAATCTGGCGGGCATTTACTAGACTAGGAAAGCACTTTATGTCTTTTTCACCGTTGTTTGAAGTGTTTGCCTGCAAGGTATATGCTCAATCTTTGATGAATGATCTAGCTGTCGGCGGTGCCAGGTACATTGCTACAGGAAGAGGGTTTGCCACTGTGAGGGTTCCATTTTTTCTTTTGTACTCAAGATTTGCATCAGAAAGCTTCTACTTTGCAGCAGCAGCAATGGCGATGTTACTCTACTCTTCCTTTTCAATGTGGAATTTTGCTTTATTATACTTTTGGGTGACTGTTGTTGCATTGTTCATCAGCCCTGTTTTGTATAATCCCAATCAATTTTCCTGGAATGAATTCTTTTTGGACTACAGGAAATACTTGAGGTGGTTGAGTTCTGGAAGCACAGAGTCAACTGTCGATTCTTGGATTTCTCACATAAGAATCATCAGAATACAGGTTACCGGAACCAAGAGAAAGGAAATGGGCAGACCCGGTGACAGTTTGTCTAATGACTTCAAGAAGCCTTCGTTTATGAACATGTTGTTTTCTCAAATACATTCACACGTTGCGTTAACACTAGCTGTGTTATCGGCCTATTTGTTTGTCAATGCGCAGAATGAGTCCAGATCTTCTATCCCATCGAACACATTGCTAAGGGTATTAGTCTTCTCCCTTGGCCCAATCGCAGTCAATATGATTATCTTGCTTGTACTTTTTGTTATTTCGGTATTTTTGGGACCAATTTTCGGCGTATGTCTTCCTTGGTTTCCATCATTTATGTCATATGTGGCACACGCTTTGGCTTTGGTTAATCACTTTGTCTTTTTTGAGTTTTTGTGGTTCTGCCAAAACTGGAGTTTTCAGAATACAGTTTTGGGCTTCTATACCTGCTCCTTGATCCAGAGTTTGGTTTTCAAGTTGATCATCATCCTTTTCTTAACAAGAGAGTTCAAACATGACAGAAGCAATAAGGCTTGGTGGTCTGGTAAATGGGCAACTGCCGGTTTGGGTTGGAGCATATTTACTGAACCAGGGAGAGAGTTTTTCTGTAAAATTATCGAAATGAGTTTGTTTGTCTTTGATTTTGTCTTGGGGCATTTCATTTTGACCCTTCAGGTGCCACTGTTGTTTTTCCCGTACATAGATAAATGGCATTCGTTGCTGTTGTTTTGGTTAAAGCCTGATAGACAGATCAGACCTCAGATAATTTCAGCAAGAAAAAGAAGAAAGAGAAGAGCTTTGGTACAGTTCTACACGTTGGTGTTCTTCTTGGTTTTGGGTTTATTTGGTACTCTTTTGATGGTGCCGTACATCATCACAGATGTTCTCCAGCTTGACGTTCAAAGGTATATTCCTCAGTTATTGCAACCTTTGATACAACCATCAATGGGTATCAGTCCAAGGACTGGGTTGAAAGCTTATCATGCTATGAGGGCGAAGCTCAAAAGACTGAATTTTTGAAATCCTGTTTATTCTTTTGCATAGCAAATTATCCCTTATAACCATTTTTGTAGTTCTGGAGCATTTTGAGTGAGGTTGTTGGTTGTTGAAAGCTTGTTCTTGTCGACAAAGAGTTGAACTAATGCAAAGCGTGGAACTTGGGCAAGTGTGAAAAGGAGTGCTTTGGCTTGACGCTGATTATCGGGAGTATCATTGTGTTGTAAGCAGTAAATAATGGAATCCAAGACAAAGTTGAGAATCTTGTGGTCGATGTTTCCTTTTTGAAATATTCTGGAGTATTCAGTTGATTCTATGGAAAAGACATATTCTAAAGATTGGGTTGTTGGTCTATTATTTGCAATGGTGGAGAGGATGTGAATGGTAGGCTGTGGGGGGTATGATTCTAAAATTAATAAAGTAGAAGAGTCTTCAACGACTTTGCCTAGTTTTTCAGGTTTCTGCAGTGATGCTGCCTCTTTGAATCCTTTTAATGAATGCTGTTGTTGTTGTGACTGCTGCTGCTGCTCTTGTTGTTGCTGAGATGGAGTGCTTATTTTGAACTCTCTAGGAAGTTCATCCACTTGGTAGATCTTTATTCTTTCGATTTCAGTTCTCCGTCTCTTGCCAGATTCAAGTTCATCAATACTATGTGCACGTCTGGAGGGTGAGGTGTCTGTACTTGATGACGATTTTAGAGAAGCCAACGATTTCTTGACGCTGATATTTTCTGGCTCCAGTTTGAGTGCCTCATTGTATACGGTTCTAGCTTGCTCAAATTCGTTAATCGCAGTCAAAGCAGAGCCTTTACGCCACAGGAGTTTAACTTTGGTCTTTTTATCTGGCGCATGCTCCAGGCCCCTATTCACAGTGTCAATGGCTTGTGGCCATTGTTCAAGTTTGATGAGTGTGAGAGCTCTGTTCGCGTAGAGGACCGCATTTTGCGGGTCCAATGTGATGGCATCAGTGTAAAGTTTGTCAGCTGTAGGGAAATCTTGAAGTTTAAAGGCCTCATTGCCCTTTTCTTTGAGGATATCGGCCATTGGTCCAGCGTTATGTTGAAGTAAAGAAAGATGAATGAATATACACTTTTTTTTTTTCCTTCTCTATCTTCTCTCGCATTTCTATCCAGGAAGAATCGAGGCAATGGTTTCCGAGGAGGTTTGTGATGAGCTGGATGCGATCAAGGCCATTTACCCTGAATGTCTTACCCGTCTAAATGAGGGACTCATCGATCTCAGGGTCCCGCAGCATATGGATTACGTGTTACGTATCTCGTTAGGCGACAAGTATCCAAACACGGAACCACCACACATTCTCCAAGTGCGCTCTGGTGCGCGAGACGACAGCTACTTGCAAGGACTGTTTACCGAGGTTCTGGACAGTGTATTTCAACCGGGGAGTGTGTGTCTGTTTGAGTTCCTTGGGGAACTGGATGGTGTTTTGTACGTGGAGGATGGCGAGGAGGAAGTTGTACCCAAGGAGCCGATGGACCATCGTGTATCAGTGGATGCACTTGATGGTTGGATTGCCAGTGACCCAGTAACTGATAGAGGCTCCACGTTCATTGCTTTTGCCCTTCTAGTGGACAATGAGGAAGAATTGAGGAAGAAACTGGCGCTGTTGAAGACTGATAGGAAGATTAGTAGGGCAGCTCACAACATGGTGGCATATCGAATCCAGAACAAGGATGGAACGAGGATTTCGGATTGTGATGATGATGGAGAGTCGGCAGCAGGTGGCAGAATGCTCCATCTTTTGCAGATTGTTGATGTGTGGAATGTGATTGTGGTGGTGAGTCGGTGGTTTGGTGGTACTCATATTGGCCCAGATCGGTTCAAGCATATCAACTCTACTACGAGAGAAGCCATTTTCAGAGCTGGACTACTAGATGAGAAAACCGGTAGAAAGAAAAGGTGATGGGGTATATTTACAGAGGAGATGCACAACTTCCTTTCAATAATAGATCATGACTTAACCTTTTTACTCTTGGGTATAATGTCAGATGAACCAAGGCCTCTCTTGGTAGTATTCTTGTTTTCTCTCTCCTGTTTCCCCAGCTTGAAGGCCTCGTCAAAGTCAATGTCATTCCCTCTATCCTTATCACCCTCCTTCTTAACCTCCTTCTTTGGCTCATCTCCAAATCGTCTTCTCCCAACCATCGCCACTGTCTGTGATTGATTCAAAGCATTTAAACCAGCAAAACCCATAGAGGCAACTTTTGGTCTAGCGACTGTCCTAGCCTTCAGCGACTCTGACCCTTTTCTCTTCCACTCACTCAAGTCCTTCAACTTTGCAACCTTTTCTTCCACTTTCTTCTCCTCTTCTTTGATCTCTGCAGCCCTCATAAACTTCATGTTCAGCACATTGCTGGACATTCCCTTCTTATTGCTCATTATTTATCCCCTTGACCCTTCAAATGAATCTCAGAAAGTGTCACAAACTGCACCTCATCGCATGTAAAAGTTTCACGATTATAAAGAGAGTCTCTGAAAGAGGAAATATTCGCGAATTTCAGAAAGCCGGGTAAGAACAGCTCTAGGTTAGAATTTTTTTTCTTTCTATAGGCGATGAGCAGGATGAAGACATAACCTGTTAAGGATCCCAATCAATGAAGTCTGATTTCAAGTTCTCGAACCTGCTGGGGACTGTGTACTCGCGTGGTAACCTTGTGTTCACCGCCGATGGCAGCAAGTTGCTGAGTCCTGTGGGTAACCGTGTCTCTTGTTTTGATCTGGTGAACAACAAGTCCTTCACTTTCCCTTATGAACACAGACAGAATATCACAAGGATCGCTCTAAACGCACAAGAGACTCTGCTTCTGTCTGTTGATGTTGGTGGAAGGGCCATTTTAGTGAACTACAAGTCTAGAACTGTGCTCCATCATTTCAACTTCAAGGATAAGGTGCAGGATCTTAAGTTCAGCACAGACTCTTCACATTTTGCAGTAGCATGTACGAGATTCATTCAGGTATGGAAGACACCAGATGTGTCAGAGGATAGACAGTTCGCTCCGTTTGTGCGCCACAGAGTCTATGCAGGCCATTTCGCTGATGTGACGAGTATTACTTGGTCCAGCGATTCCAGATTCTTCCTTTCTACCTCGAAGGATTTGTCCACCAGGTTGTTCACCCTAGACTCATCGGAGGCTTCTGCTGCGATGAATTTTGCTGGCCACAAGGACACTGTTATCAATGCGTTTTTCTCTGCTACCCAAGAAATTATTTACACAGTGAGTAAAGATGGTGCTTTGTTGCAGTGGGAATACACCAAGAGACCAACTGAGGATAATGAGAGCGAGGATGAAGATGCAGATGCAGAGGTGGATCCATCCCTGATGAGTTGGAGAATCACGAAGAGGAATTACTTCTTTTCTGACTCGAAGGTGAGATGTGCTGCCTTCCATGCAGAGAATAACCTGTTTGTGGTGGGTTTCAGTAATGGTGAGTTCAGATTGTATGAACTGCCTGAGTTCAACTTGATTCAGCAGTTGAGTATGGGTCAGAATGGTGTCAATACCGTGTCCATAAACAAGACTGGTGAATGGCTAGCTTTTGGATCCTCCAAGTTGGGCCAATTGCTGGTGTATGAATGGCAAAGCGAGTCCTATATCTTGAAACAGCAGGGTCATTTTGATTCAACAAACGCACTAACTTATTCCCCTGATGGTTCCAGAGTTGTCACGGCTTCTGATGACGGTAAGATCAAGGTCTGGGATGTCATCTCAGGGTTCTGTCTCAATACTTTCGAGGAACACACATCTGCTGTCACAGCAGTGAAGTTTGCAAAAAAGGGTCAAGTTCTCTTCTCTGCTTCATTGGATGGTACTATCAAGGCCTGGGATTTGATAAGGTATCGTAATTTCAGAACATTCACCGCCACTGAACGTATCAAGTTCAATGCTCTGGCTGTGGATCCAAGTGGTGAGGTGGTTTGTGCGTCTTCGCAGGACACATATGACATTTACGTCTGGTCCGTCCAGACATCGCAATTGATTGAGACTTTGTCGGGTCATAAGGGCCCTGTATCATGCCTGGCCTTTGGTGCAGAGAACAGTGTGCTAGCGAGCGCCAGTTGGGATAAGACTGTCAGAGTGTGGAGTTTGTTTGGCAGATCACAACACGTCGAACCATTTGAGATCCATTCTGATGTGCTGAGTATTGCAATGAGACCGGACTCGAAAGAAGTTGCAGTGTCTACTCTCAATGGCCAGATCCAATTCTGGGAAATTGAGAATGCCAAGCAGACGGGGAACATTGACGGGAAGAAAGACATTATTAGTGGGAGATTCCTAGAGGATAGATTTACAGCAAAGAACTCTGTCAGAGCAAAGCATTTCACAACGATTAATTACTCCTTTGATGGTTTGTCCCTTGTCGCGGCCGGTAACAACAACTCCATTTGTCTCTATGACATTCCTAATGAAGTATTACTGAGAAGATTCACTGTGTCTCTGAACATGGAGCTGAATGGTACTTTGGAGATGCTCAACAGTTCCAAAATGACTGATGCTGGCTCCTTGGATTTGATTGATAGAGATGGTGAAAATAGTGATTTGGAGGACCGTTTGGACCACTCCATTCCAGGTTCTAAAAGAGGTGATCCATCTTTGAGAAAAACAAGAGCTGAGATCCGCGTTACTGCCATCCAATTTTCACCTACTGCTGCATCCTTTGCGGCTGCCTCAACAGAGGGTATCTTAATATATTCTGTTGACGAGGAGGTCATTTTCGATCCTTTCGATCTGGATGTTGACACTACTCCAGAGTCAGTGAATGATGCGCTCAAAGAGAAGGAATGGCTCTCATCCCTGGTGATGGCTTTCAGATTGAACGAGATATACTTGATTCACAAGGTGTACGAAGCCATCCCTGTTGCAGATATACCCCTTGTTGCTGCTGACCTGCCTGTAGTTTACGTGGAGAAGCTTCTGTCATTCATTGGTGAGATTTCCATGTCCTCTCAGCATATTGAACACAACCTTCTATGGATCAAGGCTCTGGTATCGAGCCATGGTAAATACATCAACACCCACAAGCACATTTTTGCCAAATCGTTGAGAGCCATCCAAAGATTTATTGCCAGAATTGCCAAAGAGGTGATTAGAACTTCAAAGGATAATGAGTACTCTTATTTGTTCCTCAATGGTACCGAGACCTCTGTTGTAGCAGAGACTGAGGTTGATGGAGACGAGGATGCGGTTATTGTTGATGTGGGTTACGAGGAGGATATGAACGAAGATATGGGCAGTGATGAAGATGAGGACGAGAACGGCGGTTGGTTTTCAAGCAAAGATACAAAGATGGCTTTAGATGCCGAGAAGGATGACAGTGATGACTCTGATTCTGAATAGATCCTGTCAGTCACAGTTCTAAATAGAAAAACATGCATTCTGTACACTATAAAAATGGTAGGGGCAGTATACACTTAGGATCTCCGTTTTCAGATGGTTCGCTGTCAACTTTGAAAAGAGCTTCAAACATCACCAGCGTAAAGCCAGCACTTGAACAAATGTTGCAGCCATCATTCCTGCTGCTGTTCCTCAGATCGAGACAAGGACTGCTGCTACTGTTTTCTTTAGCGCTAGCTGCAACAACTCTGGGGGTGGTGCTTACAGGGCTTGTTGAAGTTAGTGTCCGCGTAAACATCCACAACGAGGACTGGGATTATTACATCTCCAACGAAACAGAGACGGAGCTGTGGCTAGAGTCTTATAGAAATGAACATCTTGAGATGCCGCTCTTTGAGAGACTCCAGCGTGTTTTCCCATACGATAATACCTCACAGAGTACGATACCTAAGAAAGTTCTCCAAACGTGGCACGAACAGATTCCACTCAATGGAGACATGGAGTCTTGGAAGCGAGAGCCTGAGTTTAAGTACACTCTGCTTGACTCAAATAAGGCTTACAGACTTATTTTGGATAATTTTGGAAGGTTCTTCCCCGAGATTATCGAGACGTTCAACAGAATGCCTAAGAAGATCTTACAGTATGACTTTATGAGATACTTGGCCTTATTTATTATGGGAGGGACCTATTCCGACACAGACACCTATCTGACACGGCCGTTGTCTGAGTGGATCTCGTACAACGATACTTTTTTCGGGACAGTCAATCAGATAGGCGCTGTTGTTGGTATAGAAGGTGAATGTGACTGTAAAACATGGAAAGGTATCGTGTCAAGAAGGGTTCAGTTTTGCCAGTGGACTTTCCAATCGAGAAAGTATCATCCATTTCTGGCATACTTGATCTCAAATATTGTGGCAAGAGGTCAGAACCATTATGATCAGAATACAAAGGTGTTGAGCTTTGAAGGAAAGGAATACGACTTCAAACCAGGATCAGAGGGGTATTATGATGGCACCATGATGTTCACTGGACCAGGGATGTTTACAGACAGTGTGTTTGGCTATATCAACCAACTGGGCGCAGACACTGACGTCGTTGACTTCAACAACCAGACTGAGACATGGGAAAGAACTAAGCAAAAGGTTTTAGAAGATAAGTCATGGACTGCTGGGGAACTGGGAAATTGGTTTGGCTGGCAGAATGTGACAAAATTAAGAGATCCGATCCTTGTGAATGGAGACTTTGTTATTCTTCCTGAAGTGTACTTCAAGGGACGGAAGGTTGACAAGGAGAATTATGTGGAACACAAGTTCAAGGGTGCTTGGAAACACTCTCAGAATGAGAAGCTAGAGGAGGCCGATTGATTGCGTATACCGTCCATGGTTTTACAGATTATAGGGCAATAGAGATCCTGAGTTTGTGTTAAAAAAGTAAGAAACATTGCTTTTCGTAGTGATCAGTGAAGGAAAGAAGACTGAAGGGGGTCAATTTTTTTTTTTTGCCAAATCTGCATATTATAGATGACTAATATCTGACATAATATACTTTTATCGTAGGTCGTAACCCTCTCTAAAAATTCATTTCTTTAAGATCACATCAACACAGCAGACAAAAAGGCATAAAGTTCCGAGACAGAATGAGCTCTGAAAACGATACTGACGCCTTCAAGTTTGTGGCTCTAGGTGGTGGCTCAGAAGTCGGACGTTCATGCCATGTAATCCAGTATAAGGGCAAGATCATCATGCTGGATGCTGGTGTTCATCCTGGTTTCCAAGGCCTCTCCACTTTGCCCTTCTATGATGAGTTTGACCTCAGCACAGTGGACATCCTTCTCATCTCTCACTTCCACTTGGACCATGCCGCCTCCCTTCCTTACGTGATGCAGCACACTAATTTCAAAGGCCGTGTGTTTATGACACACCCAACCAAGGCCATTTATCGTTGGCTCCTGACTGATTTCGTCAAGGTGACTTCGATTGGTGCCAGCACAAGTCTGTACACTGACGAGGATCTACTGGAATCATTTGACAAGATCGAGACAGTGGACTACCATTCAACAATTGAAGTTGACGGGATCAGATTCACCGCCTATCATGCGGGCCATGTCCTCGGCGCAGCGATGTACTTGATTGAGGTTGGTGGTTTGAAGATCCTCTTCACCGGCGACTATTCGAGAGAGGAGTCTCGTCACTTGAATCCCGCTGAGGTGCCCCCTGTGAGGCCAGATGTCCTGATTACTGAGAGTACTTTTGGTACAGCTACACATGAACCTAGATTGGAGAAGGAGCTGAGATTGACAAACCTGATACATTCCACACTGGTGAAAGGTGGCAGGGTATTACTGCCGGTATTTGCGTTGGGTACTGCTCAAGAGCTTCTATTGATTTTAGACGAATATTGGAAAAACCATCCAGATTTGGAGAATGTGAATGTGTATTATGCCTCTTCTTTGGCCAAGAAGTGTCTGGCTGTGTTCCAAACTTATATCAACATGATGAATGATAATATTAGGAAGCAATTCAGGGACCAGAGCTCAAACCCTTTCCAATTTAAGCACGTCAAAAACATCAAGAACTTGGACAAGTTTGAAGATTTCTCTCCTTGCGTTGTTGTGGCAAGTCCGGGGATGTTGCAGAATGGTGTTTCCAGAGAGCTGCTGGAGAAATGGGCGCCTGACTCTAGAAATTCTTTGATTTTGACCGGTTACTCTGTTGAGGGTACATTGGCCAAGAATATCATTATGGAACCAGATACTATCCCCTCGATTTCCAATCCTGACGCCCAGATACCAAGAAGACTCAACATTGAGGAGATTTCATTTGCAGCTCATGTAGATTATGAACAGAATTCCAAATTTATCGAGCTGGTTGATCCAAAGTCTATTATCCTGGTTCATGGTGAGTCAAATCCTATGGGAAGACTGAAATCCGCATTATTGTCAAAGTACTCAAAGTTCAAGAACACAGACAAAGAAGTCAAGGTCTATAACCCTCGCAATTGTGATGAACTGAGCCTCCATTTTAAGTCCGTCAAGATTGCAAAGGCCCTGGGTTTCACTATCGAGGAGGAGGAATCCAAGGAGGAAGAGAATCTGGCGAAGATTTCCACCACCAATCACCCCGCGGTTACTGGCCCAAAGATTATTAACGGTGTGCTCATTGCTAAGGACTTTGACCTGAACCTAATGAAGGTGGATGATGTCAGAGAATACGCAGGTCTGACTTCCACTGTTGTGAAGGAACGCCAGACAATTCGTGTGGACGCTGGTCGTGATTTGATTCAATGGCATTTGTCTCAGATGTTTGGATATGTTGAAGTTTTAATTGATGATCCAGAGGAGTACGAAGTGAAGATAATGAACGAGATCACCATCAATTTTATCAACTCAATCTGTACAATTGAGTGGACGAGTGGGATCATCAATGATTCAATTGCTGATTCTGTTGTGGCCATTCTAATGTCTGTTGATTCATCGCCGGCGTCTGTGAAGATCTCATCCAAGCCGCACAGTCATGATGATCATGAAAATAATGAGTATGATGGTACTCTGGCTGACTCCAGAGTCACAACTCGTATCAATAGAATCTCAAAGATGTTGAAGGCCCAGTTTGGCGATTCCTTCACCCCAGGCGAAGACCAAAGGGGCGCAACCGTGAAGATTGGTTCCAATGAAGCTGTGGTCAACTACTTCGATCTCACCGTGGAGTGCTCTTCTAAGGTGCTAAAGGGGAGAATTGAGACTGTTTTGAATAGGGCCACAGAGCTTGTTGCTCCTTTAGCCCAAAAAGCCAAATTCTAAAAGGAGAACTTTTATACATGAGTAGCATAATAGTCATGAGATCTACAAAGAAATTCAATTTTATAATAAATTATGCCATTAAACAACAATGTTGATCAGTGCTGAGCTCATATGCCTGTTCTCAGAACGTTTTGTCTTTGATATCTGAAAGTCACACTTTCCTGACGCTCAAGAGCATACAATGCCTTATCCAAAGAAAACTGCTTATAGTTCTTACCTAACACGAACTCTTTCCTTAAGGTCTCGTAAGAAGTAGAAAACCCGATAGGGAGTCTCTTTCTAATCTCTCTCTCAATCTTTCTGACTTCATCCTGGGTCTCTGGGGACACATTGGAAATTCCCTGACCAGCAGCATCCATAGTTGAAGCTTGGAAAAGTCTTATAGCTTCATCAACATGCTCCTCATTGGCCACTGGATTTAGTTGCAGCTTGGCTAGAGATTCAGATATACGAATGATGGCTTCCAACTGACGGATCGTGATAGGAATTGATGATCTCTCGTTGGATTCAGTTTCTCTTTCCTGAACTTCTTTTCTAATCTCCACAAAGTGTGAACTTAACTTTTCAGCTGCTTGAGAGGATAATCTTGGAGCACATTTCGCACGGCAGTAAGACACATAACGTTTCATCTTTTCCAATGGGATTTCACCATCTTGTTCTTGATTGTTGTTTTTACCCATGTGGATATTTAGAACGTGATTAGCAATAGAGATATCCCTAGATTCATTGTGATCATCCTTAACAATGAAGATCATGTCAAATCTCGAAAGGACAGTTGTCTGGAAGTCAATGTTCTCACCAGGAGTCTTCATCTCATCATAACGACCGAAAATTGGGTTAGCGGCAGCAAGGACACTCGTTCTAGAGTTCAGGACAGTAGTGATACCAGCCTTTGCAATAGAGATTGTCTGCTGTTCCATTGCTTCGTGAATGGCAACACGATCTTCGTCCCTCATCTTATCGAACTCATCGATACACACAACACCACCATCCGCAAGAACCATTGCACCACCTTCTAAGTAAAACTCCCTTGTAGTAGTATCTCTCTGAACAGAGGCTGTCAAACCGGCAGCAGATGAACCCTTACCAGACGTGTAAATGGAGATAGGGCTCACCTTATCCACAAATTTCAACAACTGAGATTTTGCTGTACCTGGATCACCCAGTAATAACACATTAATATCACCTCTTAGTCTCATACCATCCGGTAAAAGTTTCCTTGAGCCACCCATCAGGAGACAAGCAATTGCCTTCTTGATATCTGCATTACCGTAAATAGATGGGGCAATAGATTGCGCAAAAGATTCATAAAGGTTCGGATCTCTGGACATCTGTAGGAACTCTTCCTCCTCTTCTTCTGTAAAGATGACATTCCCTGCTGAGTTGTGGTCTACTTCGGTCTGGATTCCCAAAACACGAATGTAAGGGTTTCTAATAGCAACAGTGGATGGACCCTTAACTCTTGATTGGTAGATGGAGTAGATACCCGTTATGGTACAACGTGTTCCTGGAACGACCTTGTTGGACAAGTATCTGTCAACGGAAAGGATCAAGTGACGAGGCATTTCACCGACTGGAACCATCTCTGGCAATTCTTGGAGCTTTAATACTTGCTGGTCAATGAAGGACGACTTGTCGTGGACAATAACGTAGGGGTCATTAGGACATTGACTCTTCTCACCATCGGCTGGCACAGCGGCACAGAATTTCGGCAGCATGACACCACCAAAACTCGACTCAATCTTCACTCGTTGTGTGTGACGGCATGAACGACACATGATCAGTACAGACACCGCCTTGGAGCTCAGAACGGAGGCACTGATAATGATACCGTTGACTCTGATAATCTTAGAAATGTGTTCTGAGTCCAGCTCTCTGATGCTTAGCTTTGCGGCACCAGATTTCATTATCAGTTGGCAGATTGGAAAGTTAGGAGGAACTTCACTTTCTTCCAAGAACACAATTCTCTTTGCCACTTCAGTGATGGCCTTCTCAAACAAAGGAACCATTTCCGCGGGTTCATCAATGAGGGCCTTGTTCAGATTCTCATTGTAACCGATTAAGTGTTCGGTATTCACAACTAGTGCGTATTCCTTAACCAGCAGGTTCTCTCTGAGCTGGTTTCGGTAGATGAAGTCAGTGTTCACTCTAAACTCTAAAATGAAGTTCTTGAATGCGGCAATTAGCTCCTGGTTGGTGTCTTGGTCTGACTCCTCTGGAGGGAGCACGGAGGCTGTATAAACATCTGAACGGTCGAAGGACATTGCGCTAGAGAAGACCTAACGTTTTGTTGTTGTTCAAAATAATTTCAAGACATATCCTGAAAAGTTTGGTGCACTTCATTACTTTTCCGAATCAGGGAATTCGCGACAGAGACGCGTTACTGTTCCGATCTAATCACGTGCAGTCAGGTGAGCACAGTGTTACTTCCGACGACTAATATTTGTGAATTAATTTTCAGTTTAAGATATAGCATGCAGAAACATAAATAGAAACCTTCTATTGTTCAACTGCTAGTTATCAAACTGTATTCGAAAAATGGCGTACGTGTTGTCAATTTACAAGTGGTGTCATTTTGCTTTTTATTAACAACCAGACAACAGTGACCTGATTGATCGTCCCAAGGCAGAGTTAACACAAGATGAACTAACAAAGTTGGAAGAGTATGAGTTTCAGAATGGGCCAATGTCCATATTACAGGAGTCTGTACAGCAGGGAACTCCTGTACTGATCTCATGTCGTAACAACCATAAGTTTCTTGCCAAGGTCAGAGCCTTTGACAGACATTGCAATCTGGTATTGGAGAATGTCAAGGAGTTATGGAGCGAGACTCCAAGAGGCGCAAGCGGAAAGAAAGGCAAGCCAGTGAATAAAGAGAGATTTATTTCAAAATTCTTTCTGAGGGGAGACTCTGTTATTGTCATCCTGAAGGCTTGAAGATATTAAAAAAAAATGGGTTGGTGAAGTTTAGTTCGATGGTGGTACCTTCTAGAGTCTTTGATTTAATAAAATGTAATGTCCTAACGCTTTAGCAGAATACATATTTTGCCTAGTGTAAATCATCTGTATTAATGACTTCTATGTACAATGTTTTCTGTGCTTTTTTTTCTTCTTCTTCTGGCTTTCATTCAATCATTGAGAGACAATCATTGGTTTAACAACATCCAACCCGTCCTTTGTGATCCTGATTTCATACTCACCAGCCTTTTCAACAGAATCAACGGTCTTTCCATTACTGAGAATGACCAAGTCTTCCACTGGAACGCTGACAACCACTGTCTGAAATATGGAGTTGACGATATCCTCCTTTGTGACCGGAGAAGAAGCCTCCTTCTTCAACTGTAGAAGATCCAACTTGACCTCCAAGTTAAACAAAGAGTACGATGCATTAGACTCTGATGCCTCAGTACTGTTGAACAGAAGCGAGCTAATTTCAATAGGTTCGATTCTCTTTGCGTTCTTGACCTCAACCTTTGGCTTAACCTCCGCCTTGACTTGTTCCACAACTGGCTTGACGACTTTCTTGACCACAGGAATTCTTGGTCCAATATTTAATCTTGGGATAATGTAACAAGCACCATTGTTTGGATATAGCTTGTTTCTCATTAGGCCTGGCAGCACCTCGAGGATTTCACCACGGGCACCATACTCTGGAAAGTCTTTGAGGAGCTGCACCTGTATTCTGTTCTCACGTTTGGTACGCGCAGAATAGCGCACCAGAGGAATACGCTTTAAGGCAGTCTGTCTAAGGGCAAATGACATTGCTAGTATACGTGATTGTGTGCAAACGATTGGGACTCGATTAAGCCAGAAGCGTCGGTCGATTGAGACCAATTTTTCATGAAAAGATTTGTTTTTCGGTAAGGACACTACCATAATAAACAAAGAAGTCTACGCTTGATTTGGTATAGAGCAATTCGTTTTCTTTATTCCAAGTCGTCGAAATCAACAACATCGTTCTCATTATCTGAAGAGCTACCTCCTCTGAATTCTTTAGTCAGGTTCTGGTTAACCTTCCAAAGATGGACAATGTTGTCATCCGATGCAGAAGCAAGAGTCCATGGAATGTTTGGGTTGAAACTCAAATCTGTAATTGAAGATGTGTGTCCTGCGTGCATCATGAAGAGTTCAGGAGCACCATCGTCTTCGTCTTCCTGAACTTGCTCCTCGCCGATCTTGGAAATGTCCCAAAGAATGATTCTTCTGTTCTCAGAACCAGATGCAAGGATTCCATCATTGTGAGGGTCCCATTCCAGAGCTGTAATGGCATCTGAGTGGCCCATTATAGTATGGAGTTTGTAGCCTGGGTTTCTTAGGTCAAAGAGCTCAATGGTGGAGTCTTGAAGACCTACTGCGAATAGGTTGTTGGAGAAACTGGAAAACGAGATAGTATTGATCGCAGACTCTCTCTGAAGGGATTGCGATTCTTTCTGGAGTGACCTAGAGTCAAAAATTCTGATGCTCTTATCCTCACTGACAGATCCAAACACGTGTGATTGTTTTGGATGCCACTGAACCTCGTTCACGATGTCAGTGTGGTGCTTCAGCACCGAACTCGGCGCTGAGATCTTGTTGATATCCCACAGGGCAATCGTTGTATCGTCTGAAGAGGTCAAGAGCTGGCCGTTGACTTTATGATTCCATGACAAACCGTATCCATTTGCTGTATGGTGCTTCAAAAGTACCGGCGTACTAGACTTAGGATCCTCCTCAATATTGTAAACACTCACGAGACCAGAGCCAGCAATTGTACCAACCAGATTAGAAGAGAGTGGGTTATAACGGGCACGATTGATCTCAGTGTCGTGCTTGAACTTCTTTGTGATCTTTAGCCTTGAGTGAGTTGTCTGTTCAGTATCGTTGTTGAACCCCTTTGCTATTAGAGACGAAGGTAACGATGTAGAGGCAATCTTCAGAAAGTCTTGAGCCTCCCCATCACTGTGTGAGCCCAATATCAGCCTCTGTGGGATCCCATCCGGACCTAATTCCTCTGGTACCGTATCAGGAAGCCATTGAACTGTAAGAGATGGCCATTGCAATGCTGTTTCGGAGACGAAATCGTACATCACTGGGCAATTCTGTCTCCATAGTTGATATTCCTCCTGGATTGACAACTCCTCTTGTTGCTGTGGTTCTTCTTCAGCCATTACTGTGTAGTCTTTTGTGGTATCAAACAACAACGCCTCAAGTTCAACTGATGGAAAATCGTACGTATCACTTGATATCTTAATTTTTCGCGTTTCGTATCACGTGTTTTCAGTAAGCGTATCACGTGCATAGAAAAAGTCCCGAAAACGAAGAAAAAGTAGGCACAACATCAAACCTACGAAACAATTAATTGATTAAATCAAATACATCAAACCAGGGAACAAGAGGCAAGTTACTCACAGCACCCAAACAATAAAGCGTATCATGAATGGCCAAAAGCCCCAACCTCCTACTGATAAGAGCCAACAAGTTGTGCAACATGGCGCCACTGCAATGCAGACGCGTCCAACAGACCTTCAGATTCCGAAATCCCTCGACAGTGTTATCCCAGAAGTTAGCCAGTATAGACAGCTCCTAGATGCAGAGAAGAGACTAGATATATTTACCTCTAGGAAGCTAAGCGAATTACAGGACACTCTGGGCAAGCAACAGAGCAAGAAACAACTTCTGCGAATCTTTGTTTACAACACTGCGGAAAATCAGCCATGGCAGCAAAATGGAACACCACAGACTGCTAATGAGCAGGCGAGCTGGACACTGCGCGTTGAAGGAAGACTGGTGGATAAAACCAAAGCTGACGATCCCCAGAGAAAAAAATTCAGCTCGTTTCTTTCTGGAATTGCCATTGATTTGAAACCCAATGTACTACCACAGGCGCCTGGAGTTCCACTCGCAAAGGAAAACATAATTGAATGGCATGAGTCCAATGATCCCAATGTTCAAAACGTTGAATTCGATGGGTTAGATGTGAAGCGTAACGGGGATGAGAACATCATAACGAGAATCACAATCCAACCAAAGGAGTTGCCAATTAAGCTCAAGACTTCAAAGGAGTTGGCCGAACTACTTGGTCTTTCAGAACTGTCACAGCATGACGCCCTTTTCTTTATTTGGCAATACATCCAATTCAACAACCTACAAAGTCCTGAGGACAAGAAGATTATCAATTGTGATGAGAGCTTGGGCAAACTTTTCAACGTTCCAAGGTTTGAATTCAAGGACCTTCTTACTTTATTGGCTAAACATCTATCTCCAAAGCCACCAATTGTACTAGACTATGAAATCAGGGTTGACAGGTCTTCCACCCTTGGTGATCTCGTGATTGATATTGAAGTTCCAGTTGATGATTTGCCGAACCAGACCTTCTGGCGCGATGAGATTAAGAAGATCAATGGTCTAGATGAAGAAATCAAGGGCTTGAACTCCAAGATTATTCTAGGGGTGCAAGGTCTCAACAGTACCTACAAGAAGTACCAGTTCTTTGACGACTTGTCTCAAGATCCGGTGAGATTTTTCCAAAAGTTTAACGAATCACATTCGAACTTGCTCAAGATTCTGACTGGTGATGAAGGCTATAACGAGGCGAATGCCAGGAGATCCGAATTTTACACAGATGATATGCTTACGGAGAATATCGACATTCTTCTCAAGACCAATAGAGTATAGTACCAAATTCAAATTCAAATGACTGTATTATTAGTATTATGCACTGTAGGCGGTTGACCTTCTCTCTTGTCTTCGTGCCTCTTTACGCAGTTTCCTTCTCTCCTTGCGTGCTTCTCTCACCTCCACAAGCTCTTCAGGAGTGAATGTCTTCATGAAAGGTTTCCTTGAGGAATCTCTGCGCGGATATGATTCCCCAGCCAAACGATCTTTCTTAGGTTTGTAAGTACTAGTGGGCTTGTTTGCGTACTGTAACTTCTCTCTATTCCCCTGCCTGTAAGAAGATTGCGGACTCTGGTGCTTACTCTGATCGAAATTGCTCCTATTCTTCTGTGGGTCCTTAAAAGTCATCTTTGCAGAGACATGGCGCACCTCCAGATCAACATCGATCCTCTTATATCTCTTTTCCATTGGCTGAACGCCAAGATCATCGACTGTGATATCCTTAGAATGTCTCTTCTCTGGCGTAGAAATCACTCTCCCTTGCCTCTTCTTCTCACCATCCCTATTTTTCCTAGGCTTCTTCTCCTTCAGCTGTCTCTCCTTCTCCTCTTTGAATTGCTTGTTCTTCTCCTCTTTATCCCTGATCCAATCAGTTTTGGTGACTTTGTTCTGTGGAGTCGATGGATGCAATTCGTCAATATCTGTATGCTTAGCCTCATAGTTAACAGCATTGGAAATCATGGCAAAGCTTCTCAAGTAATCTTGTCCCTTACTCTCGTCATCCTTTCCGTCTTCGGCAGAGTTTGTGTGGTTCTTCTCATGGTAGCTCTTCAACTCTGTGGGGTTTCCAAGCTTTGGCCTCGCTTTATATCGGGCAATAGCTTCATAGTTTTTGGCATATCCTCGTATAAGAGGGTGTCGTATCGATCTTGATACTCGTATCAACATTGAGAATGGCGTTATAAGTGGCTTTGCCATATGATTTGGCTTACCCTTGGGCATCCTCTTTCTTTTTGGTAACAGTTTCGCGAAGTATCACGTGTCTTTTTTTTTTTCTTTCCTTTTGTTGGAGTCACCGTAAAAAAACCAGATCATCACAAACGTTATCCATATCGATTGCCTCTCAACAAAATCAAGCTGAAGATGTCCCAGGTCTATCGCTCTACTCGTTCCACTTCTGCCGCTACCTCTTCGTTTGAGGAAGCAGTCCTTAAGGGTCTTGCCTCCGATGGTGGTCTGTTCATCCCATCCAAGATTCCACAGTTGGATCCATCCTTCCTTCAGGAATGGAAAGACCTCTCATTCCAGCAGCTTGCCTTCCAGATCCTAAGACTGTACATCAACCAATCTGAGATTCCAGATTCAGACCTGCAGGATTTGATCAATAAGTCTTACTCCACCTTCAGAAGTGAGGACATTACCCCTACAGAAACTATTGATGAAGCCAGCGGTCTGTACTTGCTGGAATTGTTCCACGGTCCAACTTACGCTTTTAAGGATGTCGCGTTGCAATTCGTGGGAAACTTGTTTGAGTACTTCCTGCAACGTAAGAACGAGGGCAAGCCTCAAGAGGAGAAGGACATTTTGACTGTTGTTGGTGCTACCTCTGGTGACACTGGTTCTGCCGCTATCTATGGTTTGAGAGGCAAGAAGGACGTGTCTGTTTTCATCCTATACCCAACTGGACGTATCTCTCCAATTCAAGAGGCCCAGATGACTTCTGTCCTGGACAAGAATGTTCACACTCTTTCCGTGAAGGGTACATTTGATGACTGTCAGGACATTGTCAAACAAATCTTTAGTGACGAGGAGTTCAACAAGAAGTACCACGTGGGTGCCGTCAACTCCATTAACTGGGCTCGTATCTTGGCACAGCAGACCTACTACTTCTACTCCTACTTTCAGCTCCAAAAGAAGCTTGGTCCTGACGCTAAGATCAAGTTTGTGGTTCCATCTGGTAACTTTGGTGACATCCTAGCGGGATACTACGCCAAGGAGATGGGTCTCCCAGTCGAGAAGTTGATCATTGCCACCAATGAGAATGATATCTTGGATAGATTCTTGAAGCAAGGTGAGTACAAGAAGGGTGGTGATGTGTCCGCCACTTTGGCCCCAGCCATGGACATTTTGATCTCTTCTAACTTTGAGAGATTGCTATGGTATTTGGCCAGAAACAATTTGACAGAGAATGATGACCTGAAGGCAGGTCAAATCATCAATGACTGGTTCACTCAGCTAAAAGCCACTGGTTCATTCTCCGTTTCTGATGCCGTTATTAGCGCTGCCCGCGCTGACTTTGACTCTGAGAGAGTTGACGATGCTGAGATCACCAAAACCATCAAGGAGATCTACACTTCACACCCAGCCAATTATGTGTTGGATCCACATTCCTCTGTCGGCGTTACCGCTTCTTACAGACACATCAAGAAGGACACCGACGCTAACGTCAAGTACATTTCCCTCTCTACTGCACACCCAGCCAAGTTTGCTGATGCTGTAAATGCCGCTCTTGGCGAGGTGGATGGATACTCTTTTGACAAGGACGTTCTTCCAGAGGAGTTGAGAGCTTTATCTGAGAAGGAGCTGAAGATCAGATTGGTGGAGAGAGCTGATGTTGAGTTGGTCAAGGAGGCCATTATTGACGAGCTATCCAAGGAATAGAGTCCTCTTGGTTGAGTGAAATATAAAACCGTTCAACTTTCTAGAAGTCGTAGAAGCTTCCATCGTCTTTTCGAATCATGAGTGCTACTTCTCAGAGCTATTCAAATATGCTTCCTTTTGTCTACTTCCCTTTGATAAACGAAAGTAGGAACTTCTTGAGAACCTCTTAGGTTGTACTTTCTATAATGGCCCAAGATTCAATATGACTACTGGTGGGCGGAGGAAAAAATATACTCTGAAACCCTTTAAACACAATTCGATCACATCATAAAAAGCCAGAAATACTTAATAGCTACATTATGATCTGCTGTTTTGGGTATAGAGCTAGTTTTTTTCTGCTAGTGAGTTTTCAGTATCCCAAACTAGGATAGAAAGTTGTCTAGGTTTCTGTTCCATTCGGAAAAAAAAAAGATTATAAAAGGCAACCCCCTTTTTCGAGTTTCGATCAAATCTCATAATATGAAACTCACAGCGTACATAAGGAAGCATGAATACTTCAAGTATGAGCCAAATGTCTAGGGGGAGAAGTAATGGCGACAGAGCTTCGAACAACAACAACAACAATAGCCTCCGCGATTCTTGGGGTTCTTTTGTGCCATCTAGTGCACCTAACATCACTGTTGACAGTAATGATCGGCTATCACTCCCTATGGCTGGGGTTTCTGAATTTCTTGAAAAGAACAAGGAGAACATTGAGACAGCGGAGACTGCCGGGGATGACCATAGTAACTTTAGCATAGTTGAACACTATTTCAGACGAATGTCTTCGACAATCATAGATGCAGGGGCCAGTCCTGTAGCTGAGACAACCAATTCAACAAGATGGAGGTTGACCGGATCCCATATTTCAGTGGGAGTGTGGGAGAATTATTTCTTCGATACTGATGTTCGTTCAGTTTCTGAGCTTTCGGAATCCGCTGTAGGCAGCTCGGCCATTACAGAGATGATGATGGAAAGGAGAGCGCTAGAAGGCACATCTACCCCCGTGAGCTCAGAAGACACACAATATATGAGCTCAGAAGATTCTGACTGGGAAACAGTTACCCTTAATGCAGACGAAGGCTTCGAATATCAATCAGAACCTGAGAGGGAATACACATATGATGCTTGAGGCCACGAGGTGGTTGGTTCATGTACTGGAATTCCGAGTCGGCGCTCCAAGAGATTCCTGTCAGTCCTGAGATTTCTCGGAGAATGCTGCGTTTTAGAGGAAGATAACTACAAAATACTCCCGAGGTTTATGTGGATGTCCTTTATTATCACTCTATGTGTGGATGTCTTTTATCATTACTCTATGTCTTTTGTAGCCTTCTATCCTTCAGTTTAACCTTTCCATCTGTTATTTCCACTTCAAACCCTGCCTCATCCAATGTATCATCCTGAATTGCCTGTCTTGCTTCCATCTTGGAGACGAAGTCCTGGTTCTTTTCGTTCCCTAGTAACAAAAACCTCAAGCACACTATACTCCGTTCTTTAATGAATGGTTCATTGTCATCAATGACACAATTGGACAACACCAATTCCAACCCATGAATCTCACGCATCTTTTCCTGCATTTCAAAGTTTTCGTGGATCAAAGCGTTTAGGATTTCAATTATCATGGACTTTGTATGCGGGAAAGATCTGTAGTCAACCATGCCATCCACCTTTTGGATCTTTTCCGTGTCTTTCAATCTCTTGGCCTTAATGTTTTGATGCAAAACTCCCAATAATTCAACAAACTTCTCTACTCCATTATAACTCTGCAAGAACTTTCTTGCGTGCTCAAAATGCACCAGCGATGTGAAGATATCCAACGCTCTCGAAACCTTCTCATAGATGAAGATTGGTTCCTCGCCTTCTTCATGGACTTTAAAGTACTGTTGAACTTCAGCTACTGTTTCCACGAAGAGTTCAAAATTCCAGGAAAGAATCACTGTAAGTTCAAACACCTCCCAATTAGTCTTTGAAGTGATGATGGCCTCGGCAACCTTGTAGTAACGAATCATATCAGTCCCAGAATTATGAACTGTTATAAATTTGAGGAATGATTCATGTGTTACCAGTTTTTTGAACAGCTTGAGAACCAGAAGCTCTAAAGATGACAGACTGTGACTCTTCAGATCTATCATTTCAAAGAGAGACAAGAGGTGTGCAAAAATTGGGCTTCCCTGGCCTAAGGAGAGAGCATGATATAAGAAATCAGCTATTAGAAACAAGAGCTCATAATAGCTTCCTAGCACTATGTTCAACTCCTCACTCCAATCGTCGTTGATATCCTGGGTGAGTTGTACCACCGACGACAAAATTTCTGGCTCAAACTCGCTTTGGGATTTATCGGCTGCTGCGAAGTTGTAAAGGAATTGCAGGCAACTAACTCGCAGGTTTATCAAGAGAGATCTCTCTGTCGTATCTTTCAATACATGCATCAACTTGAAGGCTCCTTCTCTGACTCCCAATTCTTTGACAGTGTGGATAGGAACATCTTTTGCAGTGATGAGGTTTCTTGCAACAATAACCACTCCTCTCAAGACCCTTAACTGTAATGGAGAAATGTTTGGTGTGGGTAAACTACTCAAAATACCTGCGATATGCTCCCATATCCCCTCTGATTGTGCGAGCGTTTGTAAGGTCGATGGATCACTGTTCAGAGTTTGAAGAAGGTCTCCCAACTGTTGTAAGAATTTCTCGTGCTCTTCCTCAGGGAGTGAGAAAGAAAACAGGGAGGATTGAATACCTGATAAGATAATCTCTGTTTCCTTTGATGACATCATTGGATCGATTCCTCAGAATGAAGTGTTTCAAGCTGTGGGGAGCACAGGGGGAAGGCTCATCGCTTCAATTTTCCTTTCTTCCTTCTTTCTCTCACGATTACATAATCCAGGATTGTTGTTGCTCGTTTTCCAAAGTCCGAATCCCGAATCCCGAATCCATGTAGAGAAAATGAAAAACCAATAAACATAACTTCACAATTTGTAGCAATTTCGAGCCCAAAGTGCTGTGTGACCGATGCTTTCTACACGCCTGTTGCCATTCACACGAGTGCCGATGCGGCTTTCGTCAACATGTCTTCATACAACAGCTATCCCTTTGATCAAGGCCAATAAGCTTCCTCCACGTCCTAAACTGCCTGAACATGAACTGGAAGAAGAGTTCCTGAAAGGTGGCCGTGGGCCAGGTGGACAGAAGATCAACAAGACCAACTCCAAAGTTCAACTGCACCACATCCCAACGGGCATTGTTGTGACGTGTCAAGCTACTCGTTCGCAGTCACAGAACAGAAAGATCGCGAGGGAGATTCTAGCGATGAAGGTGCAACACCACCTGGATCCAGATAATTCTAGACAGAGTATCCTCGAGGAGAGAGACAGACAGAGGAATGAAAGCAAGAGGAAGAAGGGAGTAAAGAAGTATCGGGAGATTGAGGAGATACGGAAATTGGAAAAGGAGAGAATAGAGAGAGATGAGCTGGAGTTCTTACAAAAGATGATGGATGGTGCAGGGACAAAGACATAGCGATACAGAAACGAAGAGTAGAAATAAATACAATAAGGTACACAAGAAACGAGTGCCTAGGCAACTCTCTGCAAAGAAGGCTCAAATGGTAAAAAGATAGAGCACAGCCCGATGAGGCCAACAGCAGCACCACAGATCCAAACAGGAACTGCACTTGATGTGTCAGCATAGTACGCAATCAAGGGCACAAAACAAGACATGAATCTCATCAAAGACACAGCAATGGCATTTCCTGTTCCACGAGCACTTGATGGCATCACCTCAGGTGTGTAGGCGTATAAACAACTGTAGTAGATGTTGATAGCAATGTAGACGGAGGAAGATAGACCAACATTTTGCGCACGAGTCTTGACTGCAGTGTAGCCAAAGAAGAAAGCCATTGTGGTTAGAGCACCAAGCGCCATGACACCACGACGGCCAACGATTGGGAAGAAGTATAGGATTGCACCAGCAATGATGGCACCACCAATCGAGGATGCGTTTGCAATTACTGAATCCTTGTAGACACCAGAGAAGGAAGTGGCCGCCGTTTGGGCTCCTCTAGCAGCAAGGAGTTGAGGAAGGAAATTGGAGTAAAGAGGGTAGGAGATTCCAAGAAGGAACCAGGACGCAAAGATCAAAGAAGTGGATCTGGTAAGCTTCTTTGAGGAGAACAATAGGGCAATGTGTTTCTTGATTGTTCTCAGCAACTCCCTGAAAGTTGGGTTGAGAAGATAGTTCTTGTTTCCAGTTTCCCCAAGTTGTTCCAAATCTTCAAGTTTCAAACTCAAGGGTCTATTGTACTTTGCAGCAATGTCTCTTAACACACCGTACGCCTCTCTGTCTCTGTTGTTAGCAACCAAAAACTTTGGAGTCTCTTTCAAATGGATCACAGTTAGTCTCAACACGGACAAGACAAGGACAAGGCCACCATTGACAAACCAAATGTATCTCCAGCCCATGTTACCAGCAGGAGTACAGCCTGGATCAGTACTATCACATCTGAATTTTGGAATGGAGAAGAACAACCAGGCACTCAAGACGGCCAATGTTTGACCCAGAGCCCACCAAGAAGCCATAAAAGTGACAAGCCATTGGTTCTTTGAAGGTAAGAACTCCAAAAACACAGTGGAGTCCAGAACCAAGTTACCACCTGAAGCTGCTGCCGATAAGGCCACAAACAGACAATAGGTGCCGAAGTTCCCCATTGTACCAGCCAAGATAGCAAACACTGAACTAAACACCAGGGAAGTGTTAAAAGCGAGCTTTCTACCAATCAAATCCGCACCAAACCCCCAGAAGATGGCACCTGCTAGCAGACCAGCATATATGGCGTGAGAATCAGCAGGATAAGTAATGTTGAACTGGGATCTGACGTAGTGTGCAACTGAGGACTGGATGAAAGTGAGCTGCGAGTCCACTGCATAACCAAGCCCATTAAGGAAGAACAGCTTGAGATGGTACGGAGTAAAGCCAATTTCGTCAATTGCGTCGTTGATGAGACGAATCTTGGAAGTGAGAACAGGGTCACTATTGTCAAAGTCGGCCAAGTCACCCTTCTTCTCCCAGAAGCCTAGTGTGGACTCTGAGGAGTGCAATGAGACCGATACTTTGGATTCGTCCTTGGACATGCTGTTGTGATGTGGAAAGCCTGTTATTGAGTTTTAATGTATCGAGGTGATCTGAATCGAGATTTGGTTCAGACTTTATAGGTGTGTTGATTTCTGGTCAGACGAATTGTTTCCAGTCAGAAGACACGTTTCTTGTGTTGGGGAATATTTTTGATTTCGGGAGGATCCTTGGCTCCAGAAGGATTGGATCTCGCATTGAAGAGAGACTAAACATTTCTTAATTATAGACAGTAAACTAGGGATCCTCAGCTTAAGGAGATCTCGCCAACACCATTTCTACAAGGGTTTAGCCCTTTGAAAACGTAACAAATCTTCAGTTCTCCCTCAATGAGAGAATTGACTGTTATACTTTCACATGCGAAATTAAGAGATACTTTGATTTGACATGTGCTCGTCCAAAAGAGGAAGTAGGATCTTTGGTTATGAAGCCCTGGGATCTTTGCTAATCCTTTGACATAAATTACATAATCTTATCGGGCTTACTCGGTTTTAACAGACGCCCTTTTCTCAGAAATCGCCAAAACACCACCAAAACAGGCAGTTTCTGGAAACAACTACTACCTACTTTACATCACAATGAGCGAAACTGAAGGTGCTTCAGCGACAGAACAGATTCTCCACTGTGCGCGCTTCAACAACACAGAGCTTCTCTCTGAACTACTGGCTTCGCTTTCGACTGGTGAGGACACTGCGTCCTCCGCAAGAGCCGCTGAACTCATAAACACAGCCTGTGATTCACTAGGCAACACACCATTGCACCTGGCTGCCTCCAGAGGCAACTACGAGGTTCTAGACATTCTCCTGGACCAAGAGGGGGTTGAATTGGATCCTCACAACACATTGGATGGTGACACACCCTTGCATTTGGCTGTCAAGTACAGCGAGGGAGAACCTGAACACGGCAAGTTTGTTGTAGAGGAGTTGGTGGATGCTGGTGCCGATGTGTTGGCAAAGAACAAAGGTGGATTGACGCCTAGTGATCTGGCTGACGGAGAAGTGAGAGATACGCTGGTGGCTGCTGAGTACGCGTTGGAGGTGAAGGCTGGTTCAACTGATGACGCAGCTTTGGCTGGAGAGGAGGAGGCTGAAGGAGAGGCCAGTGCATCTGATTCTGAGTGAACGATTCATAGACAACTCATTTAAATTATTGGTTTGGTCGTAGGGGTGCGTTTGATCTTTGATACCTTTTGTTTCTTGTGTATATGCCCAAGAGAGACCACGCATCGACCTAACTTACCCTCTTGTGGGAAAAGATTTTGAGGTGAAGGTACTTCTTTTGGAGTACACCCTGTTACCACCATAATACACCAATGTGTACAATATTCCTTAGAGTCTACAGAAAGACAAGCACGCTTCTAATCTAGAAAACACACAACTTCTATATCTATGTCTTCGTAGAGTTCACACTCTCTGGCTCTTATAAGTCGCATTATTGATCTCAAAATCATCCTCACCATTCCACCAGCCAATTACCTTTCTCACATCGTTCTTCCTTTGGTGGTACTGGCTCTGATCCCTCTTCAGCGTGCTATAAGCTCCTTCAAAATCAAGAAATCCTTCTCGCTGCATCAAAGAGACAAGTCCCCTCCTGCTCAAAACGCTCTCAGCATTCTTCCTGATCCCCTTTTTCATCAAAAACCCTTCTTTGACCCCCTTTTGTATGCACTCTGTATAGTTTTCATGAACCAAATGTATAAGTGAACTGTGTGAACCTTGAGACTGGTCGGCTTTGGAGCAATCACCTGGAGGCCTCTCATTGGTGGTCAAAACCTCAAACAACTTCCGGGAATCACAATCCATCAGTCTGTCTCTGAAGCAACGTTTATAAACACTGGAATCGAATCCTTGTTCGGGAATTACAAGATAGTCAAGGTACACTGGTGGGTCAATCAGTTTTGAGCTCAATGAGTTCAGCAATGACTTCCACTGGATAGCGCAAAGTTTGTCCGAACAACTCATACATCTCGTCACTGGTGAATCTCTCCTTCCAGGCTTTGTCCTCGCCATACCAGCAACATGGAAGTTCTCTCTTCCACGAAGGACATTTGGTGGTGGTGTATGTTCGGTATTCATTGGTTGTTGCGTCCATGGCTCTGCATCAACAGACTGAAGATGCAACGAAGCATCACCACAAGGTGGCTCACTGATATAAAGTGCAAACCGTATCCCATCTCTCAATCTGAATGTTCCACTTGTTGTTGGAAACACCACATAATCACTCTCATGGCCTTTCCTGACTCTCCCGCACTCTAAAATCAGGAATCGGTTCAGACACCGAAGAGCAAGGATCTCAGCATGGCAATCGTGCAAGACACGACCTTGGGATCCAACCAGAAAGTCATACGGAGTGGCCTTGACGCCCGTAGTGATGCAGATTGTGTCCATTCTCTCATCTTGATCTGGTGAGGGAGCGGTATGAATTGCTACTACCCCTGCCAAAACGCTCCATTCTTTGACTCCGTTACTCCTCGTTGAAGGTTTTCCCTTTGGCGGGAGATATTCATATTTATCTCTGATCTGTACAGCTATGCGGTTGGCTAGCGTGTCCATGATTGTCGATCGATGTCACTCGGTGGTTAGACTTCAGTCATATTTCGAAGCAATTTTGGACCGGGTAAGCGATGCCCTAGACAAACAAAATATAAAAGGACCATAGTTATGGCTATAGCTTTTTATTTTAAACATCAAACGTCACAGCAATACTGCCAACAACAGACTCCAACCCTCCTAACCTTCTGAACTTAGCGGCTCGCAACTCTTCAATACTTGTGCTCTTTTCGTCCTTGGTTCTCTGCTTAGCCACTGCATCAGCCTTGGCCTTATCATTCTCAATCTTTCGTGCCTCCTGGTAGTACATTCTCGCCTTCGTGTTCAAACGAGCAAAAGGATCAGCGGCATCAGCACCACCAAGTCTCTTTCTTGAAGAATGTAGTTTTTCAGCTTTACGAATTGACACATTGTTGATTCTTCTGTTACGCTCAGAAATTTTGGCTGTCACCGACGAGCCTGTTGAACGCTGAGCCTGTTGTTGTTTCTGGGTCAATTCACCAAGTTTCTCCCTGAGGCTAATGGCTTCGCTATGGTTTCCCTGTTCAGTGGCTACTGCTAGTTGTTGTTGGATCTTCACCTTCTCAGAAAGAATGCTGGTTCCTGCCACTGCCTTGTTGTGTTGTGATCTGTTAGCCATGAATTGGTCAAACGCTGTTCCTTCGAGTTTCACGTGCGAGAACTGCTTCAATTGCTGCAGCTTGTACTGAAAGTCACCCAGTGTTGGGAGATACACCTTCTTTCCTTCAGCTTGAGCACGACTAATGTACTCCTTGTACTTAGCGAACTCCTCCGCCTTGATTGGTTCATCACTGACATATCCAAACTGGAAATTCTTGCGAGGTTGTCCAGGCTGTGATAATGTGAAGTATTTATCCGTCTTGATCTTGGATTCACCAAAAGAATATGGTCTGCCCTTAACCACAGCATCAATCTTCACCATTCTGTGTTCTGTTCTGGAAACACGAATCTTTGCGTATGTGTCCACGATAACCTCTTCAAAGCCAGGATAGAAGCAAAACTTTTCGGCAACAGAATGACCGGTGCGGATGGCGTTCACATCACTCAATTCAACCTCACGACGTTTCGAGCTCTCTGCCCATTCAACCTGTGAAGTAGCTTTGAAATCTGGCTCATAATCGTCCTCTTCTTCGTCAACATCGCCCAAGTCATAACCATCACTATCCTCCTCCTCTTCATCCTCGCTATAGTCATAGTCGCGACGACTCTTCTTTTCTCTCTGTTGCTTCAATTTGGAACGCACAGATGACTTCACAGATTGTGCACTTGCCTTCACAACTTTCGCACGGCTGCTAGTGCGCTGTGCCTGCTGCTTAGCTCTTTCTCTCAACATCTTTCTTTCTTGGAACTTCTGCAACTCTTGAGAACGATCAAACAAAATGGCTTCCCTCTCAACTTCGGGCATGTTCTCCAACTCATCACGATCTCTTTCGTTCTTATACTTGCCTTCAAGAGGGTAAGGATTCACATCCTCCTCCTCCTCCTCCTCATCATCATCAAGGCCAGCAGTAGGATCATAGCCATCATCGCTATCTTCGTCGAGACCAGCAGTTGGATCATACCCGTCATCATCATCATCGTCATCGTCATCATCATCTGCATTCACTGTTTTCTTCTTGCGTGCATCACGTTTCGCAGAAAGAGGAGCAGATTCAGACTCTGAATCGGAAATATCGCCACCCGCAAGAGCCAGTAAGTCCTCTTCTAAGTCACTCATGGGCCTCAGGTTTGTGTTCTTTGTTGTTTTATCGCTAAAGAGCGATCTCGACAGGTTCAATTTTGTTATGACAAAAAGCAACAATTCCGACCCGAGGATGTGGCGAATTCCGGTGTTTATCCTAAAACCAGAAAGGCTCCTAATGAGTATCTGATAAAAATATCGAAATGCATTCATACAATCTATCTGTTTGGACCAGCCACGCATGTTTTTACTTGCCATTGATAGTACTTAGCCTCTCAATCTCGCAATAATTCCATATCTCACTGTAATCTCAATGCAACTCACAACAACAGAGATAAAAAACACAGCTATTAGGACCCATGCGACTCGTGTTGTGTTCTTCTCAGCAACACTATCAGCAACAATATCAATAAACTCCAAAAACACCTTACACCTGTCATTCAACACCTCGACACGATCATCAATCTCAAGGTATTCCTTTGTAGCACTATATAAGGGATGCAAGGATGGTTCGGAAGACCAAAAGAAATCAGGGGTGTCAAGCACAGTGGATGACAGATTGACATCAACACGGAGTTTGAATAGCTTTCCAGACTTCTTGATCAGCTGTTCTCGCTTCAAACCCAACTTACCTGTTAGTGCCAATCTCTTTGGCAGTTTCGAAACAGAGTGCAAAATTGGAGAGATTCTTGATTCAAATCTGGATAGCTTGGTGGATTGCGCAATGGCGTGTGACATTGTCAGCTTGATTAAATGGTCACCGGATCTCAAAGTGATCATATCGTTGAATATACGAGGTCTCTCGGTCTCCATATCATATTCAAAATGGAACTGCTCAATCTCAATGTCATTCTCATCCAATGGACGGATAACCAGTTCCCTATCCTGGTTATTATCAGATCTGGCAAATGCAATGTCACCTAAAATGTTTTTTTCCTGGATCTCTGTGAAATTCCAAAACACAACGACACCATACTCAAACACGATCATCTCAGCGTGATGCTTAATCATGCTTGAACCTGCAAGCTGGGGATCCTCGATTTGTTCTTCAGCAAAGTATTGCGGTTCGGAAGGATCAAAAGGACCGGGTGTCCCTTCTTCTTCATCGGCTGCTTTGTCGATTTCATAGTTGTTGTTGGCATCCTCTGGTGTTTCAACTCCAGAGTAGTACTCGTAATGATGATCACGAGCCTCTGAGGTCTCAATTAAACGTTCTATTAGGGTCTCGCCTTTGGCATTTTTGGCACTTTGGTTTGATTTGATTCTGAATCCAGGTGGTCCAGGAAGTAGTGGCAAAGTGTATGGCGTGTAAAGGACATCATCATAGAGTCGTGGTGTTGTATTATGCGTGGCTTTCAAAAACCTTGATGTCAACTTCAAATCAAAGCTGTCACAAACTAAATATGCGGTGACCCTTGATAGCTTATGCCCTCTCTTCTCTTTTGACATTTTTTCAGCTTTTGACCTGAGTGACCCTTTACTCTGGGGCCTTCCCAAGTGATCTAGGACTGCCTTGCCATCATCCTCTTCATCTGGGATAAGGACCAATTTCTGAGAAGTTTTTGATGTTCTCGCAGGAAGACCCAGGCCTCTTCTCCCAGCAGTGAAGTCCTGCATCGAGTTGGTTGACAGACGCTCCTCTCTGCGGCCACTGGGTATGTCGCTCGTATCGCTAAGGATGTTATTCACTGAGATATCACTGAAACGGCTACTGGTGCGCTTCTTGAGCCTTCCTGTCGAGGACATTCCTAAACTACGTGATAAAGATGGCTGTTGTTGGTAGTGCACTTGTTGTTGTTGTTGTTGTCCTGGGGGTGGCTGACGGCGAGCGTTGCCCGCAAATGGAGCAGATTTGTGATGTGGATTACGAGCATCTGTCACCAGGATCGATGGGGATCTCTTCGCGGTGGGACGCTGCATTTCTCAGTTGTGGCAAACGGAATATTCAAGGCAGATAGATGTTCTCACCTAAAAAGATGATTTTGGGCTAACACTCATTATCGGTAGGGCCACCGGAAATAGGAAAAAAGTAGATTGCGTCATAGTAGTCAGGAAGCCCTGAAGATAGAACTTCTTTCGTTTATCCAGGCCGCCACCCACAGAGATTGCTGCTAATGAAAGAAATGGTGGCTGTCCTGGAGTCCTTATGCAGAGTTCAGACTATCTATACAGTGTTCCTAGTGATGTTGGGGCCCTACCAATGGAATAGCAGCAGCCCAAAGAGAGCCTGGAATTAGACCTTAGTCTTGATACAAGGTCGGCAGTCTACAGATCTTAATCTCTGGATTTGGATTTCGTATGAATCATGCTCTAGTGGGTTCTGGAATACACCTGTGCACCCTTTTCCCTGAGATACAAGTGTTTGGAGGTCAAAGACTGTGCGCCCTTTTCGAGATTCGAACCTCCGCCCTTCTCTTCCTAAGCTTAATCCAAAAAAAAAAAAAAAAAAAAAAAAAAAAACTTTCAATTGGCTAGCTGCTCATCGATGTTTTCCAAAGGAACTACATTACACAGCAGCTAATACACATCTCCTGCCCTCATCACAATACAAACTCATAATCACAATCACAATGAGCGTACAGAAGTTATCAATAAGGGCTAGATCGCAAACTTCCAACATCCGCAAACCTAAAGAGCTCACATCTTACTCCCGTACATTTGACGGAGAGTATGTGAATGATGATTCTTCTCTCAGCTACTTCTTTCTCCCGGACACAGACATTGGGTCTGGAATAGACCTTGAGGCTGGCTTTAGTAAGTTCAAAAAGGCGGATGAATCGAAAGACGGTGACTTTGATGGACTGTTGTCTTCGATCAAGAAATATGAGGAGGAACATGGCAAGATTAAATGTGATATTATAACATGGAGAGGCATTCTCACTAAGCTTCTGACCCTTCCATTCAACAGCAGGGACCCAATTTACCTCAATGCTGTCTACTTTGACGGCCACATTTTCATCAAGGAGAACAAGCTTAAAAGGCAACTATCAGAACCGAAACCAACACTGGAACACGAAAAAATGATTTACTCTGGATACAAATTTGAATCCATTGCCACTATTCCTAAGCCACTATCTCAAATATCTCGTGCCGCTTTGGATAAGAGAAGCAAGAAGGTTGTGAATAACAGCGAGCAGTATGCCTCGGTTGTCAGAACGGGTGTTGGTAAGACCAAGATCGTCGTTGGTGCCGAAGTTGACTGCGTGTGGGACTACAAACCGGAAGATGGAAACCCATTAGATCACTACGTTGAATTGAAGACCACTAAGACTATCAATGAGGCTAAGGATTCTATCAGATTCGAACGCAAACTTTTCAAGACTTGGGCCCAAACATACCTTCTTGGCATCAACAAGATTATTTATGGATACAGAGATAATAGAAATACACTTCAAGCAGTGGAGCAATTTACATGTGAGGAGATTCCTAGAATTTTGAAGTCCAATCCCCACAACATGAACCCTAACAAAATCAATTGTATGGATTCCTTAAGTTGGTATGGAGCAGTGATTGAGTGGCTTGTAAATACTGTCCCCAAGGTGGAAAACAAAGCGTGGGAGTTGGAGTACGATGTGAAGGAGCAGTCGATGGTCTTGAGGCAGGCTGATGAGCATATGTCGAGTCAACTACTAGAGAATGTTGTCACGAAGGAGTTTAAGGACTGGAGACTGCAACCGAAAAAGGATTAACTCGAACGTAAATAAAGATGCATATCTTAGTTCAGCGCACTCGTTCGTGCAGTAGTGATTGTGCTGCTGATGCTGCTGTTTCTGTCGTTGTGGCACTGTACTTACACCAACAAAATGAACAGCATCGCGTGTGGAGAGCTAATAAGTCAAGCCTCACTCCCACCCTCTCTTTCAAATTTCGCCAATCTCAAGGATCAATGCTTCGAGACTGTAGCCCTCTCAGTTTCTGGACTCCAACTACTTGGTGCTCGCTGCGTGCGAGACTGTGGTTCTAAAGAACCGTGATCGTGGTGTTGACAAGATGGGTGTGGTTTTAATCTCAATCGCATCCCGATTAGGAAAAACCCAGCAATTTGTCCTATCAACGAAATAAAAAAAAAAATAGAACGCGTCAAACAAAACATCTAAAAGATCAGAGCAAAAAAAAAATAAAAGGCGTTTGACCCAGATCAAACGAAACAGCGTCTAGCCGCTGCTGAAAACAACACAAGATGTTACTCATCAAGAAATATGGCTTGGTTGGACCCAATGCTAACAAATCTTTGGCACCCACAGACAAAAAGAAGAAGTTCAGCCTCCTCGGAATGTCCTTTTTTACTCCAGAAGTACTGTCAGACAGTGACAATAACACCGGTAGTGACATTGAATCCGATCAATTAGGCACAGACTATGAGAGTGAGGATGAAGGAATCGATAGAAGGTCGATTGTATCCCTTGAGCTGAGGTCAGGAAACAGTCTAAGGGGATCGCTTACTCCCACTGACAGAAGAAGCGTTACACCTACTAAGCTCCAGGATGGACGGGTTGAAGAACAAATAAAGCTGAACAACAAGTACCAGGCCCTCAAACGCAAGATCCTCCAGGAGAAGTTGAGAGACGAGTCACTTGACACAATCAACTTGGATACACGTCATGTAGAATCTGGAAAGAAAATCCGAACAATGTGGAAGAGCATTATTGACAAGTACAGCGCGTATGATGAAGATGACCAAGGTGATATTGTTAATTTAGAGGAAATGGATATTGAGGATTACACGGGTCATTTGGAGTCTCTTACCCATGAACGAAATGTTTGGGATGAAGAGGAGTTCAGTGATGAAGGAGATGAACACGATACTGTTGACCCATTCACTGATCCAATCAACCTGATCAGCTTGATTAACTCGAAACCTACGAAATCAAGGTCATTAAGAGTGGAGGAGAAGGAGAGCTCTGAGAGTCTCTACTACAAGCCATCGAGACTGGAACATCACCACCAAGCAACACCGAAGAAAAGCAAAAAACTTCACGAGAAGGCACATCAAAGGAGGTCCAGTTGGGACGATGAATCAACCTTTGATTTTGGGGATCACTCTGAATACACCTCAGATGAAGATATCAAGGAAATAGACGAGAATGGCCTACTCCGTGAATCCGATAAACGTGGACAGGAGATAGAATCTATTCATTCCAAAATTTCCAAAGATCAAGATGTTCCACATCTATTCTTCGACCCAATCAACCTTGTTGGCCCAATTTCTCAAAGGTCCAGTCCAATCAAGCCCTCCGCAGGATACAGAATTGATAAAAGATCACCGCAAAAGTATTCAACCCCAACCAAGTACGGTGCTTCTAATCTTACCAGAGCCCTTGATCCAGCATCACCAACAATACCCACTAGATCTTCAGAAATGCCAATCTACAACACTCCACCCTCATCTCAGCTACCTCAATCATCACTTGCAGAACCTAATGAACCGCTTACCAACGATCCTATATGCCTTCTCTCTGCGAAGCCAACACCAAGACCACTCCTGGCAAAGAAGACACCATTGCCTCCAAGGGATCTGAGAAACGATCCAGCTATGCTGCTAACCCCACATAGTTCAAGGCGCCATACGCAATCCGTTTCAGAACAAAGAATAATAAGTTTACCCTGGAAGTCAACAGGAAATCTATATCACTCACCAAGGGGTCCCCCACAACCACCAAAGCAACCACGGTTTACCTCACAGACATCAAATAGATCCATTACATCAAACAGATCTTCAGTGTCAACACAACCTCCTTCTGTGGGTCGATTTTCGACATACTGCCCTACCAGATTTGCTTCTCCTTCACCTCGGCTAGCTCTAGATGTGTCAAAAATTCCAGCCCCTGAAGTGATTGAGATATTGAGCAGCAGCGAAGGTGAAGAATCTGAAGAAGAGGCTTCAGGCTCTTTCAAAAGTCCAAGACTTCCATGGTCCACCTCCAATCCCACTTCATCAACAGGCGAGACCAAACTTATCTCACCTTTGGAAACAAAACATACCCCATCAACTTTCAATTCTTATAAAACCTCTGTGGATAATGTGGATCTAGTCATCCGCAACCACCGCAACAAGAAACTTGATAGTGGTGATCTTTCCAGAAAAGCATCACCTCCAAAATCGAGACCTTCATCTAGATCAACTTCAAGGGTGCGCAGTAGATTCAGTGCTTTCAGTTCTTCTGAGCCTGTCTGTCTGTTAACTCCAAAGAGATCTGCACGTTGGGCACAAACGTGACCCTTCTTTAAAGACAGTTAAACTTAAAGACAATTAAATTTATAAAGACAATTAATGAACCATCAGTATTTTATACTCCAGTGTTTAAAGATGTAGGCTCCTACTACTTGGAGAAGGTTGCCTTAAATTTAGTTCAGCAGTCATTCACTTTCATCTTTTAGACCCATTCACTATAAATCAACTAGATTCAACATCTATCAACTATACACTTCTGCATCATCTTAGCTTCTTCATTCTATGTCTTGTTGGGCTCACTCTTGGAGTGTAGTACTTGGTGTACTGTCCATATCCTTGATGTGGAGTCTGGTAGGCATTCATTGGAGTCTGTGGCAGAACAGGCGGGACAGTAGGCTGCAGAGTTGTGTCGTGATGAACTGGCTGTGCATGGTTTCTATATGTACCAAAAGCAGCGTTGGTTAATACCAAGGAACCAACAGTGATCAAAAGCAAAAAGAACATCGACTTCCAGGAAATTGGCTTGATAAACCCATTGATGATTTCGGCAAAGGTCTCCGCACCAATTTTTGCACGTCCAACGGTGGTTGGATCTCTATTCATACATTTTTCCCATTCAGAGCATGCAGACTCCAAGGCAACAACGCGCTGTCCTGGTTGACAGTTATTTCTTAGATATTCTCTTGAGCAGAGGGCGATCTCTTGAAGTATATCAGTTGCATAGGAATCAACCTTGTTCTCAACATCCGCCCTAACAGTGGAGATAAACGAGTAGATGAAATAAAGAAGAATGGAAACAATAGCCACATTGAAAAGGAGTTGAAGGTATAGAGAAAGGACATATGGTAGTTGTGGGTCAACCAATGTTTTCATAGTTGACTTGAACCAACCTTTTGGCTTTTTCTTCCTCTGTTTGATATCAGTACTCGCCTTGCTCTCTTCTTTTTGGTCGCCTTCCTGATCCTCCCAGTCAGAATCCTGTTTCTTAGATTTCCTTGGTGATGATGCAATGTATGGACTAGCAACGGTTCTGGTCTTTTTTCCATCAATCGAGTCCGTTAGTGGACTAGAGAACCTGGCCGCCGAAGAATTGGATCCTGCTGGAAAGTACTCCTTCTTCGGACTATGCACGAGTTTTTTCGGCACCTTTAACGGGTTCAACTCACCATGTTCGTTCAAGGCGGAAGACAGTTCAGGTCTCAGATCAACAAGCCTCTTGGAAACTTCCTTGCCCATTGTAGCCTTTGGCTTCTTTAGGATGCTGTTTGGCACTTTGCTAGTTGGACCTGGGCTGGGATCAGACGCAGATGGAGTGTCATTCAAGAATCTGTTGGTTATTGATTGTTTCAAGAAACTGTCTGTGTTCTTCGACAGATTGACTGAGGTAGGGGTACTGGATTGCATTCCTTCAGCTTTGGACAAGTGCCCACTCAGGGATACAGGTGATAAAGGGCTGTGTTCTGTTACACCTCTTTCATGATACTGCTTTCTGTATAAGGGTGTCTTAGGATCATGTTCAACCTCTCTTGCATGGAGTAGTGGAAGCTGTGAAATATCTGTATCAACTGAGTCGTCAGTTTGGTCCTCCCTGAGCCTCTGTGGTGTACTGCTGATGTCGCATAATTCCGACATGGTGGAAGTAGATTGAAATGGATTAATGAGTTGGTCGCTTGGTGATGAGGCTTAAAGTTTGTGTGTTTGTTTTGTTTTTACTTCTTTGAATTTAGGTAAACAAAAAAAAATGCGATTTCTGTGGATCGAACACAGGACCTCCAGATCTTCAGTCTGGCGCTCTCCCATCTGAGCTAAAACCGCTTGCTGTGTTTGATTTGGGTGTTCAGGAGCTAACACTGACACCACTCTCCTGAACCTGAAAGGAAACAGTTTCATCACCTAGTGATTCAGTGATTAAGTCAGGTTCACCATATTGTGATCGTGCTAAGAATTGGACTTTTTCTCATATCCTCTTGTGATATGATATCTCTTGAGTCTTGAGATCTCCTTCGTGTTTTATGGGTAAATAATTATCCAGTAAAGCGTTAGCTTCTAGATAACGAAGGACATGCCAGTGATACTGCTGAAGGACTGGAACAGGGATTACCCGCTCGAAATATATGATAGCAGTACCTGTCCGATGTTCAAACGAGTGAAAACCATTGTTCTGGAAGGTAAGCCCCTCACACAAGCTTCATATCCGCATGGCACTGCTTTATAGAGAGATAGTAAACTGTATGCATTAACATAACCCTCATTATTCTGTTCTCTTTTAAGTATCCCCTTCCCTTGTTCATCTTGATATATTTTTGATCTGTGACGTCGTCCTTCAAACATTCACCACATGTGGTAGGGAATTCTGGTTGAAACCAAACTTCTGATTCTTGGGAGCTACCCCGTGTTTCACATACAAATTCGTGGAGCGATGAGTCCAATTGCTCTTGAAGTTTTACAGGATCCTGGCATGTATGTATACGTATGCAGAGATACTTCTTCTTCTGAGATCCCCTCAAAATCAGTTTTTGTTTAAGGAATACACACTGAAAAGGAGGCTCCATTCCTTTGATCTCACTCACCACACAGGGACGTACATCAGATTATTTGAAAGACACTCCTACCAGATACAGTATTGGGGGCAAGGCTTGCAGGGTCTGTCCTTTCCAGCAAAACACAGCGTTATACGCTTGGCTTTGACTGCTATTGAAAGTGCACAGCCGTTGTTAACTATGATTCAAACGTTCTACAAACTATATCACGAATACAAAAACACCATATATGAACGCATAAACCTTTCAAAACCAAATAACATAAACTAGCAATTTAAATCCTAAATCATAAAACCTGCTAACCTTTCAGTCAACCTCTTCAACAGTTGGACCACCGTCACCACCAGCGCCTGGAGCACCACCAGCGCCAGGGAATCCACCTGGAGCACCACCGTCTGCAGGAGCACCACCAGCTTGGTAGAATTTGGTCATGATTGGGTTGGCAATACCTTCCAATTCCTTCTGCTTGTCCTTGTACTCTTCTGTGGATGCAGCTTGAGAATCATCAATCCAAGCAATAGCAGAGTCAATCTCCTTAGATAGCTTTTCGTGGTCATCTGCACCGACCTTCTCCTTGAACTGAGCCTCAGAAATGGTGTTCTTCAAAGAGTAAGCATAGGCTTCCAATCCATTCTTGGAGGCAACACGCTCAGCTTCTTGTTCGTCTTCAGCCTTGAACTTCTCAGCCTCCGAAACCATTCTCTCGATGTCATCCTTGGACAAGCGGCCCTTGTCATTGGTAATAGTGATCTTGTTGGACTTCCCAGTACCCTTCTCAACAGCACTAACATTCAAAATACCATTGGCGTCAATGTCAAAAGTGACTTCAATCTGCGGAACACCTCTTGGAGCTGGTGGAATTCCTGACAAATCAAACTTACCCAAGATGTTGTTGTCCTTGGTTCTGGTTCTCTCACCTTCAAAGACCTGAATCAAGACACCAGGCTGGTTGTCAGCATATGTGGAGAAGGTCTCAGACTTCTTGGCTGGAATGGTTGTGTTTCTTGGAATTAATTTGGTCATAATACCACCAGCAGTCTCAATACCCAAAGACAAAGGAGCAACATCTAGCAAAAGCAAGTCCTGGGTCTTGGTGTTGGAAGTATCACCGGTAATAATGGCAGCTTGAACAGCAGCACCATATGCCACAGCTTCATCTGGGTTAATGGATCTGTTTGGCTCCTTACCATTGAAATATTCAGAAACCAACTTCTGAACCTTTGGAATTCTAGTAGAACCACCAACAAGAACAATCTCTTGGACTTGAGACTTGTCAAGCTTAGCATCTCTTAAGACCTTCTCAACTGGTTCAATGGTCTTTCTAAACAAGTCTGCACACAACTCTTCAAATCTGGCTCTGGTGATGGAAGTGTAGAAGTCAATACCTTCATACAATGAGTCGATCTCAATGGAAGCTTGAGCAGAAGATGATAGAGTTCTCTTGGCACGCTCAGCAGCAGTTCTCAATCTTCTCAAAGATCTCTGGTTGGAGGTGATGTCCTTCTTGTTCTTTCTCTTGAATTCATTGGCCAAGTGATCAACCAACTTATTGTCAAAATCTTCACCTCCCAAATGTGTATCACCAGCAGTGGCCTTAACTTCAAAGACACCATCATCAATGGACAATAGGGAGACATCAAAAGTACCACCACCCAAGTCAAAAATCAAGACGTTGTGCTCGCCAGCACCAGTCTTATCCAACCCGTAGGCAATGGCAGCAGCAGTTGGCTCATTGATGATTCTCAAAACGTTCAAACCAGCAATAAGACCTGCATCCTTTGTTGCTTGTCTCTGGGAGTCATTGAAGTATGCAGGTACAGTAATGACAGCGTCTTTGACAGCTGTTCCCAAGTAGTTCTCAGCGGTCTCCCTCATCTTAACGAGCACCATACTGGAAATCTCTTCTGGAGTGAAGCTCTTAGTCTCACCTTTAAACTCAACCTGAATGGCTGGCTTATTTCCTTCCTTCTTGACAATCTTGAAAGGGAAGTGTTTGGCATCAGCTGTAACTTCTGGGTCATCAAATTTTCTGCCAATCAAACGCTTAGCGTCAAAGACGGTGTTCTGGGGGTTCATGGCGGCTTGGTTCTTTCCAGCATCACCAATCAAACGCTCAGTGTCTGTGAATGCTACGTAGGAAGGCGTGGTTCTATTTCCTTGATCATTGGCAATGATCTCCACACGGTCATTGGTGTAGTGGGCCACACAGGAGTAGGTTGTACCTAAATCAATACCGATAGCTCTGGACATTGTTTCTTATGTTTTTGTTGTTGAGAGATAAAATGGGAAAGGATCTGAGTTTGAGGTTAGCGGCTAGAGGCTACTTAAATACTTTTGTGCTTTTCTCTCGAATGTTCTTTGGTTGCGGTGTATGCGAAAGTTCCAGAAAAGTTCTGGAAAGTGCTGGAGAATGCCTGAAGAAAGGCAGAAAACTGGGTACAGGTAATGCGCATATGTTGATATTAGCTATATTCTCTTTGATTTCTCTCAGAATCTCAGGTCTACCTTCGTATACAATGACTACAATTGCTGTACAGACCAATATCCAGTGAAATGTGTCAGCCCTACGATTTGTGTGGAGCAACAATGGAAAAAAATACAATCACACCACGTTACACAGAACCTCCGCCGTTGCTGACAAAAAAACAACTAATAGAGATCCCAGAGACATGAAGTGCGTCATATACAAAGCCTAACTAAGTCACAAAGAGTTTACTCAGCTCGTTAAGCTCGTTGAATCGAATCAAAAGGAAATGTGTCAAGATTTCTGTAGATTTCTGCAGCTACTTGGCACGTGATGTGTTAGGTAATCATTGGTATACACCACATCTATCCTTCCCTACCATCGACAAATGTAGGCGAGCCCTAGCTTCATTCACTCATTAAAACACAAAGAATCTTTGAATGCTACAGTCAAAGTTCAGTAATGTACTTGTTCGTATTTACGGAAAATCTCTGCCCAGGAAGCTCGGAATAGCGCTCTCAGGAGGCATAGATTCTATGTGCTTGGTTTCTCTATTGCATAACCACATCATTGCCCACAACTGCAACACAACAATCTATCCAATCACAATAAATCATAATCTGAGACCCACCGGCTCGTTAGAAATAGGAATCATACGGCAGAGTCTACGCAAAATTGGTCTCGATATCAATAATCATCTTTCAGCCTCCATAACGGTAAAGTCTCCTACTGAGTCTTTCGAAGAGGCTGCCAGATTGGAACGGTATAAGGCACTGATTCGGCTCAGTTCATCTCGAGGAATTGAGGATATCATGGTTGCACATCATCTGGATGATCAACTAGAGACTTTTATGATGAGGCTGTTTGGTAGTAGTGGGATCTTTGGACTGGCAGCGATGAATGAGATATCCAAGTCCTCGGCCAATGTATCACCAGAACTGTTGAAAATCATCAGACCAATGCTAGAAGTGGAGAAAAATGATATATACTCCTACTGTCTAGAGAATGAAATCGAATGGGTCCAGGATTTTACCAATTTTGAGGAGACTAATCAAAGAAATACTATTAGAAAGTACCTGATTGATAATCCTCAAATTAAAAGTAAGGTCAAGAGCGAGTTCAAGAAAGTTACAGCATTCACAAAGAATGTTGAATCTAAGGTCAGTCACTTGAACCATCAGTTGAAGAAAAGTGAGAAAACTGTATTCAAGGATCTAAAGGGAGAAATTGAGTTCACTAGAAGCCAGTTTGATCAAATCTCTGATCTTGTTCTTGCTAGATTCTTGTTCAAAATATTTTACCCTCTGTCACCTTCGAAAAACTACCATTACAGTTTTAACAAGGTGCTTCGATCTGTTCCAAAACTCAAAAAAGATGGTACGTTCTCATTGCTCCAACTTCAGTGGGATGTTGTTCACGAAAACGATACTGTGCGAATCACTGTTCAAAGACAAAACACACGCAATGCAGTTACTCGGCAAATTACTATCGCTCCCAATTCGAAAACAGATTGGATCTTGTTTGATAACAGACTCTGGTTTCGATTCACAAATTCAACTCAAGCGATACAGAACTATACACTGCGAACCCTAATGAAGGGTGATAAAAAGCTGCTGGAAAAGACTCCTTTAAACTTCCGTTACTCATCTGTTCGCAACCTTCCGGTTGTGTTAGATAATAATAAATCGAAGATAATCAGTTTGCCTACAAGGGAGTCAAGTGACTCAATTGAATGGGGGTTGAAAGAAAACATATATAGCTTCTGATTATTCAAAGCCCTACCACCACTGGTAAATCTTCCTCATCTTCAACCAATCCCTGTATTATAATCCCAAACTTTTGGTTCAAAACTGTCCTTAAAAAAATAGCTCTCTTGACTAATTTGTGTAGATTCATCTCCTTCAGGTTGTAATCAAACTCTGAAACCCATCTTCTTAGCGATTCCGCGTCAATAAACTGATCCATGTACTCCTCAGGGAGTACAGTGAATTGAATCGTCAACAGATCCAGAAACTGGGAAAAGAGAGATTCCTTTGACGGAACAATCTCTCCACATGATAGCAATACCCTAATTACCTTCACCCAGTGCACAGAACTTGAATAGTTGGCGAATATAACCATGTTAATGAAACACAGTTGAAATTCGCTTAAAAAAAGCTCCCAACTTGAGTTGTGCTGAGAAATCAACCAGTTCTGCAGAAACCAGGATTTGTCAAGTGAGTCCTTTGTAGTCTCCTGTGGGGAGCTATTAGGTCGTATGGATTTTTTCAAATCTATCGTAGAGTACTTTATCTCTTCCTCGCTCTGATCAATAATGGAATTGACAATGGGATCTTTTGCCAGGTTTCGGTTCTCTGCGCTCTTGGCTAACGCATCGAGTAACAGGTTGTTCTCTTCCGTTGAAGTGAGTAAACTATCAACGAAACAGTTCTTAGGTAAAATGTAATTAAGCTGCGCCCAGTTCATGTACTTTGTTAAGTTCTCCCATCGGTCATCCTTTGGATAATTGACCATATAGGAGTAGTACTCCGGTAGCTTCCCTAGTTCTTTCGAGAAATTCAACTCTCCGATCTCCTCTCCAATCAACATCTTCTCCTTTTCACTATCCCATGAGAGGATTACCACGTCCTGGTCGCTTGCGTGGATGTAGAAGCCGGAGCGCACACTGTTCTGATCTGTGGCAAAGTGTATAACGTGGATGCCATCTGGGATGTTCTTTATGCCTTTGAGAGCTGAATTTGAGTTGAAAAACTGCAAGTCAATCCCCACCAACCAGTCTTTGGGGAAGTTATCGAACACAACAGTTGTCTGCGGTGGTCGGCTCATTAGTCACCACCCAACAACGCTCTTCTAACTACAGCAAGGTGATGGTAGCAAGATGCGCTTGTTAGTGAGTTCCGGCTCATGTCCTCGGAATATAAACAACAGACTCTGACTCCTGAATATGATGTTGAAAAAAAAACCAAATCGATGTTGTACCGAGATGAGAAACCACATCACATTAGTCACCATGTCTGGAGAAGAAGCTCAAGCATCTTTTTCTTTCCCACGTGAGGAAGAGAAGGTCCTCCAACACTGGGAGGAAATCGACGCGTTCCACAGGTCGCTGGAACTCACTGAAGGCAAACCAGAGTTTGCCTTCTTTGATGGTCCACCATTCGCCACTGGTACCCCCCATTATGGTCACATTCTAGCCTCTACTATCAAGGATATCGTTCCACGTTATGCCAACATGAACGGTTACCATGTTGAGAGACGTTTTGGTTGGGATACCCATGGTGTTCCAATTGAGCACGAGATTGACAAGAAACTAGGTATCACTGGTAAGCAAGACGTCATGGCTATGGGTATTGACAAATACAATGCCGAGTGTCGTGCTATCGTCATGCGTTACGCTAGCGAGTGGAGGAAGACCATCGGCCGTTTGGGTAGATGGATTGATTTTGATAATGACTACAAGACCATGTACCCAGAGTTTATGGAGTCTGTCTGGTGGGTGTTCAAGCAATTGTTTGACAAGAACCAAGTCTACAGAGGTGTTAGGGTCATGCCATACTCTACCGGTTTGACGACTCCATTGGCCAATTTCGAAGCCCAACAGAACTATAAGGATGTCTCTGATCCAGCTGTCACCATTGGTTTTCCATTGTTGAACGACAGCAAAACCTTGCTTGTTGCCTGGACCACCACTCCATGGACCTTGCCATCTAACATCGCTTTAGCAGTCAACCCAAATCTTGAATATGTTAAGATCCATGATGAGAAGACTGACAGATACTACATTTTGTTGGAAAGCTTGATCAAATCTGTCTACAAGAAGCCAGCTGCTGAGAAGTTCAAGATTGTTGAGAAAATTCCTGGTAAGGACTTGGTTGGTTTGCAGTATGAGCCTGCATTTGACTACTTTTACGAGAAGTTCAAAGCTACCGGCTTCAGAGTCATTGCTGCCGACTATGTTTCTAGTGATTCCGGTACTGGTATCGTCCATCAGGCTCCAGCTTTTGGTGAAGAAGATTTCAACGCTGCCACTGCTGCTGGTGTTATCACTGAAGAATTGCTTCCACCTAACCCAGTGGATGATGAGGGTAAGTTCACCAAGGAGGTTACTCTATGGGATGGTGTCTATGTTAAGGATGCTGACTCCAAGATTATCAAGCACTTGACTGAGCAAGGTAAGATCTTGATGAACTCTCAAATCAGACATAGTTACCCATTCTGTTGGAGATCTGATACCCCATTGCTGTACAGAACAGTCCCAGCTTGGTTTGTTCGTATTAAGGAGATCATTCCAGACATGCTGAACAATGTTGAGAAAACTAGATGGGTTCCAAGTACTATCAAGGAGAAGAGATTTTCAAACTGGATTGCCAATGCTCGTGACTGGAACGTTTCCAGAAACAGATACTGGGGTACTCCAATCCCTCTGTGGGTTTCTGAGGACTTTGAAGAAGTTGTTTGTGTTGGTTCTATTGAGGAGTTGCAGAAGCTATCAGGTAGAACTGACATTACGGACTTGCACCGTGACAAGATTGATGATATCACCATTCCATCTCAACAAGGCAAGGGACAACTGAGAAGAGTTGAAGAAGTTTTTGACTGTTGGTTTGAGTCTGGTTCCATGCCTTACGCCTCTGGTCATTATCCATTCGAAAACCAAGATAAGTTCAAAGCCAGATTCCCAGCGGATTTCATTTCAGAAGGTTTGGATCAAACTAGAGGCTGGTTCTACACTTTGACCGTTTTGGGTACCCACTTGTTCAACACTGCTCCATATCAGAACGTTATTGTCAGTGGTATCGTCCTTGCTGCTGATGGTAAGAAGATGTCCAAGCGTTTGAAAAACTACCCAGACCCTACAATTGTCTTGGACAAGTATGGTGCTGATGCTCTGAGATTATACTTGATCAACTCTCCTGTTTTGAAGGCTGAAACTTTGAAATTCAAGGAGGAAGGTGTCAAGGAGGTTGTTTCTAAAGTTTTGCTGCCATGGTGGAACTCTGCGAAGTTCTTGGAGGGTTCTATTGCCCTATTGAAGAAGAATGAAAACGTTGATTTCAAGTACGATTCTTCCTTGAAATCAGACAATGTCATGGACAGATGGATCTTGGCATCTCTACAATCTTTGTTCAAGTTTATCCACGAAGAGATGAAGGAGTACAGACTATATACTGTTGTTCCAAGATTGTTAAACTTCATTGATGAGTTGACCAACTGGTACATCAGATTCAACAGACGTCGTTTGAAAGGTGAGGCCTCTCCAGAAGATACCCACAACTCTCTAAACACTTTGACTGAAGCCTTGTTTGGTTTGGCTAGAGCTATGGCTCCATTCACTCCATTCTTAGCTGAAACCATTTATCAGAGATTGAGACCATTGTTCAGCGAAGACGACTTGAAGCAATTCGGTGAAGACTTCAACTCTGTTCATTTCTTGGCCTACCCAACTGTCCGTGAAGAGTTGTTTGATGAGAATATTGAGACTGCCGTATCACGTATGCAAAAAGTTATCGACTTGGGTCGTAACATTCGTGAGAAAAAATTGATCTCTCTGAAGACTCCGCTAAAGGAGTTGGTGATTCTTCACGGCGATGAAGAGTACTTGAAGGATATTGAAGCCCTACAGAAGTACATCATTGAAGAGTTGAATGTCAGAGACTTGATCATCACCTCTGATGAGAAGAATTACGGCGTTGAATACAAGGCTGTTGCAGACTGGCCAGTGCTAGGAAAGAAGTTGAAGAAGGATGTCAAGAAGGTTAAGGATGCCCTACCAGCTCTGACCTCTGAAGAGGTTCAATCATATGTCACCAACGGTAAGATTCAAGTTGCTGGTATTGATCTTGTTCAGGGCGACTTGACTGTTCAAAGAGGTTTGCCAGAAAGCAAGGCTAATGATGGCCAGGAAGTCAGAACCGACCAGGATGTTTTGATTATTTTAGATATCAACGTCTACCCAGAGTTGAAGACCGAAGGCTTAGCGCGTGAGTTGGTCAATCGTATTCAAAGATTGAGAAAGAAGGGTGGTTTGGAGGCCACGGACGATGTCTTGGTTCAATACGAATTGATTAAGGACACCATCGATTTTGAGAATGTCGTGTCCACCCACAAGGACTTGTTGTCAAAGACCTTGAGAGGTGAGTTGGAACCATTCAAGGAAGTTGATAACGAGCTTGTCGCTGCTGAGGAGCAATCGATCAACGACACCATCTTCAACTTGAGAATCTTGAGAATCTAGGTGGATAGTTAGTTGGTGCTGTATTAAAACCTTATAAAATGTACAACAGTTAAATTATTGAAATGTAGCACCTGGCTAAACATTTATTTGATCGATGATAGAACAGAACACGATTGTGGAATAAATAGGGAATAAATAGAGTGAATGTAAACGCCAGCTCATTTGAGATGTTTATAGACACACTGCCTAAACAGTTGGAACTCCTTTTCGCACTGGCCTTTGCGGATGTCAGCGTATGACTGCAGAATGCACTCCCCATAAACGGAAGCTTGGGTGGCACAGCTTGCTGTGGTTTGGAGGAACTTCTTGGCTGGTCTGAGATGAAAGTGAGGCGTTTTGGCCATTGAGTTGTTCGCTTGCTGTTAACTACTGTTAAAGGTGAAAGTGAGTGGTTGGGGTGAAATTTTGGGACCAACGACGAATTGAGAGTTGAATGACAAATGATTACTCATCATTTATGTAATTATTATGAGCCCCGTGGAAATTGCCTTATCTCCAAAAAAATGACACTTTCTGTTTGTTTGTGAATTCTTAGAAAACCAGCAAAACAACGCTTACTTCTGCCAATTGTCAATTGTTGTCTAGTGTCATTCACAAGATTTGAGTCTGGTAGATATATACATACTGAGAGCACAGGTTACTCTTAACACGAAAAAAAACTGTTCAACTTTGCAGGTGAGTATAGTCAAATCTGTGCTGATTTGCGGGGGCTGAAAGGCAAAGGAGTTGCTTATCGATCACCCTTAATGCGGTTCGCAATGAAAAGGTCATTTTCTAACATAATAGACAGCCAACTTATCCACCGATTGAATATGAGATCCCAGTTCAAGGACGAGTTTCCTTTTGGTAAGTACCCGGCCTCTGCCACCTTTGCCACCGTTGTTCACTTCCTAACATATGACAGAAAAGAGAAAGGCTGAGGCCAAAAAGATGGCTGAAAGGTTTAATGATCGTATCCCTATCATATGTGAGCGTGCCGAGAAGTCCAACTTGCCAGAGATGGACAAGAAGAAATTTTTAGTTCCATACGACTTGACGGTTGGCCAATTTGTTTATGTGATCAGAAAGAGAATAAACATTCCTCCCGAGAAGGCTATCTTCATGTTTGTTGATGACATATTGCCCCCAACTGCCGCATCCTTGAGCTCTATTTACAAGGAACACAAGGACGAGGATGGATTTGTGTACTTCTTGTACTCGAGTGAGAACACATTCGGTGATTTATCAGAGATACCAGGTGTTGTTGAGTTGGTTTAGACTGCCAGTAGGGTTAAGGGAGGAGCATCTGGCATGTCATCCAATCTACAGACTGATGGGGTTTTATGGTTTATTGATTTTTTTTATCAATTCTGAACCTAGGGTATAATCCAACTTTTTTTTTCTTCTGTTACAACTTGGAGACTCTTCACGGGGAGCAGGTGGAAGCCGTATAGTGCTTCCTCTATTTGGTTACGATTAATTGGACATGATTTTAATAAATGGAAGACATCTTTCGAAGCTTTCGGTGTACGTGCCTTTGTTCAAGTTTTTGACTGTTAGCTCTTCGTGTTTCTATCTCACCCTTAGTCTGATCTTTCTGGCAATAGTCATCATCTAGTTGTGTTGTATTCACAGAGTACTGGGAGCGAACACACAGTGCTGGGGGGTGCGCCTGCGCCTGCGCTGGCATTCCTGAAGAAAGATATACTGAGGCGTTTACTGTCCTAAATTGATTATCGCAGAATGAGTTTGCCCTTCTTAAAGGCTCCAAAGACCAAAACTGGCTATGAGCTCACTGGAAAGATACGTCTGGTGCCATTATTAAGTACATCTTGCGATATTGAAGCCATTATGATTCTTTGTTGTGGATGTCAGATCTTAAGTAATTTTATGCACTACCCTCTCTTGAACGCGTAAAACTCAGACCAGGCTTTGTAGGGGTTCCTTTTCCTATTCCTATATAGAGTTTAACACCTTGTATAGCTTCCTATTGCCCCTCAGATCAACGCGTGGACAAAGTGTATCGATTCATTGAAATGGGTAAGAAGGGGGGAGGATACTATGCAGTTCAGCAAGGTAGAAACACGGGTGTTTACTCCTCTTGGGCAGAGGCCAAAGCTCAAGTTGACGGATATCCTGGTGCAGTCTTCAAGAAATTTGACAGTAGTTCAAGTGCACAGAGCTTTGCCAACTGCAATTCAGGTTATGATGGATCTGGTAGTGGTGAGAGCACAATGCACGGCTACAGTGGTGGGTCTTTCTATTCCAAACCAAGCTCATCATCTGCAAGTCCGGCCTCGCCAGTTAATACTCGCTCTGCCAGTGCCTCTTGCTCCATTCCTTCCTATTCCTCTTCTTCCTACGCTACCAGACCCATGTCGACCTCATCTGCACCAAAAAGACAGCAGTACTATGCGGTGGCCAAAGGTCGTTCCAGCGGTGTCTTCAACGACTGGGACTCTTGCAAATCTCAAGTAAATGGATACGAGAATGCCAAGTACAAGAAGTTTGACACGCTGTCTGAGGCACAATCTTACATTGCACAGAACAAGCCGGCCGCAACGCTCCCTCGCTCTTCAGAGTCCAAATCCAACCTACCTTCCTACTTCGACCCTTCCGCCCCTTCCGCCCCTTCAACCTCTTCAAAGGAAATCTACTACGCCGCAAACTTCAATGATGGAACTTCCAAGATTTTTAGGGACTGGCCAACTGCCCGAGCCGCCATTTCAGGGAAGCAGGGTGTTACATACAAGAAGTTTGACAATTTGGATGCAGCCACACGATTCACTGAGACCACTTCTTGTGTGACACATTCTGAAGCAGAGCGAGCGCGTGCCACTGATTTATTCCTCCAGAATAACAGTCAAAAGGTTCTTCAACAACAGAGAGATTTACCGAAGAGTGTAATCTACACTGATGGGTCCTACTTCCCTAATGGCCAGGCGGGTATTGGTATCTACTATGGTCCAGGTGATTCCAGGAACGTTGCTGCGTATGCTAAAAACGCTACTGATTCGTATGGTCCTGAGGTTCTCGCCTTAAATACGGCTATGGAGAATATCTCCAAGGAGATTGACCGATATGAAAGGGGGGAAGGAAGCACCTTCCCCAAGTATACCATCTCCAGTGACAATGAAGCTGCAAAGAACGTGATGACGCAGTACGGGAAGCACTGGACAAGGGATGAATTTATGAAGAGAAAGGATGGTGAGACGCTTTACAGTATGATTAAGAATTATGAGAAGATACAGAACTTTTACAGCAAGAACAGCGATGTGTTTAATGGGCACCAGTTTGATATCAACTGGGTCAAGGGACATTCTGGTATTGATGGGAACGAAGCTGCAGACCAGCTGGCTAGACAAGGAGCTACTCAGGGAAATCCATATTAGTAGAGCTACATAACAATGAACTCTTCTATGATGCCTTGAGGATGGTTTTGTGTAGCCATATGTACCAAAGGAGAAGTCAAAGTTCAGGCAAACATTAATCATCCCCAAGTCGGGGCATTTATGACTCTCCTAAAGCAAACTTCAAGGCCCAAGCTTGCCAGATGGAACACGCTTCCGTTCCTTTATCTCGATACATCTACAATGTGGTAAATTTGTGGCACACTTCACACAGTTTGGTTCAATGGCTATCTCGAGAAACGCCGCCCCCGTGGAATGATGACAATTGTAGTTGACTGAATAACTGACACTCGGTCCAGGAGTCTACCGGATCCCTACAGGTTCCGCTTAGCTATTCAAAGAAAAGGATACAACACCATACTGATCTTTATGGGCCCCGGAGCAAACATTCCAAACACGGTGATGAGACTCACGACAGATACCAACTACATTGAAGATACTAGAGGGAACTACTACGGGTAAACGAACAATGACACCCGCACCAGAATACAAAAAATACAATTGTGTCTCGGTATTGAGCAATTGTGTTCTCGAGACTATGGCTCAAAATGGCGATATGAGCGACCAGGTTTCCCATTCAAGCCTCGGGGCAGATTTATGGGCCCTCTAGGCTCGAGTTATTAAACTATGGATGGAATCTACGACACCAATAGTGATTTCTATATCGAAATGACTTTGATCCTGGATTAGGGACTTTCAAAGTAAATCATCCACTACAAACATTGATGATTTTCTCCACACGGTGTAGATAGATGAAACACTCTGCCTGCTAGACAATCATTCCCTTCCCCCTTTCAGGCAAGTACGGTACCCAGTCTAGAACTTTCAGCTCCCTAGCCTCCGGTCTCGACTGTCCAGTCTTCACTTTTTGGCTGAATGTTGATGCGAAGTGTCACCACCACTGAAAAAAAAATGTGGCTGGCAGGTGTCAAACAGGCCGCTTTTGGGCATCGCCCAGAAACGGGGAACCACAGTAGCCACAGCAAGGGATCTGGCTAGATGACAGCCCGTTAAAACTCCCTTTATAGACACACACATATACACAATGGGGTATGCGCCACTCTGATCCACAATATGCTGCTCTCTCTCCACACTCCTTCTTGAATTGGTCTTCACTGTATATAATGGTCCCCCTGACCACTTGATCTTGCCATATCATCACCTGTCTTCATCAACGGCAGCATGGTCCATATTTTCAAAAGCAAGGACAGTCGCTCGAACTCTGATGCCTCTGAGGACCTTGAGGTTGTTGACATCTCCAACTCTTCCCATAAGGCCTTTGACATCGAAAAGGGAGTGGATGAGGTCAGTGTCAATGAGATCTCTGAGGATTCCATCTTTGGCCATGATAGAACAAGACTGGCTCAGACTTTAGAACAGAGGCATTTGCAGATGCTGGCGTTGGTAGGTGTCTTTGGGACTGGTATCTTTTTGTCCTCTGGTGGTGTCCTGGCAACCTCTGGACCCGCGTCAACTCTTATGGCATACACAATTGTGGCCCTCATCGTTGGTCTCAATCAAATGGCAGTAGCTGAAGTAGCTTGTTTGATGCCCGCCACATCTGCTGTCGTTCGTCATTTGGAACAGTTCATTGACCCGGCTTGGGGGTTTGCATATGGTTGGATCTCCGTGTGGGCTGCCATTATGCCAGGTGAAATTTCAGCTGCGGCGGTTATTATCTCTTACTGGACAGATCTGTCCCAAGGCATTTTCATTACTGTCATCATCATCGTCATTATTGCGCTCAACTCTTGGTCTGTCAGATTCTACGGTGAGGTTGAATTTGTCTTTGCCATGATCAAGATAACGCTCTTGGTGGGGCTGATCATTGTCTCCATTGTCATCACTTCAGGCGGTGGTCCACATGGTCACGTTATTGGCTTCTCCTACTGGAAAGACCCAGGTGCTTTCAACACATACCTCACTACGGGAAACTTGGGAAGATTTGCTGCCTTCTGGAAGGTTTTATCTGGTGTGGTCTACTCCTACGGAGGTGTTCAATCGGTGCCTTCCCTTGCTGCTGAGGTCAAGTATCCAAGACGCAATATCTTCACTGCATGTAAAAGAATCTTCTATAGAGTCTCTATCCTCATGATTATCACCATCTTCTGTCTAACCTTGATTGTCCCTTACAACGACCCAGCTATCTCTAACCACACAGGTAACGCCAAGTCTTCTCCATTCGTTGTGGCAATAAACAATGCAGGAATCAAGGTCTTACCCCAAATCATCAACGCTGCAGTTTTGACTTCTGCCTTCTCAGCTGCAAATTTGTCCATTGTTCACGGTTCCAGACTCCTGTTTGCTCTAGCTGTCAAAGGTCAGGCTCCGAAACTCTTCCTGAAGACCAACAAGAGAGGTCTCCCATACAATGGCCTTTTCTTCGTCGTCTTTTTCATGCCATTGGCCTACATGAACCTATCAACCAACTCGGCCAACGTTTTCAATTGGTTCCAATCGCTGACTTCAGCCAACTTGCTGCTCGGCTGGATTTTAATCGCTGCTAACCACATTCACATGACCCGTGCCCTCAACGCCCAGGGTTACACTAGAGACCAGCTCCCTCACAAGTTCAAGATTGGTGTACAAGCTGCCTGGATCTCAGGTATCGCATCCTTGGTCCTTTTATTGACTGGTGGATTTACTAACTTTGTCCATGGTCACTTCAGAGTCGCCTCTTTGTTCAGTTCGTACTTCATCATTCCTGTTTCTTTTGGTCTGTACTTCTTCTGGAAGTTCTTCAAAAAGACGAGATACTTGAGACCAGACGAGGTTGATTTGGCCTCGTTATTCAAGGATGTGGTTGACCACCCAGAACCACCTGCACCAAAGGTTAGGGGTTGGAGAATACTCACATTATTGTGGTCCTAAATAGCCGTTTAATTATACGTACATATTGTTTAAGACCTTCGATTTTTGGGACTTCTGTGAGCTTTGATTGATCTTTTTTTGTTCAAGCCACCACTCACCATCTAAAATACTAAAAGCGAAGGTACTGAATATCCCAATCGGTCACTTATTATCAAATAAGAAAGAAAAAGAGGGGTCCAAAGTCTCAGCTTTGAACTCAGTGATCGCGGCTTCCTATATTCCCTTTCTTTTCGGATAGCCATATTGCAGATAATGCAAAAAAAACTAAAAAAGAAAGATGCGCAAGCCCGGAGTCGAACCGGGGGCTCAAAGATGGCAACTTTGAATTTTACCGCTAAACCACTTGCGCTTTCTGTTGAAAGCCGAAGGCGTAGTTTCCCCATAGTGAAACGGACTATTCACCAATATTCTTCCTTCTCATACTTCGCCTCCGGACTTTGGGCTTCCATGGAGTCATCTATTCTAGGTGCTTTTCCTTGATGTTCTAAGAAAAGCTTTGAAACTCTATTGCCTGTCATTTTATCTTCTCTTTAAAAGAAGAACGCTGCTGAGCTTTATTGGGCCAACAGTGATGTAGAAATTTAAAAGCCAAGATGAGATACACCTAAATACAATCCAAAACAAAATCTGATTTGGAACTTACATCACATCACACTTGAGTCATTTTCATAGCGTTTATTTTAGATGCAGAATTCAAGCTGAGTGTGCCTTCTTTTGCGTGTAGGTTGCTGTTGATTTTGCAGTTGTCTTGAAATGATTCCTCAGCTGGGAGGTTCATTCTGTGCCTAAGTGAAAGAATCTACTGAGCGGTGAAACTGGATAGTAGATATTACTGAAATTTGAACCAATATCCAGAGTAGACAATGAACGTATAATTCTCATTAAAGGAAAAAGGGAAACAACTTGGAGCACCAGGCCACTATTGAAAACCAATCAATTCAAATTGGAAGAATCTCTCCCAAAACAAAACTAAAAAGAGAGAGAGGCTAGCTAAACCAGAGCACTAGTCCCATCTGGCCTTAACCTGGTTGAAAGATGCTGGTCTTGGAACAACACCATCTTCAACTGACTCAAATTCTTGGTAACTGTGTTCGACATACTCAATAATATTTTTCTGCAAAAATTCAATGGTTTTCAATTGGTCAAAGCCCTCACCATTGTCAACAGACTCATTAACTTGATTACGCAAAACCTCAACCCTCTCACCAAGAACATCAAGCCTGTAGTTCAGGTATTCTTTGTAGTACTCGTTATAACGGGACCCTGACAAGTTTGTTGGTCTGGTAGTAGTGATAAAACAGTTTTCCTTCATTGGGTCCTTGGCTCTATAACTTCCAATACAGGTGATTCTTTCGGTGAAGTCTCCAGATGGCTGAGTTGCAATGTGCTTCAGAATACGACCTTGCAAGATTGCAGCGTAGCCACGCTTTGGACCAGCCACTTTGGCGACCTTACCGTTACCCATTTGCAAAGCAGTCTCACCACCAATCATGTTAGTGGTGTCGCTCATCATCAAGACACATACCATTTGTGGAGAGTCGTAGTGCCAAGTTACGGCACCTTTGATATCTGCAGGGTCCATCTCCTCAACATTGGCGATGTTACCCGAAATAGCAGTTCCGGGAACTGGTGCACAAGTAGATGGGGTTTTGCCAATGTTCTGTGGCTTCAAGGTAACGTTAGTGTGGGCAACCTCATAATCCATCATGTTCAATAGCTCAACACCAGCCAACTTGCAAATGATTTCCATGGTTTCTGGGCAGGTCCAGGCCTTGTAGGTAAATGGAGCGTGAGTCTTGCAATGGCCACGGACGTAGACGTTAATGTCATCATCAGAGTTTGAGTTGTCTGCGTAGCGACCACCGTACTGTATGGTCTCCTTTCTCAACAACTCCCATCTCATTATGGCGATTGCCTCATCCGTAAAAAGAGGAAATGGATCTGTGACACCAATGTCAGTGATTGGCTTTTGGTGTGGCTCAGTAACATGAAGATCGCTCAAGGTAAGTCTCTTAGTGGCCACAAAATCTTCCTCTTTGAACGCAATGTGTTTCTTTGGGTCAAAGTCAATAGACTCAGGGTTTGTGATGCCAAGCTCTCTCAACAGCTCGTCTGCCAGGGGAACGAAGGCCTCCTCAATGACCTCATCTGGGACGATCTTGGAAGCACCATTGTTGATGACCTCTTTGGTGATTGAAGGAATAACCTTGAGGAAATCTGGGACTTGAACATGGACTGGTCTGTTAGCGACAGCGACTGGCATTATGATCTCTTGTTTAGAGTTGGGTTGACTTCGCTTAACTTGGTATGGGTTCAACCTTCTTTTATAGTCTTAGCAGCTATCTTATCTGAAGGTCGTACGCTTTGTTATACCGACAGCTTGCAAGTTGCATATTTCCCATGGGTTAATCAATAGCGAATAAAGACACCCATGCGGTCGGTCCATAGGGTTCTGGACCGGTCCATGCAGATAAGAGCACTGGTGATCCTGAAACCTTCGACCCCGATTAGGTAAAAAAAAGTGACACATAAAAAAAAAGATAAGGTTTCCGAAAGAAGACCTTTGGACCACCATCATGGAAACAAAGGCTCTGTTTCGAACCGATTTTTGCTAATTTATACTGGTCTACTGCTGGAGAATCAATCTGAGATCTATCTCTATAACCCACTGATAAAAGTATACCTCACTTTAATCAAAAGTTACTCCTCGAACTCTCCTTTTCTTAAATTGTATTGATATTTACACTAACTAGGACTTTTCAGGCTTCAGTGCAACATTAGCACTCCACTCCTCGGGTTTGAAAGCAGATTTTGAATTATTTGAGCGACGCAGGTATCCCTTGAACCAGTTTTCGCTTCTAGAAACATCAGAATCGGTATCAACACCCCCTTTCTAAGTCTTTGACTGTTCTACCGTTCTAAGAGTGACATAAAGCTCGTGTATTTCTGATATTCCCCACATCCACAAAAATTCACGCTTTCGCTGGTAGTTCTGATCTCTCAAAATGGAATGCACTGCGCTGACGCCTACTGAATGATGAGTGCATCCTAACTCACAACGAAATTTCCCTAAAAGAGTTTTTATGGAAAACGACACGCATACTCTATTTCGCTCTTAGTTAAGACAAGCAACAGTTTGAACTATACGACGATCAATCTCTCGTGGTTTACCAACATATCAGAATACGACTGCCTGAATATACATGCAAGTACTCATCTGGCTTCTAAATGATCATTCAAATCATGCACAGATAACAAAATATATTGAATGAATTCTTTTCACTGTGTCAGTCACTTTAGACTTGTACAATAGATTATTATATGTGTATGTATATGTGTCTATTCATATATAGTTAGCTTTCAAATTTGAAGAAAAGAGGATATCTAGTTGTAAATATTTTAGCTTGAAACATAAGTTGCCTCTTGTGCGATACTCCGACGGATATACAGTCGGATATTGTTGCTTGTATAATGCCTTGTATGATGTGTAGTACGGTGATTCACATAGATAGACAGAGGCTTAGCCATCTACAAGCACGTATACGTAAAAAGCTAAGTAAGGGTGCTTAAGAGCTAGTTCCCAGGCCTTTTGTGAGTCTGCTAGTCAGAGCAGTTAGAGTTGTTTCACCTAAATCATGTGACAGAACATTGATCTCTTCAAAATTGGTGACCATCAAAGCCCAACAGTAAATTCATGGACTACCACATTAAATCACAACACTGCTATCGCTTGACATTTTAGTTCGGACCATATTGTCCCACTCTGTTGTTTTTCTTCAAACAGGTAAATTGTGGTGTTGAACATATCTCAGTTTACAAAAGAAAATAATAATAACTAGACTGACAGGATGAGGAATCAGAACTTTGGAAGGGACTGAAAGGACCTCACAGTGACAATAACCGCATGAATCCAATGCTCTTTTGATTTCAAAAAATACTTATTACTCGGCCTAGATTATGCAGATTGACGTTGGCTCCCAGTCCTCCAGTGCCACTAAAACTTCCTTCAACACATTCAAGCTAACTGATTAGACTACAAATCACTGATGCAAACTCAGCAAGGACGACAACTCAAAGCTCCCTTCATGTCAGATTCTCAAAACTTTGCTGGGATCTTAGACCCCGGCCATATTAGCCGTGTTTATAATTGGATCTGTCATTTTCTAGTCTTGAATTTAGATTGAGGTTTTTCCGAGGCTGCACTGGTGATAGGGGTATTATACATACTCAGATTTGAAGGATGAGAGGCTAGTGCCTGTGAACTTAAATGCTCTTAGCAGATGGTGTAATAACAAACATGGCTCAACCAACTTCAGGTCGCAGAAAGAAACACTCGAAGTACCAACGGTTGTGCTCAAACGTTAAAAGCACTGGGACCTGCACAATCGGTGAGAGACAGAGGAGACCTTGAGCTGGAAGAACCAATGGGCTGGAAGAACCAATGAGCGGAGGTTGATATGCGTGGTTTCTGCGGAAAAATCTCCAGATCCACGAAGTTTGTGGACGGGTGACGCAAAGACCCAGTTTTTTTTTTTATCTCACGGCAGAATCAGCTTTGATTGGCCAGTGACCAATTTTCTTGTGAGATGAGCCTCCTTTCTTTTTTTTTTTTTTTTTTTCCTTGTCCCCTTCTTTCAGCACCCCGGAGTGGCCACGGACCTCACCACAACGGTACAAGAAAAGGCGAGCGAGAACAGCCACCAGGAAAGACAGAGAAACAGCACCTTGGGCAACAACAAAGAAGCCTTCCTCTTCTCCTATCTATATACATTTACTTACTTGCTTTTTTCTTTCTTCGTTTACCGGTTCCGTTACCTATTATCTATATAATTGCATTCCCCAGCAGCCAGCATGAGCCATTCTGATAAGCTGAGTTTAGCCGGTTCTTTCTTCTTCTGTTTCACGGACAACTACTTTTTCATCAAATGCTGCCGGAAAACTTCCGGTAGGCGCACACCGGCGTGATGTACTGCGCTTTTCTTTTTTTGACCCTCTTTTGAAATTTTTAATCTCTGGCCAATCAACGTCCGATTTGCCGATGCTCGAGACTGGAAGTGAAAAAGAATATAAAAGAAGCGTGGTGGATCGACAGTTTTATCTCTCAACCTTCCATTATTTATCCACAAATTATTCATCCACATTCCACAATGGTCCAACCATCTGAGCCAGAATTCGAACAAGCTTACAACGAAGTCATTTCCACCTTGAAGGCCTCTGCCCTTTTCGAGAAGGAGCCAAAGTACGAGAAGGTCTTGAAGGTTATTGGTATTCCAGAGAGAATCATCCAATTCAGAGTCACCTGGGAGAACGACCAAGGTGAGCTTGAGTGCAACAGAGGTTACAGAGTCCAGTTCAACTCTGCCTTGGGTCCATACAAGGGTGGTTTGAGATTGCACCCATCCGTCAACTTGTCCATCTTGAAGTTCTTGGGTTTTGAGCAAATCTTCAAGAACGCCTTGACTGGTTTGAACATTGGTGGTGGTAAAGGTGGTTCCGACTTCAACCCAAAGGGCCGTTCCGACTCTGAGATCAGAAGATTCTGTTACTCTTTCATGAGAGAGTTGTCTAGACACATTGGCCAAGACACTGATGTCCCAGCTGGTGACATTGGTACCGGTGCCAGAGAGGTCGGTTACTTGTTTGGTGCCTACAAGCTATACAGAAACTCTTGGGAGGGTGTTCTTACTGGTAAGGGCTTGTCCTGGGGTGGTTCTTTGATCAGACCAGAGGCCACTGGTTACGGTTTGGTTTACTACACTGAGCAACAAATCAAGTTCGCCACCAAGGGTAAGGAGGACTTCTCTGGTAAGAGAGTTGCTATCTCTGGTTCTGGTAACGTTGCTCAATACGCTGCCTTGAAGGTCATTGAGCTAGGTGGTTCCGTTGTTTCTCTATCTGATTCCCAAGGTACCATTCTTTCCGAGACTGGTATTACCCCAGAGCAAGTCTTTGACATTCAAGCTGCCAAGCTGAAGTTCAAGTCCCTTTCTGAGATTATCGGTGAGGCCAAGTCCTTCTCTGAGAGCTCTGTCAAGTACATTGCTGGTGCTAGACCATGGGTCCATGTTGGCCAAGTTGATGTTGCTTTGCCATCTGCCACCCAGAATGAGATTTCTGGTGAGGAGGCTAAGGCCCTTGTCGCCGCTGGCGTGAAGTTTGTTGCCGAAGGTTCCAACATGGGTTCCACTCAAGAGGCTATTGACGTTTTCGAAGGTGAGCGTCAAGCCACTAAGTCTGCTGATGCCCCAGCTGTCTGGTACGGTCCTGGTAAGGCTTCCAACGCTGGTGGTGTCTTGGTTTCCGCTTTGGAGATGGCCCAAAACTCTCAAAGAATCCAATGGACCTCTGAGCAAGTTGACAACGAGTTGAAGACCAGAATGATTGCTTTGTTCAAGGAGTCCCTAAAGTACGCTGAGTTGTACGGTAAGGAGTCCAACAAGGAGGCTTTGCCATCTTTGGTTCAAGGTGCTAACTTGGCTGGTTTCGTCAAGGTTGCCGATGCCATGTTTGAGCATGGTGATGTCTTTTAGAGAACTGGTGTTGAACCTGTGATGACATATAGAATTATTTAACGTTGAACATAGTTTTATTAATGATGAAGTATTTTTAATGGATGTTGTAGAGAGGTGTAGGTCTCTTCTATATCTTTTGTTGACTGCTTATGCTTTATTTCGTCTCTTGTTGGTGAGCATCCCCCATTCACAATTCGCGGAACTAGAATCAAACACCTACAATCTACAAAACAACTTCTCACAAAAACAACCTAAGAAGCATCAACAAAATCGCATGAAGGCAGCATCTGCACAAAGGAGATCAGCGAAGTATGTACCATCCATTGAGTTTGCCATTAGCACATAACTAACGATACACTTCTTCAGTAAGATCAGTTGGTCGAGGAATGGCTTTGTCGCATTCTCTGACCTTTCTGAGACAGGAAACCTCTCCATCACAAAACTCCAGGCTATCGAGGGCACATCTTGGCGTCTCTCTCCTAAAAAGACGTACCAGATCAAACCGACACCGGTGTTGAAACTGACTGAGCTGAAATTGATTCAATGGTCAACCTCAGGAGTCGAGCTGGCTGTTGTTGATGAGGTTGGGAACCTCTCCATCATAGGTACTGGTGTGGTGAAAGTTGGAAATAATGGTCACCAGGTGTCTTGCTTTGAGGACATTGAAGTGTTTTACCAGGATGATGTTGACTCTGAGCAGCCACAAGGACACAGCTCCACAGTGAAGAACTTGAAGTTGGCTCACGTGACTGATTTCATGACTGAGGTACTGGCGTTCAAGTGGCTAAATTTGCAGAAGCCTGTGATATACAGCCACCCAGCAATGAAGGGCGAGAGTGGTGTGTACAACTATGGGATGAATCAATATAAGGCATATGGAGCTTTCCATCCTGAAGCGAATAAGTCTGCGTGCTTTTCGATCCGAAGAAATGGTATGTTGAGTTTTTACTACCAGACACTTGCACCAGGCGTGGAATACCGGAAAGTCAGCTGCTCTTTAGAACCACTAGGTGAGTGTCTCCTTGATGATGCGAGTATAGGATTCAATCACGATGGGACTGCCATCGTGGCCACTTACAGCCCTTTGGACCAGTGCTTGAGAGTATATCAAGTCAGCTTAGACTGGGGCTCTGTGAAGGACTCCAATGTCACTATGAAGGTTGAACGGTTGATAACTGAGAGTGTCAACAGAATTGGTAAAAACTCTAGGATTTTGGAGTTTGCGTCACTTGAGGTGATTTCAACCAACTTTTCAAAAGAAACTGATCTCAGTATCCTTCTAAGTTTCAATGGTGCTGGTGTCGTAGATGGGAAAACTTTGGTTCAAAGGTTTGAGGTTTCACAGAGTTTTGATAATCTGCGACTGAAGAACGAAAATGTTGCAGTTGAGGGTTTTCCTAACTTGAAGTTTCTTTCCGAAGTTGTTGTTCGTGAACGCATATCCAAGATTGCTGCACATAATTTTGACTTTCTCCTAGTATTTATTACTGAGGAAGGTGAAATCCAATTGAGAAATAGGAAATCGCTGAAATTGCACGCGCAACAGGATACATCCATTTCCACTTTGCTTGACATTGGGTTCAATTTTGAGAAGCCTTCGCATATCCCGGAAACAGTGGCATTTTCACCATGTATGACTGGGTACATCTCTTTGAAGAACAACAAACTTACCTACCAATCTGCTATCAAATCTATTGATGGGATTGAATGGACAACCCAGGATAATGCTACCATTGCAGCAGCAACAGCGCATTTGTTTGCCACTGCATGTTTCAATAATGCCTGTGCTGATGAATTGACTGCTGCCATCCAAGGATTACTGGTGCAAATACCAGATCCCTCGGTTAGGGAATCGCTAATTGTGAAGGTTCTACAAGAGCTCTATAGCAGTATTAAGTTTGACCTGAATGTGGAGAAGGAGCAGATCGAAAAGGTGTTTATCAACCCCCCGTCACAGCGGCTACTCTCATTCCAGTACTCTTTAGGGAAACTTGCCTCCACAAATGAACAGACTTCCCTTGCGATGTCTATCCTCAATGTCAGACAGGTGGCTTTCAGAGTGATGATGCAGACAAGGTCCATGTTTCATCAACAACAGAGAATTGCCAAAAAAGGGAACCATGAAAGTCTAACTGATGGAGTGCATAGAAGCGAGGGTTTATTGAGCATTATTGGAGCCGTTAGTTGGTTTATGGAATTTCTGATTTTTACGATACAGGAATTGATCAACATCACAGTGAATCAACAGCATAAGAGTATTGTATTGGCGATGTTGATGGCCAAGGTACCCAGAGCTCTGATGAGTTACTCTATTGCTGCGTTGAAAAGGATAGACGCCATGTTTCGTCAAACGGAGGAGCAGTATCGGACGAGCAAAATGCACATCGCTTTGGCACGGGAGATGTTTGGTGTGTCCTTTGAAAGATTTAAGAAGCTGTTACTGCTGGTGGACCTTGAAGCTTACGAGAAGTTCCTGAGTGATATTGATGGTTCATTAGTGAACTCTTCTGGGAAAGAGAGCAGCACAGCCATTGAACAGGAATTGATTCTTTCGAACAAGATCCCTGAAGCTTACCAAGGAAAAGTGTCGCACGTTCTGTTGAAGTTTCAGGAACGCTTCATGCATCTGAACTTGTCAGAGCTGTTTTTTCATGACACTACTTGGCTTCATTTTCAAATCAAGGCCAATGAATTGCCGCATCGCATTGTCTTGCGAGATGAGGATAAAGCTCCCCGAACCGTCGATATCAATCAGACTCTTGTTGATGGTGTGACCAAGAACGTGCTTATTCAGAAGGACAAGCTGTTAAAGTGCGTCAGATGTGAATATTTGACATCTGGACTGCCACCAAGCGAATCTTTCAACATGCTGATCGGATTAGGGACTGTCAGTATCGGACATTGGACTATGGCATATGCGAGATCATGTATCTGCGGCAGTTCATGGGTCCATGTTAGCGAAGATGAGATTGTAACATAGAGGAAGCACAAACCCTTAAAAGCACACACCCTGCCCTGTACTCTCAAACAGTGCAGCTTAACAACGAAAAATAAATAATTCTTCAACGTATGGACATGTATAGACCACTACTGGACTAAAGCTGTAATAAAATGTTGAAACGTTGAGGCCTTAATGCTTATGCGATGTCTTTCTTTCAAAGTGTTAGTAAATTATTTAAACTCTGCATATATTCCTTGTGTCCATTTCTCTTCCCGGGAAGATACGAGATGTCCAACTTACATCCAAACACCCGTCACGCATTCAAAAAGAAAAAAAACTGGACAAGCTCCTCTTTGCCTCGGGACTGCTTCCGATCACATGAGCCTAGACTAAGTCTCCAGGTTCTAGATACCAGGGCTGAGGGGACTCAGCACATACGGCGACTCCCCCATGTTGGCCTTTTTAATCACGTTCTTTAACCTGGCCATAGAGCAAGGCAAGGCAAAATTCCTCTTTCAAATTCCTGCCCACTCGTGAATCTGCACAGTCATGCAACCAGGATGAGCATTGGGCGTTCAGCTTCAGGAGATGAAGCATGATGGCTGACTGGGATACACCAAGAAAGAAGGTGTGTTGTCACTTTCAAGTGTAACAGCAAAGCCACTGTTGAACACAAAGACCCACAAATTGGTCTTCCCCCATTTCAGACATGTTAACGGTGGCTGGCCATTAGTTCCTGCGTTGCGGAGATATGATCAGCTGCAGTATGCAGCAAGACGTTTTCATGAGACGATGTTTGGATCAAAAATTAATTGCATCAACATTTGCCTCTTTTGCCATCTTCAATTGTTGAGCTTGGTTAAGAAGGATTACGAGGACCAACGATGACAGAGATACAACCAGAGTTCATCACAGTCGCCAGCTACAAGATGTCTGCACGCGGATTATCACCGACTCTATACCGCCAACACTTACCCCCACTTCCTTCACAACACCAAAACCAACAGCCGAACCAACCACTATCTCAACCGCCACAGTCATCCCAGCATCAACAAAATTATAGCACTCACAGCTTGGACCCGATTCATGAACTCCAGAGATCAGACACTGCAGCCACAGAGCTCTCTCTCTCTTCTGATATCTACCTCGATCCACACCATGACTATAAGCTCTGTCTTGACTTCACTCCAGACGAAATTGCCCTGGTCAGAAGGACTTGGGTGGACATGATCAGTGACGACATGAGCAGATCCAATCAGAGGCAGCAGACCATTGCATCATCTCTATTCTGTATCCAGTTCTACTCAAACTTGTTGGCTATGGATAGCAACCTAGAGAAGATGTTTCCCTCAATAAAACACCAAGCTGTGTCGTTTACAGGGGTCCTTTCCACTGCAATTCACAACCTGGAGTCTTTGGAGAAGCTCGATGACTATCTAAGTAACCTGGGAAAGAGACATGCTAGAATATTGGGAATTGATCCTCCACATTTCGAGTTAATGGGAGTGGCATTGTTGAAGACCTTCAAAGACAGATACGGACAGGATTTCACATTTGAGATAGAAAGATGCTGGGCTAGGCTCTACACTTACCTGGCCAATTCGATTCTTCAGTTTGGTATTGATCCGGTTTTGAGAAATGAGAAGATCAATGAAGAGTTCAACTTAGGGCTTTCTAGATCTGCAACAACTAACAGTTCCAGTTCTACACAGGCGTCATCTATGTTTGATAGCTCAAGAATGCTTACAAGTTCCACTGTAAACAGCATTCCTCAAGCGGTTTCCAGAAAGCAGCCTTCTGTGTCGTCTTTTCAAAGAGCAACATCAACGTCATCATCTCCACCACCTCCTTCTTCCAAATTTGGGAAGAAAGGTTTGAAAAAGAAAGCCATTTCTTCGGAGGATGGAGACGAGAAGTGTGTCATCATGTGAGACGTTTTGGTGCAAAGAATATTTCTACATTCATATACTTCTAATTCCTTGAACCGGTCTGATAGTAGAGAGTTTAGAGTGTAGAGTGTAGAATTAGTTGATGCATGACGGATGACCGAAGATGAAAAGGGTACTTCTTACATAATTAATACTTATTAACGTCTATATCAGGTAATTATCCGAAAGAAGGAACTGCCAGGTACAATTTGATTTTCCGATTCGGACCAAAATTGCGAATAGCGCTTGCAAATTCCCAAATCTCGCTTAGATGCGCCAGATCCCAGGAAACCTGGTTGAATTCTGGAAAGGTGTCAAACAAGAACTAAAAACAGGAACAACCAGCAAATGCTGGTGAAATCTGATCTGGGCTCCCCATCGTGCAGTATGGAATCACTGATCTATGCCGTTTTGAGCTAAACGTGATGGCTGGTTGTTCTGCAAAGCAAATGTGTCACCCAGCATCGTATCCTGGTCATATAAAGCCTGTAGGGCCCACTAATTTGGATAACGATCCCAGTTTGACCAACTTCTTCCTCTCTTTTGAAGTCACTGTCCCCCTGCCACTCCTTTTTAAGCCTTTACACTCATTTAAGGCTAGCCAACTTCCATTCGCTTCACTCAGACGTTCACACTCCTCTGCTTATTTTTCCCGATCCATTTAATCCTCGTGCTCAATTGGGAAATTCGATCTGGTCCACAATCCAAGCAACTTTTAGATTTTTTAATTTGGGTCCCAAAGTAGCATTTTGCCACTGATATAGACCCTGTCAGTGAATATAAAGCCTGCAGTGTGCACACTTCAGACTCCATACCTTGCACCATCCCACAGTTCTCTATCTTCACTAAATTCTTCCGCTCATCCCGAGAAGAATCCGATCTCAAGCCTGTGTTTCCGTGGAATCCTCCAGATCTAACATTGTCTGTCTAACTTTGGTTACTCCAGTTCCCAGATCAACGTACACCATCGCCCACCCCAATTTGATTATGAGCGTCATTTCCCAGAAGCCCTTCAACATGCAACCTTCGGCCAATCACCATCTCACACACTCTGCCTCATCCTCGGACCCAGTAAGCTTTGGGCGTAAGAGGTTTTTGAATGCAGACGATGGTTCCACCAACAAAAAAGCGAGAACAGCTCCACCTTCTCCTCCACTCATGGCTAGCTTTAGAAGCAAGTCACTATCACCCTCTGCATCACAGCCGGTCAGTTTGAACCTCAGCAAACCTCTCGGGGTGCCTTTGTCTCCTCCAGCAACAGCCTTCTCCCTTCCTACCCCCTTGACACCAACTGCATCTATTCACAAGGCTAGTTCTAAGGCCCCAACCAAACTGCCATCGATCCACCATATTACTTCAGAGATCAATACTGCTGCTGCTGCTGCTGCTTCAAGCGTGTCAAGTTCTTCTCCAAATCACAATAGAAACGCTCCTTCCTTGAAGCACTTGAGCCAGAACGCCAGATATCGCAACAGCAACCACTCTTTGGATTATCCGGACACTTGCGTCAATGATGATGATTGGAGAATGAACTTGGAGTTCTGGATAGAGAAAAACTTCCCAGAGAAATTCAACAACTTGAAGAATGTTCTCAGATTTGACAAGCCTGGATTTGACCTTCTGAATGATGCCATCTTACTGAATGAACTGAGGGAGAAGCTGGACCAACAGTACTCCAAAGCACCTTCTTTCAATTCGAGAATCAGCAAGAAGATGATGTCACCTGGCTCCCAGAACAACAATTATGTCTTCAACAAGAGAGTAGTAGAATCAACCTCTGAGGATGAGTCCTATGGTGCTTCGAAGCAATGGAACCACACTTTGTCACCAATAGCTCCAACTCCTACACTCGACCACCTCAACCTCCATCAGCAGTCACAACAGCAGCATACTCCACCTTCACAGAACTACACCTATCACAACAGCGTACAGGCCACATCACCGACCATCCATCGTCACAAGAAGTCGTCACAATTGGAATCTCCAATCCGGCCTTCTTGGGGAGGACATTCCACCAAACACACGCCCACTACCAACGTCAAAGCCATAACTGACACGCCCATAATTCTCAAGTCGGATTCATTCATCCACACCCAGAACCACAAGGGCCCAAACCACACTTACACCATCCATCACCACAACATGAACAAGCGCCGCTGTATATCTTGCGGTTCAGATCAGTCTCCGTGTTGGAGACCATCATGGTCCACAACTGCTGGTCAGTTGTGTAACTCGTGTGGGCTGCGGTACAAGAAGACAGGCGCCAGATGTACCATTGACACTTGCAGAAGAATCCCAGCGAAGGGAGAATGGGCGGCAATGAAGCAGCGTGGGAAAGTGGATGTAATGAATGTGCATGGAAGCACATCATTTGGATACAGCTGTTTGGACTGTGGCGGTGAGGTAGAGGTGAAAGAGAAGGCCGCTAACTGATAGCTGAGGTTCTCATACCACAAGTAGATTACGTTTATTTTTATTGTTGATGAAATCATGAAGAAAAATGAAACTCTTGTACCCTGTCTCTCATCTCTCAGTTCTAGAATCGTTCATTTTTTTTTTTCGGTTCCTGTCGTTTTTTTTTTCGGATACCTCAAAATTTTCAACTCATCACTCAACACCTAATCTTTAACCAGCTGAGTCTACAAGCAGTTACTCGCCTTTAAAAAGTCACCATTCACTCATCAATTAGATACACAAGAGTATAGTCCTAAAATAGATTGTACCCACAGTTGTATCCACTCGCCCAAGATTCGACGAAGAGTTTTCTAGTACACCTCTTTTTTCCCCTTATTTCCCTTAAAGCTATCAATTAAGATAGCTCAAACCATTAACCAGTCATTGCCCTGTCTGTTCGACGTGAGCTGCCGCCTGATAGTTCGCTAAGCTGAAGCCTGTGAATTTCAACACACAGGTGCCACCCCTAAAACAAACTCTTTAAATGTTGCGCTCTGCTGTCAGATCCCAGACTCCAATCACCTCCAAGCAAGCAATTTCACTAGCTGCATCAAGAATGTCTATTACTACAACCACTACAAAGGCTGCCCAGACTCTGGACAGAGTCAATGGTACCGGTGTTGCCTCTGAAGCAATCTTTTCAGTCGCTGATCACAGAGGCGTTGCCTTCAACTCTGAGGTTTTACACTTTAAGTCAGCTTCTCGAGCTGATCAAGAGCCTCTTGAGTTGGAAACCGCAAGAGCCGAACAAATGCTCTCTGAGGCTCTTGCTGCCAAGGTTGGTTCCATCAACTCCGAGTCTTGTGAGCCAGGCGAGGAGAATTCCTTCTTTGTCTGTGACCTCGGTAAAGTGGAGAGATTGTACAAGATCTGGGCTAGGAACCTACCAAGAATCCATCCATTCTACGCCGTCAAGTGTAACCCAAACCCAGAGATTCTAAAGACTCTTGCAAAGTTGGGTTGTAACTTTGACTGTGCCTCCAAGGGCGAAATTGACTTGGTTTTGTCTCTTGGCATTGATCCTTCAAGAATTGTCTATGCCAACCCATGCAAAGTTGGTTCCTTCTTGAGATTTGCAAAGGAAAAGGACGTTAACTTGACAACCTTCGACAATGCTGATGAGTTGTACAAGATTGCCAAGTTCCATCCAGGTTGCAAGTTATTGTTGAGAATCATCACTGATGACGAAAGTGCTCAATGCAGATTGAGTACCAAATTTGGTGCTCCATTGGACAATGTTTCAAACTTGTTGCAACTGGCCAAAGAGCTAGGTTTATCTGTCACTGGTGTCTCTTTTCACGTTGGTTCTGGTGCCAATGACGACAACTCGTTGGTCAAGGCAGTCAAGGATGCCCGTGATGTCTTTGACACCGCTGAGTCCCTTGGCTTCAAGATGGAGACCTTGGATGTCGGTGGCGGGTTCTCTTATGAGTCCTTTGAGACCAGCTCCGAAGCTTTGAACTGGGCCTTGGACGAGTACTTTTCTGCTGAGATGAGCCACGACATCAACATTATCGCTGAACCAGGCCGTTACTTTGTTGCCAATGCCTTCACCCTGTCCACCCATATCATTGCCAAGAGAGGTGCGGTCTTGGACCACTCCAGCTCGACCTCCGCGTCTCCAAACATGATTTATGTCAACGATGGGGTCTATGGCAACATGAACTGCATTCTCTTTGACCATCAGACCCCTGTTGCCCATGTTTTGACCCACCGTGGTGAGTTTGTGTACGACAAGAAGCTTGCGAATGACAAGTACAATGTCTCTATCTGGGGCCCTACTTGTGATGGATTGGACTGCATTGCAGCAAACACGTCCTTGTCCCACAACGTCACTGTTGGTGACTGGTTGTACTTCCCTAACTTAGGCGCTTACACCTCTGCTGCAGCTTCGCCATTCAACGGATTTGAAGCTGAGGCAGGCATCGTTTACATCAACTCAGAGTCGGAGTTCAAGTTGTGAGTGCGATGTAATACTTTTGAGTTTTTTTTTGATTATACACGGTTTTCTCGTTTAATTGTTGTTGTAGTTAAACTCAATACATTGTCTTCATCACATGCTTATCAATATTTGTTGTGTGGCCCTATCGAACGGTTTTTTTGTGATTGAAGTCTGGTCTCAACGGTCTCAACCGAGCCGATGTGAAGGCTTCCGCACCAAAGACTGGCAAAGTAAATTTTTTGATAAACACACGTCTCACGACAACTCTTTGCAAGTAGAGGTCATCAAAGCAATCATGCTTGTAGATCAAGAGAACGTCTCTCGTCTCATCACAATCAAGCCATCCGCTTTCAACGTGGAGCCTCTTGCGCGTTTCCAAGTTCGCACGCCAAACACGTCAATCAACGGCGGTTTCCACGACAACAGAAATGTTCTCACAAATACACCAGTGCTGTTTGGTGGCGGGCGCAACTGGACGCTTATAACGCGCCAACAGGGCGGAGTGTACAACAACCCACTGAAGTACATTGTTCTGGCTCACCAGAAGCAGGTTGAGGTTGATCTTTTTGCCTTGAGCACGTCTCTTATCGTGTGGCTGAATGATTATTCCAAAGGAATTGAGTTGCATTACTCCTGTGTGAATTCACATACAGTGAGAAAGAATGAGCAAGGTTCCCTCGAACTATGCGTGCGTGTGCTAAACAATGGGATATTCCATAACAACGAAAACCTGGACCACAGACCCGACTTTGTTGAGTTTGTCTTTACGCCAATGTATGGAGAGTTTGAACGTTACCACAATGACGATGTTGAGGGCTTATTCACGTATGATAACTTTGGAGTGAATAAGGGAGACAAAATGGTAATTAGCACTTATAACGCTGTTGGCAGATGCTCAGCTCTGCACCTGAGAGATGATAGCCTGGATGATACGCTGATGATAGGAGGAACCAACCTCAATGGACAGCACAGTGAAATGGGCTGTTTGAATGGTGGGAATGTTGGGGATATGGATTACAATGAGTGCATTGCTGGTGGCAGTGCCGCTCTGTACGATTCCAAAAGGGGTACCGTGAGAAGCAGAGGGGAGGACTATAACGAGATGAGTTCTAAGAAAAGGGTTAGATGTTGAACCCAGTGCATGCTACGACAATCATCCTATAATGACCTTGAAACATGAAAATTGTGGTATACGTAGCATACACAGGATTACTTAAAACCAGTTTGGGAGTATCGTCTTGCAAGTCTTTGCAACCTTTTGTCCTGGTTGACATGTTGATCAATTTCATTAATCATCTTCTTTTCTCTCTCCTCTTCAATCCTTGACATCTCATCGGTACTAGGTGGTAACGCCTCATTAGCAAGATCAGCCTTTTTAGCCTCTTCAAAGCTGCAAATGGACTCTTGGATTCCTTCCGAGCCACCCAACAAAGCACCTCGTGGGATCACACCACCTGATAGGGACTTCAACTTCTGAATGCTTTCAGCCTCTTGTCTCAACACCTGGAACATTCTAGATACTTTACCGATAGCAAGAATCTTGTTTCTCAATTTTCTCTTCTTCATTGTAATCTCTTCAAGAGCAGTTTCAGTGACTTCCACCTTATCTTCGTCACCATTCTCCTGAATTCGTTCCAATTCGCCTTGTTTTGAAGAGGGTGGTGCACTACCTTCCTGATGAAACACACTCTGATCTATAGGAGTCTCCTCGTCCAACTCCTCATCGGTGCAGATATTTAGCACAGAAACCAAAATATCGGTAACCTTCTCACCAACAAAGGGTAATGACCACGTAAAGACATCCATAAAGTTAGGCAACCAGTAAGGATGCTGCTCATGTGCAAACTGCCTGATATTCATCGAGTTGTTACCATACTTCAGCACAGCAGCCTTATTCTTGTAACTGTCAAGATAGTTCGGTGCTGAGAAGATCGTCAAAAGAGTAGGAAACCCAGTCTCTGGTGATCTCTTGTACATTCTATAACCAGCATCTTGGGCTTCATGAGCTCGTATCACAGACAGCAGATTATTTCTTTGCAGGAACTTGAGCACAGCTTTGAAACTGTAAGAATAAGAGCAGCCTCTGACAGTATTGGGTGTGAATAGAGTCTCATCGGTAACTTCCTCGTCATAGTCATCGGCAGGATCAGCCCACAAGATATCACACATCAAACCACGGGTTGGTGGTTCTCTAAATCTGTTGATCTTATTAAGATCCTCAGGGGATACCAAATCAGGGGAGATACCACCATGACAACAGAAATACTGTTCATTCATGACTGCTGCGAGAGGCAAAGTGTTGAAGGATTCACACATAGCCTTGTAAATCTTGGAGTTGTACTTGTGTAAACATTCCATCTTGAATGTGAAGTAGTCAGTCAGATGCTTGCACTCGTGATTTCCCCTCAGAAGGAAAAACGTCTGTGGATAGTTGATCTTTAAGGTATACAAGTACAACACACACTCGATGGAAAAGGAACCTCTATCGACATAATCACCAAGAAATAGATAAGAGGTATCAGCAGGGTCACCACCAACCTGCAGCAGCTTGAGTAAGTCATAGTACTGTCCATGGACATCACCGCAGACAGTAACGGGAGCAGGAACTCTCAACAAGTTCGGCTCTTCCTTCAATATCTCGCTAGCCTGTGCTAAGATCTTCAGAACTTGCTCATCGTGCAAACGTCCCTCTCTCAACAGATGCTCTTTCAAAAAGCTAGCATTTGGTTTCCCGTTAGCTAGAAATAACTGAGAATCTGAGGGCTTGAAACCAGCCACCGGGGGCACACTTTTGTTGATACGTTCTGTTGTGGAAACTTCTGTCCCATCTTCCATGATGTGGATAGATAGATCCCTGACCGGCGTGTCCAGCTTGTTGTTCATTGCTCGTAGAGCAGCATCAATCTTCTCAGAATTCTCTTGGGCAGACATTAAAACTGAAACCTGACCGTAAAGTTACCTGTATCCGCTGTTTGTTCTCTTCTTTGGGTACTGGAGGTGATTTCAATGAAGAGCTCTCTGAGGTTGGACTCTTGAAACCTGAATCCTGGTTGCGAGCACGGAAGCAGTTTTCAGCATCACGTGATTATTTTAACGTAACTATGGCAACACATCTTTAGAAAAAAAAATTGATGAGGTTTCATCACTTCAGTGCTTGGGCATGACCATAGATAGAAAGAATGGCCACTTTTACTATTGATTCTACTGATTATGTGGAGGCAGCACAAGGTGAGTGCTCTCTGAGATTTGATGACGAGAAACAGCAGGCAAACTTTGAGTTGGGTGTGACCATGGCGATTCATTCATGGGATGCCCTAGAAACAGCGGTGGTCAACGGCTGGGGTGGTCCTCAGTCCGAGGAAAAGAGAGACTGGATCTCCAAGATCGTGATTGATTTATTTGAAGGAGATGTAGTGGATGTACAGCTGGTGGAGGATACGATACTGAACGCCATGATTGATGAGTTCGATGTTAACGTGGAAGATGATTCCAGTTTACCAGTCGCTGCCTATGTGATCAAGTTTTACAGACAGTGTGCCGAGCAGGATTATGCTGAGGTTCATGCTGTCTATGAAAGATGGCAAAAGAGAGCAGATGAGAGATCAGCGAGAAAACAGCAGCACGAACATATTCATATTCAAGAGGACCCAGCCAACCCTGATGACAGTGATGATGATGGTGAGGTGGAGCAAGAGGATGATGGGGACGTTCCACAGCTGAGTTCCCAGCCTATTGCTTCTGAAGATGTTGAGATGGGGGATGCGCCACCAGGGCCAATCATTGATGATGATGGATTCGAGTTGGTGCAGAAGAAGGGTAGAAAAAGACGTTAAAGAGGGGTTTGTATAGATAGTATAGGGAAAAAAAGAAACAAAAAATGTTTGGAAAATCGTGCAGTACAACCTCACATCTAACATACAGTGTAAACTGAATCGAAGATGCCTCCGAATCCACTTAAAAGTGTGACAATAGACTCCGTATTCTATACCGCACTGAACCCAGTTATTCTATGGTCGTCAATACTTGCATTGTTGTACGTTTTTATGATCCCTGTCCCTTCTCAAACGTAACTGACACATATCAAATTAGATACACACTTCCAGCGTACTGGGGACGATTTCTGGTGATAATGAGCTTCTCTTTGACACTTGCTCTTTGGCTGAATCGAAAATACAAGAGGCGTGGGCAATGGGACCAGTTGGGGCCGAATGACGTGGCGTTGATTACTGGTGGTTCCAACGGTCTTGGTTTAGAGCTGCTGAAAAGATTCTTAGAAAGAGGTGTGCGAGTGATTAATGTTGATGTTGAGCCGATGTCTGAAGAGTTCAAGAACAGGGTGGTATATCTTAAGTGTGATTTGTCTGACGTTAACCAGGTCTCTTCTGTCTTGAAGTCCATTAGTGCATTATGCTCAAGTCCGACAGTGATTGTTAACAATGCAGCTGCTAGACATCACGAGAGATTTGAAAACTTAAGAATGGAGAATATCAACAAGCTTGTTCAGATAAACACCATCACTCCCATGATGATTATGAAATACTTTTTGAAGGACTGTCAGAGAAGACTTTATATCGTCAATGTCTCATCGATACTGGGGTTGGTGAGCCCATCCAACTTATCCATTTACTCACTAACCAAATCATCAATCATCTCACTCCATGACTCTCTCACTCATGAATTTGCGCATAATCTTAATCTGAGATTTCTTCTTGTGACACCAGGTCAGTTGAACACAAGAATGTTTCAAGATGTCAAACCACCGAAGACCTTTTTTGCCCCAATTTTGGACAGTGCACGACTTGCACAACAGATAATCCAAAAGATTGATAGCGGGGAGCGTGGCGTTCTGAATGGGCCGTTATACACCTACTTTATTCCTTTACTACGAATGCTCCCATTCTCAGTGGTGGAGTTTGCCAGATGGTTCAGTGAGATGGACATCAGCGTTACAGAAGATTCGTGAACATATAGATGGCAACTTATTTATTCTTTGCAAGATTATCACCATCCACTGTATTTTTAATGTACTCGTCTAACAGATCCTGACGCAAAGTGCCAAATGCATCAAAGATTTGTGTGAACTTCAGTGTGTCCTTGAACTCGGTAGCCTTTCCGCCTCTCTGCACGAGCTTGAAGGACAGATTGTACTCTGGAATATACTTTTCATATGTCCCACTGATCTCTAGAGTGTTCCCCTTCTTATCGCTACCTTTGTAAATAATCGCCTTTGAAATGAATTTGACATAGTACCAATTCAAGGCGGACAGCAGGAAGTACACACCAACAAGAATGGCGGAGTAGTGAAATACTTCCGCAAATTTGAACTTCTTCTCAAGGTAGTACGTTCCAGCAGCGACAACAGCTGATAGATAACCAATGGCCAACTTTGTATCTGTTATAGCGAAAGATTCAGTGTAGCCCAGGGGTGTCAGAGACTCTGGAAGTTTCTCATCCACAGCCTGGCTTAGGTCAACAACAGAGCTTCCAATTGTTAGTAGTGACACTATAGTAGTGGGTAGTGGTGACCTTGCAACTTACTTTAGATTGGCAGTCTTGAAAAGAGGCATTGATGGGTGACTAGGGCGTTTGACGTTGTTTTCGCAAGTGTTCGATTTTGCTTCGTGGCTTCACAAAATGGGTTTCATGCGGTTGTCAAATTAGGAAATGGGAAAAAAGAGCTCTTTGTCACGTGCGTTCTTTTTCGCGGAGGCAAAACAGTAGAAACCGTGTCTCTCTTGCTTTCTACTTGTTTTGTTTTGCTTTGGTTCTTCTCTTTGCTCAACACCTTGTCGTTGTTTGTCACCCAGAGACCACACCGTCATCTTGTGTCCTTGCTGCGTCTTATTTGCACTGTACTTCGGTTGAGGCGATACAGTGGTTCCATCAAATTTGTTCCAGTGAGCCAAACTCAAGGATCACAATGACCACCAAGTTCAACCCGAACGCTCTAAGCTTCGTTCCGTCGACTGTTACAAGTTCTGCTCCACCCCCACATAGCTGCATGTCATCCCATGTTGCTCGTCCTGCCGCGAAGTCCAAGAATGGTACTGGTACTGGTACTGGCAGTGGTGGTGGTAATGGGAGAAAGAACAACAAGAAGAGAGAGTCGAGGGCCCAACCCAAGCAGAAACAGCAAATGAAAGCACCATCCACTTTTGACCACAACCATATCGAACCCAACCTGGACATAGAGGACCAAATTGTATGTGGCACCTTCAAGACCAAAGGCCGTCGTGGCCAGATTTCCATTAACCATTTGATGGATTTTGAAATGCCGCCTAGAGATTTGACAAATGACATATACAGCAAGCCAGTGTCCAGAAGACCTAGAAGAAGGTCATCAAATATGGAGAGAATTACTTTGAACGGACCCGAATTCATTAATGCCAATTACCGATTTGTGGTTGATCACAGACATTCATATAGGGGTCAAGTCATGGACCCGAACTTGGTTATTCCTGACTCTTCTATTTTGAGAGTCATTGTTCCCAAGGGTCATCATTGTCCAATCTGTCTCGGCGAAGAGATCATTGCCCCAAGAATGAGCTCATGTGGACATATCTTCTGTCATTCTTGCTTGTTGAGCTTTTTGGACTCGCTGCCAATTGTGAAGAAGGGATTCCCTGCCACCAAGTACAAGGAGTGTCCGTTGTGTTCCGATTTTGTGAAACCTCATGAGATGAAACCCGTGTTGGTCAAGGATACAGATGAGAGATTTGAAACACCGAAGGTGGGCCTTGATGTCGTGATGAAGTTGATGGCCCGACCAGTTGGGAACATTTTGCCATTACCACACGGCTTGAATTTGAATCACAAGAAGGTTGATAACATTCCTTGGTACTCAGACATGGAAGTACATCCATATGCACGAATTCTGAACGGTGGCTTGAAATTTGCAGTTGACAGCTATGAGCGTGAGAAGGTGGATATTATGAACCAGTATGAAGAAGATAAGCTGCTATATCCAGATAGTGATAATGCAGGCAGGTATATCCTTAAAGCGATTGAAGAGATTGATTTTCAGCTTAAGGCGCTAAAGGAAGATTTCAAGGAGAATTATTCTGAACCTGGTGAGCCTCTTTCTCTCAAAGGACTATCTTTGACACTGGAAGACGAATTGCACGAAGGAAACGCGTATTTCTTTTACCAAACATCGTTCAGCTCCACCACCCGGTACTTTTTATCTTCCCTTGACACCAAAATCATCCTGAGAACCTACGGTAACTATTCCAACTTCCCGTCAACTTTGCTGCTTCACGTTGAGAATATTAACTCTGGTCTAATGGTTAGCGAAAATTTGTTGAAGAGATATAAGTTCATGAATCATTTGCCCTTAGGTACAGAAATTGCCACTTTGGAGATTAACTGGTCTAGTATGAGATTGCCAAGTGACGTTTACCAAGAATTCAAGAAAGATTTACTTGAACGTCAGCGCAAATCGAAGAGCAAGGCAAAGAGAGAAGATCAGGCGAAGAAGAATTATGATTCGTTTCAGGAGTTGAGGACTTTGGAATTTTATCAAAGTGAGGGAAATCTGCCTGGAACCAATGGCGTAAATGACGTACCTATGCTTTATGGAGACATTCCACCAATCCAACAGCATGATAACAGTGCCAACACCGAGAAACTTGTTTCTGATGACGTTGTATCCACAGTTTGGGGAACCCAGATACCAAAAGGAGTGATGGCCCCAGAGCAGGACACTGCTCAGCATGATGATTGGAATTTGGAAGAGATGTTGAAGAAGGCCAATGACGAAAGTGGGGACAATTCTGCAGCTGAAGGCAAACATAAGAGGAAAGGCAAGAAGAGAATGGTTCTCTTAACCTCTAGTGGTAGAGGTGGATACTAGATGTGATGATCACAGTTGATGAAGCTGATGAATGACAATTTTACACGCGATTAATAACCCCCAAATGAGATAACGAAACCTTTTATTTTAGAACGCTGTTTCAGAGTTTATTGCCATTGTGTTTGGAAGCTTCGAACATGCGTTTATACACTCTGGATATCGTATAACCTGTGGCGTGATATGTAGCGTGTGATATTTCATTTTATCTCTTCTAGCTGTGAATCATCCCATTTCAAAGATTTTTATCCCGCCAATTATAAACTTCTCTATGCTCGTTTATATTAGGGAAAGATCTTTCTTATATGCTTGCCTCCCACCTGTTCTTCTGAAGCTCGGGTACTAGCATGCCTCTTGCCTAAAACAGGAGTTGGTGGAATCGTAGTTTTGTAGTATTCGCTCCTCCTTAAAATTGCATGTGTCAAAATAAGACCTACACGGCCAAAAAATTTTTATCCAAGATCTCAGCATCAATCAACCTGCATGATACATCACCGGATCCAGGTACTGAATAAGTACTCGAATACAGTCACTACTGGTTACTTGGAATGGGACACTCAGAAACAGCTGTGAACGTTCTTGGCACCATTGGTACCGTTTGTTGGTGCATCCAGATGATTCCTCAGATCATCCACAACTACAGGAGAAAGGACTGCGAAGGCCTGAACCCTATAATGCTCTTCCTTTGGAGTGCCAGTGGTGTCCCGTTTTCAATCTTCTTTGTTTCAAGAAGAAGTAACATTCCTTTGCAGATCCAGCCGCAATTGTTTACTTTCTTCTGTGTCCTAACCTGGGTGCAGACATTGTACTATCCTCCGGTTAAGATGACTAAAAGACGCGTCCTCGGGACAGTGGGAGGGTTCTTGGCGTTCTCAGTAGCTCTCCAAGGCGCTTGTATTCCGTTTGTAAGAAAGAAATGGGATGAAGGTGTTGAATGGCCCTCCTTAATCTTTGGCATTTTAGCTTCGATTCTTCTCGCTGTGGGGTTGGTTCCACCTTACTTTGAACTGTGGAAAAGACAAGGCAGAGTTGTTGGACTTAACTTTGGGTTTCTAGCTCTTGATTTCAGTGGTGCGGTTTTCAGTTTGCTGAGCTTGGCCTTTGCAGAAGAGCTGGACATCATGGGGATGGTGCTCTACACTATCGTAGCATGTATGGAGATGGGAATCGTCACCTCTCATGTTATTTGGTGGTTGAGGTTTGGAAGAGAAAAGAAGTGGCTTGAGGATGAGGAGAGTGGAAACGAATCTGGAGAAGATGAAGAAGTGAGGGACGAAGAAGAAGAAGAGTATTGAACAGCATAATTATAGACCATGTACATATATTTAGAATACATAAACATTTATATATAGATACACCGCATTGATGGTAGGTAGGTGTAAATATAAATATATAAATATTTCTATTTCTATTTGAAGAAACTCTACACCAGCAGTTCGACAGTGTTGGGTAGTTGGTCAGAAAAGAAGGGGGTTGGTTTTTTAGAGATCTTCCCAAAGAAGAAATTAAACAAACGACGAAAAGGCTGCGTTATTACATAAGCAACTGAAGGAGTCAAGGTGTCAAAATATTCGCGGAGCAAATCTGCTCAAAAACAACGCGATTTTTCGTAAAGGTTGTGTGTGCCTTTCGAAAATAGCACAGAATTTTGAACTTTTGCCCTTCGTTTTATTTGACCAGGCTTCTCAACCAACTACTTACTCTCCTTTATTGAGCCTCTATTGAAAGCCTCATACGACCAGAACACTCATTTAGCTGGTCTGCACTGAATATTGACACACTCTTTTATTTACCTACTTTCAAGTCATTCCTTACTGTTTCAAGCTATAAACATGAAAGATCAAACATTCCAAGAGCTTCTAGAGATTGAAGCTTCCCTCCAGAAAGCACAAAACATGGTTGAAGTTGCTGATGACTGCAGCAGTTTGTTTCAGTCACATGCTAGCCAACTTTCAACTCACTCAAACTTCAGTAAGCTCTTCGAAGGGGTCACAGACAATGATTTGTTCACCATTGACGAGATTACTGATCTTTTAGCCGAATCGAAGGCTGTCAATATTTCTAACTATTGCTCAAAATGTTATCAGTGCTTCTTCACCAGTGACAGAGACGCAGCCTTGGGCAAGCACAAGGCGGGCCTCGAGCAATGTTGCCTTGACTCAATGAAGTTTGAGCATGATGAACTTGAGGTATCATTCTGGTGGTTCTTCATCAAGAACTTCCATAATTGTGCCAATATTCTGCCAAACTATACCAGACTCATGATCAACCAAGGTATTCCCTCTAACCTCAGAAGTATAGTATGGGGTCTGTTGACTCTTTCCACCAACCCAAAAAATGAACTGGTGGATGAGGCCATTACTCAGAAGCTCTTTGAGTCTTTGAACGTCGACATCTCCGAAGATATCAAAATTATCACCAATGATATCAACAGAACTTTCCCCCAGCTTTCCAGTTTGCGTACCGCTGTGATCAAAACTAAGTTCGAGAGAATCTTGAACGCTTTCAGTATTTACAACTTTGAGATCGGATACTGCCAGGGGTTGCAGTTTATTGTTGCACCATTGCTGTTCCACTTCGAACAAGAAGAGGAAATTAAGACCTTCAATGCTTTGATCAATCTTTTTGATATCAATCCTTTCTTGAAGAAGATCTATAACGACGAAATGACCAACTTGAACGTTTTCTTTTACAAGTTTGAGAAGATGTTCCAGAAGAGCAGTCCTGATCTGTTCAAGCATTTTAAATCCCTTGATTTGGACTTTAAAGTCTTCTTGAGTCAGTGGTTTTTGTCTTTCTACGCGGTCACGATGCCTTTCCATTTTCTCATCAGAATGTTTGATGTCTTGCTCTTTGAAGGTGTGGAGGCGACTCTGTTGAGAGTTGGCTTAACAATCTTGTGCAAGAATAAAAACCTACTATTACAGATTGATGATTCTGAACTGGTTTACCAACACCTTCTTTCCGAGAACTGCTGGGGTGTCTTTGGAAACAACTGCAACGCATTCATTTCCAGTTTGTTGAACTTGCCACCAGGTGATTTCTCTATGGAAAACCTCAATACTCTGGAAATGGATTACCACAATGAGAATACTGCTGCGGAGATCGCTTCTTTGCCACTTCCAAAACTCTCGACTTCTTTTGGGAAATTCTTCACCGGTTTAAGTGCCAAATTCCCAACCTCATCCTCTTCATCTTCCATATCATCATCATCTTCGACTGGAGGGTCAGACGCTGACAGTGTTGCTTCTTCAAGTATGATTTATTCGATGAAGAACAATTCCCAGTTCTCACTTTCAACCAATGACACTACCTCATCTCCCTCGAACACCTCCTCGCTAGAGAAAGTGGGTATGAGAAGATCAACACAATTCCAACTTTTGAAGGTAGTTGACGTGAACAAGCCTTTGATGAAGCCATTCCCAAGATCTTGTTCTGATATGGAGATGATGAGAAGGATGTACGAATTGTGTCTAAGCCACAATTTGGAGGATCCAGTCTTGAAGAAGGTCAAGGAGAGGCTGCGCCTATGATTTATCTTCTTTGAATTTGAAATTGCATGTGCATTGCTATTGGTGCTTGGTTGGTTTGTTGGGTTTTTTTATGCTATGTGGATAAGGTCTAGTTTTTCCTTGAAATTTATGATATACTTTTATGTAATACTACTTATTTGTTCGATGCCGCGGCAACGTGGATAGGAGCTGTGCTGTACTACTATCAAAAGCCTATATCTAATTCTATGCTCATACGTTATGAATAATTGTGAACCAAAGGAAATGGAACTTACAGCTAGGAAACAAAAAAAAAATTAGAGCATTAATTCACAATATAAACGGAATGAAATGGGTCCAATACTGGTTAGAATTGGGTAAGGTAGTCTTCTCTCCTATGGTGGCTAGGCCAGTAAGCAGTGCGGTAACTGGCGAACGAACAAGACAAACCTAACCTTGAATTGAGGTATGGATTGGGAGGTAGGAGGATACCCAGAACATGACAATCAAAAAGAACACAAAGATGGCTGTTTACGAACAGATAATGAGAGATGGTGAACTGGGACACTGATGCAATAAAAATGTGCAGTTTGGAATCGATGAGCCGCACAGAAGATGAAACCAGTTTACCAAAAGGTAATTCTCAAACGGTCGAAAATCGGTAGCTTTGGTACCACACCAACGGCACAAATAACGGCGTTTACAACGAAGTATTTGAGATCGTACCCTGTGTAGTGTGTGGTTGACAAAAATAGCCAGATTGGGACACCTAACAAAAACTTTTTGCTTGGAGTGTAGTAGTCACCAGAGTCAAGTTGTTCCCACATGGTCAGATGATCATACGCACCAGAGTTGAATTCAAAGGGAATCCCCTTCACCAAGTGGAACATGATGTAAGATCCAATCACATAAGTGGCATTTGTTAAAGTCCAACTGAGGTCATTGTTGATACCAGGCACCAAGTTGTAGAAAACTTTTAAGAAGACAACAATGACGATGTGAATGACCCAGGCACCTTTAGAATGGACCCAATTGGCATTGAGATTTGGTTCGGCCTCTTGATCATTCTTCTCTTCAAAAGTCTCTTCTTCAACATGTGAGATGATGGACGAAGAGCGGCGACGGTGTTGTGGGAGTGTGGTATTGAGATTCTGTTGATCTAGTTCAGCCATTGTGGTGCTATAAATAGGGAACGAAGGTATCAGAAAAGTAGATGTTGAAGTTAAATGTGTGCAGCTGCTCAAAGATTTTGAATGTAGAAATGTTTTTGTTCAAAGTGTATGTATGTGAACGAGTAATAGGTGAATAGGGCGTATGATAGTTTGGGTTGGACTGTTGGGTTAAAAGTAAAAGACTAAAGAGAAAGTTTCATAGGAGGAGCGTAGTCATTTTTTTTCGCCTTCCAGAATTCACAAATCGCCAGTGACGAAAGAATTCGCGAACTTTAACATAATCCGAAAATCGCAGTTTCACAGAGCGCCAAAGAGCGAAAAATTGCGAAAAGTGAAAACAAACCCAAATCAAAACAAACAAAACAAAACAAAACAAAACAAGCAGAAAGAAGAGCAGACCCTCAGTGATTCAAGCGCTGAGCTCAGAAATGGTCCAAAGCAGCCCTGAAGCAGATATTAGGGACCACCTGGATGAGAACTTTCATGCTTACACGCAGAATCCCATTTTGAACCAGTTGACTCCCTCTAGGAACGTCTCCAAGAACCGCGACTCCAACATGGTGGCATCTCCAGTGAAGACTATGCGCAGAGGATATCTTCCAGACGAGTATGATACTACGAATGAGAACACCAGACATAGTGCAGTTGAAAAATCAACAGTCAACATGCCGCTCAACGACTCAAGCAGGCCGATGCTGCGCAAGGGTACACCGGGTAAGGTCGACATGGCTAATGTTGTTAAGTCAAGAGCTGTTGCGAGCTCTTTCATGAGTTCAAACTTAGAAAAGGCCGTGTTTGGGAACAGAGGCAAGGCTGGCGATGCGCACAGGTTGGCCGCCGACGAGTTTGATGAAGATGAGGATGATGTGAGGAGCAATGAGACTTTGCAGAGTGACTTGCCCAATGACATATTAAGCCCTGAAAAGCATACCTATCCAGAGGAGAATATTTCAAGTCTATCAGCTGAACGTTCCACAGGAACCCTCCTGCAAAAGATCGAGCTCTACCCTGAGCTTGCCAGAAAGATGCCTGGCTCAACTCCTCAGCGAGGTGTCAGCGATTCCCCACATCGTCTCAGCACTACACGGGAGAACTCTTCAGTCAAACAGTTGTCACCGTTACCGCAATCATTCATTTCCAATCCACCAGCATCAAAGCCTTCAGGCAAACTTCCATCTTCTTCTACACGCATACCTCCAGGTCCGAGTCTGAAGAGACGATCATCCTCATCTCCTGCAGAAGGATTATCATCTCCAGCAAGAAGGCTGGTACCTACAGGATCCAAGCCTTTACCTTCAATCACATCGAAGTACCAATCCAGCGATGAAGAGCCTGATGTACCTGAGTTGACTGTAAAGCTGACAAACGATGAACGTCAGGGAAGACCTGATGTAACCACTTCAGACCCTGCCTCTAAGAGGCAGAAAACAAACCTTTACCCATCTTTGGTACCAAATTACAACCTCAACGAGTCCTCTGTTGGTGACAACACCACTACAATAGCGGAGACAACAAAGATACGACACGATATATTAGATAATCGGAGAGCATTATACCCAAATTTGCCTGAACCTGCGAAGGGATCAATCACTCTAGATGAGACCACTAGACCTAACGGACAATCTACCGGCACCACTTTCAACTTTACCAATCATTCTCGTGTTTCTAAGATTCCTCAGGTGCTGAAACCTTCTTTACTTTCACAGCCACCAATTCTACCACAATCGGTAGGATCCACTGCTGGATCAGCAGTGGATCGAGATCATCAAATACAACCCACTCGGACTCAGCTGGGGCTAGAGCAGGAAGCTTCCCAGCAACCTCAACCACTTCTTTCACCTCTTCAACAAAAGTCACCAATACTACAACTGCTCCCAACTCCACCATCCCAGGAACAGAATGAACCATCTTCAAAAAAAGAGGATCTTGGAGATTCCGATAACTGGTCGAGATCACAATGGAAACTTTTCTTCAACTTGTATAAGACATACAAGTCAGCAGGTAGTAAAGGCAAGAAGGTGGCTAAGGATAGAATTTTCACCACTGAGGCGTTGAAATACCTTAGATGTAACCTTCGCGATATCCATCTTAAGATTCAATTTACTGAGGACCTCACTAAAGACATCAAGGAGGGGGATCTGTGAGTTTTTTTGGTGATTGATTAATTTACCTTCTTGTGTGCTGGTCTATGTAGTCGTGTCCCGATCAACAACATCAATATTTTTTTTTCTACCAAGTACCAAGGCAAGTGCTAAAGGCAGGAAAGAGAAAGAACCGACTCTGCTTGGATACAGCTACAAGATATGGGAGCTAAGAAGACAACGCGCAGCTCACAAGATTCCAGCGATCAACCACCATCCAAAAGAATGAAGCTGCAAAGTAGTACACAACTAGAGTCCAGTGATGACACCTTTGACTTCTCGTTTCTTCAGACACAAGGAACTACGAGAGATCCGCTGCTGAAGAAGGTGACAGTGAGGAAGGGCGATAACATGAAGAAGCGTATAGATCAGTTACTGAGAGTGCTCGAACTGGGAGATGAGGATCAGAAGCAGGTGCTTCTCATGGCTGCTGGCGAGAGTATACAAAAGCTCCTGAGCATCATAGAGATTCTGAAGAAGAAGCTAATAGAAGCTGATGAAACAAGCTATGAACAGTTTAACAAACTCGATAGTTATGAGGTGGTAGTACAGAAGAATGAAATTGTGGAGAAAAAACAGAGGGTTCCTGTCTTTTACTGCCTGATTAGGGTGTTCAAGAGGGATGGGAAATTTGCGGGGTCCACAACGGAGGAAGATTTAAAGCAATGGACCAAACAAATATAGAATATGTTTATTTTGCATCCGCTGAGAACTGAGTGAGTTGATTACGTAGTTAACCCTTCAATGGAGTGACCCTCATTTTGCTCAATATATTTTGAAATCTTCTCTCTTTCTTACCTTCTCAACAACACAACAGGAAAACCGGAGGGCCGGTATAAATATTCACTTAAAGTACCTAGAGAAAGCCCGCTGGATAAATACATCTCTGCGCACTATTGGCATCTTACTGTACCAGTTACTGCTTGTCCTTCAACCTTTGAACTACACCATGAATTCGGAAAACTCCGCAGTGACACAGAACGCCCACAAACCAGCGAAAAGTGTGATCACATGGACCGAAGACATTCAGCACACTCCATGGCTTATCTGGCTTATAATTGGATTCCTTCTTGTGGCAATTGCTCTCTCCATGGTATGGTGTGTGTGGGGTTACTTTCATGATGAGCCCCCGATAAGGAAACCAATTCCCGACGAGAAGACGTACCAGCAGATGAAAGCAGAAGTGGAATTCAATCATCAGTTAAACAAGACAAGGAAAGAATCTTTGGATAAATTGCTGGCACCTGAATGTTTCATTACACAGTACCGAGACGCTTCTCATCAGCATCGGCTCTACAAACCCGTCACAAAATTGTATGAGAAGAGGAAGTATAAGTTCTTGGAGTCATTGTATGATCCCAATGAGAACTTTTTCAATGATAGCTACGTTAACATGTTTGCTTTGAAGATGGTTTGAACCTTGAAAGAGATAGTGAGAGAGAGAGAGAGCATGTAAAACGCGCTGTGAGAAGTGATTGGGTAGTGATGTAGGTCTAAATAGGAAAAACCAGAAATCGCGGAGATTCCTATTTACATTTCATCATTTATTTTGTCTTGCCAAAAACAGATTTCTCAAGGCACTTTTTCTTGGGACATAAAGTTGGGAAACTGACATGTGGTAAAAATGTTGAGCTGGAAGCATGATCAAAACATTATATACTGTAATTTATTTCAACCAACAAGTACATATTTTGACATTAACACACACTTTTCCTGATCACATACGGAGTATAGCACACCTCAGACTCGTCTGAACTCGAGAGATCTCCTCAAGTGTATAAAACCCCTCATCCTGACCAGCCACCCCATGTTTTGTGTCATTGCATTGCTGTTATAGATTCATACAACAAAACAACCCCAACCACATTAAAGCGAAACAACATGTCCTTCCTGTTCAATTGGACGGACCTCCAGCATATCGACTTCAAGTCGATGATCAACAAGACGCTCTCGCAGTTCCACATTCCACAGTTTCCCAACAAGTTGCACCTCAAGGAACTTCATTTGGACAAGACCCCGCCTGTGCTTAAGATCCTTGAGATTCAAGAGTTTTCACTGGACAGGCTTCAGTTTCAAGTGGAGTTCAAGTACCATGGGAAGCTCCAGCTAGGTTTGAACTCTAGACTTGAAATCAACTCGCTGAATCTAATTGAATTTGATGATTTCACTAAGCCACGTTTTGTGATGGCAAACAAGTCCACTGTTATTCCTATTGACTTTGGTCTCTCGGAGTTCCATGTGGACTCAGTAATGACCTTGATTTTTATCAAGAAAGTGAATAAATTGGTTTTGGTGTTCAGTGAGGACCCAGCCATTGAGTTCCAGTTGACCAGCTCGATTGACGAGTTGTTGGACGATGATGTCCTTGACGAAATTAGAAATGATGCATTGGGGATGTGTTTGGGGTTTGTGAAGAACGAATTACCTTTGATTGTCAATGGCTACAGCATGTTTGAAGGAATGGATGCTGTTCATGCTATCGAGATTGAAGACAACACAAAACCCCCAGAAACAGAACCAGAATCATACTCAGCTGATAAAAGACCTCCAAATGATGTTTTTGGTTGTTTCAACACTCTGTCATTATTGCCTGCTAAGCTCGATGATGTACTAGAGCAAATTCATTTGAGAGACGAGTGCTCGGACGAGCCAAGACAGAGTTTAGACTCTTCACGAAACACACGGAAGAGGAGACGAGTGATCAAAATAAGGGGGAGCAGAAGTAACAAGTCCTCACCATCAAGAGCATCCCCAATTCTGATGACTCCTCTATCACCACCAGCACCCCCACTCCATGAATCGACCGTGGACTCTCCAACGCTTATGGACACATCGATAGATCTCACTATCAACTCAATAGATGAGTATAGTCCTGATGACTTGTTCGACTTCACCTTGCCTCCTTCAAGCCCGTGTTTGCATAATGGCACCAATATTTTCAATGAGAAGGACACCGAGACAGATGGTAACAGTACCTTTGAAACGTCATTTCATCATCATCACCACCACCACCAACACAACAACGATCCATATGAAAATATATTGCATCCAATGGATATAATGCCAACATTTGATGATCTGACGAAGTCTTTGAATGACAAGGAGTACCACTCTGCCGATTCGAGTACCGCAACCAGTTGCATTTTCGATTACGGCAGCGACATGGAGGGAGATGTTAGACGCAACAGAAGAGCGTCATCCAATTACATCAATTTGAATGACTTTAAAAAGAACACTACTAATAGATAAGAATAACATTCTTTAAATATTATTATGAATATCATGATTAAAATTTAGTGTCTCTATGCTGCACCTGTACACCACATTTCATTCTAGCATGATGATGCCATCTTGATCATTGTCATCGCCAAATGTTCCAAAGTCTAACCCATCCAAATTGTCGTTACCATAAGAATCCAAGTTGTAATCACTCAATCCATTAGAGATGCTGTCAATGGTGTTGTTTCCATTGGCATCTCCATAGTTGAAGTCATCGGCATTAGCGTTCATCTCCTCAGTGTTTTTATTGGCATCCCCATTCGTATTATTCGCTGGTGTTTGCTCCTTGGACTCGTTTTTAGTTTCTTTGTCAATGTCCATCTGACTCTCTTTGGACTTGTCATCTTCATCCTTGTTTTCATTGTTGTGTTCAAGCTTCACAGTCTCAGTCTCATTGCCTACCTCTTCCGCCAGCAGTTGATCGTCTTCACCTTCGCTCAACTCCTCATCAAACTGCTTGCTTTGCAATATTGTTGCCATAACGCCTTCAATGATTCCAAATTGCTTTGCATCCGCAGTGCCTGTTGTTGTCGCCATAGCAGTGTCCTTCTGGGGCATTTGGTTCAACAACCAACTCTCCTTCAGCGTTCTAGAGACGGAGAGAAGTTCCTCGACAAGTCGCGTAATTATGGCTGCATTAGACTCTATCTGGAGCATCTCACCAGCCTGGAGCTCCCGGGGTGCCGTTGATACAGAGAGCTGGATCATGGTTTGGAGTCGGGATATCAGAAGATCGGTGTTGACGTCAACTTTCTCTTTAGAGATTAGACAGTTAGTATAGGGAAACACTAATATACAATCAAGGACATACTCATCAAGGTCTCTGAACGTTTCTGGCGCATCGTGGTTGGATAGTTGTTTACCGTTCCTGGGGTATATCTACGTGGGAGTGATGAGTGTGAGATTTTTGTTTCATTTCGCGAAACAATCCGACAGGAATAGCGTCGATGTTTGTTTGTTAGCCAGTCGGGCTGGAGCTGAATTCACTTTCTTGGAGTTGGTGGTGATCCATCGTCACAGGCCTTATATAAAAAGCCAGCACATGTCGTATGTGCCGGATTCTCGATATCAAGCGCAATAGTTTCCCGACGATTACGGTGATATTGTTACCCGGATCGTGTATGGGCGTGATAGAGCCTGGCAGGCTTATCCATCCATCTACTTCACCTATTGCGCAGCGGAAGATCCAGTCCTGATATGATGGAGCAAGGAGACCAATACGCTGTATAGTTCTAAATCCACCGTCTTCCAAATGGACGTTGCTGACCAATCTGTTCTGAAGTGGCCTACTCTAAATCCACGTAGATGGCCTCTCTTTTCAACCAGTCATAAAATGTATATCATCATTAACAATAAAACAGATATCGAGAACACATCAAAGGATCAGCCCTCGATGAAGATACCCCTATCAGCAGCCTCATCCAAAATCTTGGATTGTCTTTCTCTCTCCTCCCGTGCCACCCTCTCCTCAAACCTAACTAGCTGCTTCTCAGCCCAGAACACAATGCCCATACTGATCCATGTGACATGATACCAGACTTTGACCTGTGTACGAGCATGGCGATAAGTGGGGCTCAGTAAACGCAACATGATCGCAGTGGAGACAGAGATGGCAGCGCCCTTAGCAGCACCGAGACCACCTGCGATCAGGAGTTCCTCAGTGAGCTCCTCGATACGGCGAGGACTGTGATGTGCCAGAAGTGTATGAGCCATTCCTTCTTCAATTGTGTGTGATTCGATGAAGACAGGATGAACGAAGAAGTGAAAAGTTGCACTAGGTTGAATTTAACAGAAGCAAAGCCCGAGCTTAGTACTACTGCTGACTCAGATGAGATGAGGTCAGCAGTCCAACAACATCACTCCTAAACACATCTTGACCAGCCACCAACAACAACGAAGGGGAGATTTGTGAAGCACATGTATTGAGCAGCTTACAGCCTGCAGACCACTTCAAACCCCAGTGATGAGAACCACAGGAGAGACAAGTTATATCCTACTTTCTTTCGTCAAAAACGCCATAGATTCTTTCCGGAGGATCACTACGCTTACGGTTTGAGGTGGAAGGCTGGGGAGTCCAAGGAGGACTTTGAGGCTCGATTAGCAGCTTTGAAGAAAACGCAAGAAGCTCTAAGAATATTAGCTGGCAAATAAAGAAACATAACCAATACATTAAAATATACCTTATAAATTGACCTTAATTATCATGTATTGAGTTGCGCAAAAAAACCAACAGCAAATCACACAAATGAATGAAGCAGCATATGAAGCAACATCTAAGAAAAAAACCTCCCATAAAAACCAATGCAAACAATCTGGATGTTCCAGCTAAAAATCCATACTAGAATTCTATGTCCTTACCATTTAGTAGGGTGCCATGTAGTGGGCTGTTGTGTATGCTGAAATTTTTCAAGTTATTAAATTTCGCATTCTCAGATTCAAACTCATCACTTAGCCAGCTTACTTCTCCCCTGAAGAACTCCAGAACACCACCCAACCTATTTCCAGACATTTCATTGTGTTTCTTCAGTTTTGACTCCCAATTATTGTTGATCAAGAGTAGTAGACTTGCATGAGCGCTGTTGCTAGAGTTCGTACTCTTGATGAACTCTTTCAAGCACATACACCAGGTATGCGATAACTGTTCGTATGCTAAGTTCTTAAAATAATTGTTGGACAGCGGTTTAAATTCCGGTAGCTTGTGCAATAGGGTAGTGGCATGATCCAAAAACTCCAAAGAATTTGCGGGAAGAGACTCAACGGGTGGAAGAAAGTTCAAAGTGTAGTCGCTCAATGCATTCAAAAAGTCTTCAATGTGAGGTTTGACTCTAAGGTAGGAGTACTCAGAGCTTGGATCTACCTTGTACGGTAGTGCTGCGATGATAGCGTCACTCTTCTGGGTCAAGACCTCAATGGAATTCTGGACAGTGGCCTTTGGTGCACACAGGTAAACATCACTTGCTATCTCTGGATGTCTCAATATTAGATTATTCACAAGGAATTGTAGATTCTTCTTATCCAATACCTCCACTATTCTTTGTGTAGGCAAAGGTTGTCCAATAATGGTCTGAACTGGCTTCACTCTTTTGAAGCTAACTTCCTTCTTTAAAATTCTGAACTTGTCCATTCTCTTAATGGTTCGTCTCTGTGAAGATAAAGGGGATGTTGTTGTTGCCAATTCATCATCTTCCTGTAGTCGTCTCTTGCCCTTTTGGGGCTGCGACAAGGAGGCCTGAAGTTGAAGGAGCTTTTCAGGGTTCAATGTCGTGGATTCAGGAACCTCACGGGGCTCCTTAGCATCAAGAGTTGCAGTGTTTTCAAAGTTTGGGTTGAACCCCCATGTAAATGATGAAGATAGGACAGAGCTCATTGGGTGTTTTGGCTTGATTCTTTGTATTTGGTGATGAGTGGCAAGGATACTTCTTCTCTTTTGTGGCAATTGACAAAAGGCACTTCTAGTGGGCAAATGAGGAGAGAGATACTGGCTCAAGATGTAAATCGGTTCTGAAGAGAGTAGATATGTTATTACGGGTCAAGGCTAGGACAGGTGCAAAGTTCAGGCTGGCTTATTGTGTGGCGCCTTTATAGTGTGTGTGTTACCTTCGTTAAAATTGGTGCTGGGCAAGGAAAAAAAAAAGAAATCAGGAACAAACAGAAACATTACCCGGTTTAGAAGTATGTCAGAAGACGATTGTTGCAAAGCCACATACAAGCCACCTTTGTGAATTTGCTGCTCTCAGCTCTTCAAACCATCCCTCTCCATCCTCAATTAATAGCGATTTTAGATTCGAAACTTTGATAATAGAAATCCATTGAATAGTATCCTTGCCTTCCAACATGTATTCAGAATCAAAGCACCATGAGGGGCCAAAGTCACAAAAGTAGACTTGATTATCCTCACATTGAACGAAATTACTCAGCTTTAGAACTATATGAGCAACATCAGAAAAGACGGAGGATTAAAAGACTAGAATCCCTATCTCCGGGAATCAAATAAACAGAATTAGATGCGAGGGTAATTGGCACATTGGTCAAAGGAACTGCCTGTCTGACCATGGAGGCGAGTTTCAACCGATCTTTATTCCTTTCGGTAAGCTGAGTATGGTACAACTGTGATTTGATTTGGCAACACTGTATTGGCAATTTTGGCACTGATATTTCCAGGAACCCAGTGTTTTGTGAGTACCCTCTACCATTCAGAAGCCTTCTTTTTCTCAAATCGGGCTTCCTTTGTGACAAAGCTGGAGGGGAGAATGAAAAGCAGGCGATTGCTTTTCGATATCTTTGAAACCCCATGGTATTCAATCATCAATCTCTGTTGAACTCATTAACTTAGGTGCAAAGTATAGGACTTTCTCAGGAGGGCATCTTTGAAGAAGAATGATGTATTACGGGTAAAGCTTTGCTACCAGTCGCTGACTTATGTGGAGACAAAATGATCGCTATCCGTTTAACCTAGCGCTGTTTTGGGAGTTAATCAATGGGATAAAACTTCATATCACTGTTTTTGCCGAGCCTGGGTCTATGTGATAATGACAACTGGTCATTCTTGGATAACTCTATCCTTAGTTCCTCATTTGACCTTAGGTCCTTTTTCCACAGAGAATTTACACATTTTGGTCATTTTTTCTTGCATTGATCACTCTCTACTACGGTACAGGACCACTTCTGATTGTTTGAAGTAGCGTCTACCGTCTTCATCAATAATCACCAGACTCAAGTAGTTCTTCACGCTGAACAGATTGGTCTTTGTTGTTGGTGTGAGATCATACCCACCAAGAAACATTCGAATCGGAATTGTCTCACCTTTAACTGGGGATCCATCCATAATCTCGTACCGGATCGTATTAGAGTCAGAAAGCTGGTTCGGTGACACACCCACAGTCTCCCTCGTGATTAGACTGATCTCCATGTGTTTGATCTTGAGTCTCGTTAAGAGGAAGTAAATACGCCCAACAACAACGTCTTTCAAATTATATGTAGACTTGGAGTACTCAAACTCAATGTGCAAACAGTTCTCAATACCAATGTCCAGTTTAATTGACTTCTTCAAGTCTGTTGGGTTGGAGTACACATGAACCCAGAATCTCTTCAACTTCGTAATGTCTGTGTTTTTTCTCAGCACAGTAATCTTGACATAATAGCTCACTTGCAAATTGCGACCTCTATAGCTCTCATAACGCTTCTCCACATCTTTGAAATGGAAAGGGAAGCTCTCGCTGTGATCCAGATCGCCAGCAGGTGCCAAGTCGTGACTCAAACACAGGAAATCGTCCCTCTGTCCGCCACCACTTGTTTCGATGGTACCGAATAGTTGGGCTCTGATACCGATGTGTTCAACTCGCTTGCCATCTTTGACCCGCACTGTGACGACTCCAGACACGCTCTCGCCATCCTCGTACAATGGGTACTTGTCCTTCTTGTTCTGTGGTAGTTTAACATCAATCATCTTACGAGAATCCTCGCCTTCGAGACGGATCTCGAGATCCAAGGGCGACTTGAAGAACAGCGACATCCTGTACAAAGTGCTTTGTTATATAGATTGAAGTGAGATGGTGTCCCTCAGAAATGTGCTCTGATTCGGGTGTACTGGCTGATTGGGTTGGTTCAGGTTTGGAGAAACCCACCTTCCCGAACCTGTGGTCAATTCTTATCAATTCCGAGGGCAAAACATAGGTAGAGAGAAACACAAAAATGACATCAGAAACAGTGGTGGACTCAGTTTAATTTCTCACAGGTGATCAGTCGATCTCAGGCAAGATGTCACTGAACAGACCTGAGCTGAAGGGTCGCTCGAGGACCCCAGATAAGGAAAAGGCAGTGAATACGGTAGATATTCCGTACTTTAGTGACAATGAACCAAACGAGAGGTTTACCTATCCTAGTGATAATGATCGAGGTGATGATGATCGGGAATTCATAACCGGCTGGGAGTCTAGTAGAAGCCTCCACCAAAGTTCACAAAGGCTCGGTGATACAATGTACATGCCCCAGTCTCATCAGATCAGACAGCTTCCTGAAAGTGTTCTCAAAGGCCTCTTATCAGAGGAGAAGGTCATCATTGAGGGAATACAGAAACTCATGAGGATACATTCAGAGATATCAGGAACTGGAAAAAGCACTAAAGTATTGAGAAGAGATCTAGTGCAATATTTCAAATCATTAGGGATGTTGTATCAGGCTCTTGGTGAACTTTATGACCAGGAGACCCTGAGGAATCAGCATATCCTCTCCGCGTTTGGATATTGGGAGGCTACAAAGAAGGAGATATCTGATAAAATCCAAGAGATAAGAAGTGAAGAGAACCAAGAGGGAAGAAAATTGAAGCTGCTCGAGGAAGAGCTTGGCGTGTTGAATGGTGAAATCCACTCATTGGAGGACAGATTGGGACAGTTGAAGGATAAGAGACGTACATTGAAGTCGGAGATTACACAATCACATAGTGTGATCGAGAGCCGCGAAAGTTCTCATCTAGAGGAGTTGAGGAATATCGAGGTTTTAGAGCAGCGAAAGATCCATGAATTGACTGAAGAGAGATCTGTAGGAACCGGGTATCAGAAGGATGGAAGGCACGGCCTGGAATCCATTTTGAACAGATTTAACTCAATGAGAATTTCTAACAGCCAACACTCAATCAGCCCTGGGACAGCTATAGAAACAGTATCAAGACAAGTTGAGTCTTTCAGAGATCGAGCAAGAACGTACAAATCCCGAGAGCAGATGTTCCAGGAGACAGCATTGATTTGGGAGAACATCTCTGACATCCTGGAGCAGTTAGAGTTTGATATTAAGACTGTCCTAACTGAGTCTTCCCAGCAGAACCAATCAATGATCACCAAAACAAAGATTTTTAATCTGCTCAATCAGGCCCATCTTTCCTTGATTGAACTTCAGGAATCTTTGAAGATCGAAGCGAATTCCTTTCTTGAGAAATTGTTTGAGTCAGAAGTGGATACCATTGAGAAGAGTCTTCAAATATTGGAACCATCTAGCGTGGTTAGAAGCATCAAGGGTAGGACCATGCCAGAGCCTTCACCCCAGCAAATCTCAAATGATCAAAATCCGAATTACTGCATTAATAGCAAATCAATCACACCTACATCACTTAGATCATCCCCAAGCCCCAACATTCGCATAACGACCGATTCCTTTATCCCTTATGTTCATTCAACACTAGCTTCAGACTCTGGCCAAATTACATCCTCGCAAACACCGTCCAGCATCAAAGGATCAGAAGTACTAAAGAACCTCAAAACATCCACAGTATCAAACAAGAAGAGCGATTAACCTACAGACCGGTATGTGTAATGCATGGGTATAATTATAAAATTTGACACTTGAAACCCACTCAAATGTCTATGCACAGCTATAAATCACAGTCTAATACTTCTCGTTCACGATCTCTTCTTCTTGCGCTGAATGAACATGTTGTTGTCCTTTGGTCTCTTCTTCTTGTGCGTTCTAGGACCAGTAGGCAACTGATTTCCTTCACCGTTAGGCCCGTTGGAACGAGGTGGTAGACTTCCTGTTCTCGAAGCAGATGGTCCAGTTGGCAGCGTTCCTGATCCATGAGGTCTCGGACCTTCAATTTGAGCCGTTGAGTGTGCTGAGACAGTGACCTGGTTAGAAGTACCAGCGGGGAGATTTGTTGCAGAAAGTGATGAAGAAGATGTTGATGCTGGACCAGTTGGGGGATTCAATACTGTTGATGGGCCAGTTGGGGTGGTTCGCGGTACTTTGTGAGATGGCACCAGTGGTAGGTTTCCTGAACCTGTTGGTATTGGGTCAGTGGAGACTGCAGATGAGCCATTGGAAGGATGTGCATTGGAGATACGTGAAGAGTCCAGCTGTCGTGAAGCTGTGGCCAGTTTTGGTGGCAAAGAGCCTGATCTAGAAGGCATTGAGGAGGAGCCGTTCTCTTTGGAGTCGATTCTACCCCCAATAATTGAAGTTGAGTCCCTCTTGCTCCTTTGGCGCTGGTTGGTCTGGCAGTTATTGGGCTTCTGGCTGTTGGTCCTTGGGAGTCTTTGATCAGTCTTAACTGAACCAAAAGATCTGTTGACAGCCTCTCGTGTTCTACTCATTGGCTTGAATCCTGAGTCTGTAAAACCAGACTTGGCTTCTTTCAATAGCCCCCTGGCCCTGGCATCGTTGAGCAAATCACCCCATAGCTTGTTTTTGACCAAACTGTCATGGTTACCAAGAATCCACAAGGAGCATTTGGGTCTTGTCAAGGCAACATTCATACGACGGAAATCTTTCAGGAAACCAATACCACCCTTAGATGGATCAGCACGAACACAGGACATGATAATGATCTCCTTCTCTTGACCTTGGAAACCATCGATAGTGTTGAACGAAATCTCATTCAAAATGTTACGGCCAAACCTTCTTTGAAAAGACGTCTTGAGCAACGAGTTCTGTTCCTTGTAAGGGGTGATGATACCAATGTTGTTCTTAAAGTTGTAATTTCTTTGAGAACTAAACAGTTTCTCAATCAATTCGATAGCTATCTCCACCTCCATGTTGTTAGTGAAGGACATCGTCTTCACATTCTGGGATTGCCTACCTTCAACTATGTCAAAGAAGGTGTACGGTGGCAAAATAGGATCGTTATGCCATGGTCTTAAGGTCAGCTCATCATTTTGTGGACCATCCTGTAAAGCACCGTCATAAAACTGTTTCGAAGGAAACTGGGAAATGGCCGAGTTCATACGGTACTGAACATTCAATAGAAGGGGTGGAGCATGCTTGGCCATTCTGACAAACAGACTCTGGTCATAACCAGAACTGGCAGCGACGCCTGACAAAACAGTTGGTGGCAGTTGGTTTGGGTCACCGACCATGATACACCTGTTACAACCATATCTTAATGGGATGACAGCAGAGAGTTCCGTACACTGACAGGCTTCATCAATGATGACTGAATCAAACATGATCCCCATGTTAGCAACCATATCATGCGCAGAACCTGATAATGTTGCGCAAATAATCTCGGCACCATTCAAAATCTCGGCTTGTAGTTTTCTCCTGTTGATATCACGATTTCTGTAATGTGAGCTAATGCTTTCTCTTTCCTGGTCCTTCTTCATTTTGATGATATTCGATTTCTGAGTCAGTTCTCTCTTGAGCTTGGCAACCTCTGGACCTGGTGGATTGTCTTCATCTCTGAGTTTAGCCTTGCATTCTTCAATTTGTTTCTGAATAGCCCTCAGCTCCTTGTTGTATACATCCATGTTATTCACAATCTCTGGGTTCTTCCCCAATTTTGCGTCAACCAATTCTTCCAAAGTCATATCTTTAACTGAGCTGTTGATAGCATCTGTTCTTCCCAGACGAACAAGTTTAGGGGTGTAGCAATCTCCCTTGGAGTTTATCACACCATCCTTCAAACGCAGAACTAACTCATCAACAGCAGCATTAGAAGGGGCACATACTAAAACCTTTCGCTTCTTGACAGAAGAGAAATCGTTCTTATCAGAGGCCCCAGGTAGAGAAATGGCATTCGAAGAGTGGAAACTCGACAGCATATAACCGATAATACCGACGATCGTCTTTGTTTTACCTGTACCGGGTGGACCCTGAATCAATGAGAACCCAGAAGTATTGAATGAGACACCAATAGCCCTAGCCTGAGATTCGTTGACGTTATAAGTTTTCTGAATACGGACAACTTCCTGATCGGTACACCCACTTCCTGTATCTGGCTGAGCCTGGAAGATCTGTTGAGCTAGATTGTAGTACTCAAGGCCAAATAATGACGAGTACTCTCTTTCAATTGTTGTCATTTGCATAACACGCATCATCATCACCAAAGATTCAGGCGTTAACCAACTGTTGAGATGGTTTGAACGAGCAACCCGCACAGTCACATCAACTCGATCACCTTTAACATTCTTGATGTCATGGATCTTCCCAAGACACGAAACTCTGGATTGCTTTACATCTCTGATCCTTGGTGTCTCAAGATGTCCGGGGTTGACTTGATTTTCATTGACAGCCAACAGAATCAAATCACTATCTGTGTACCCTTGGTCTTGAACCTCTGTCTTCGTCAAACTAAAATAAACTTCAAAAAAGTCACCAACAGTACTTTTTGAACCAATGTGGATGTACATCGGCTTGTTTGATTCTCTAGTCTTAGCTGAGAGGATAGCCTGCCAGCATTCTAACAACAACAAAGGTTCATAAGTCTTGATGTATTGAGCAGCTGAACTGAATTTATCTGCAACAGGACGCAGTTCTTGGTAACTGGAGTCTGGAAATTCGTCGTTATTGCTGAAGGACCATTGTAGAATCTTAGAGTACAAAGGTCTGAGATCAACATTTAGTTTCTTTCTGTTATTCTCCTCCTCCCGTTGTTGTTCGCTGATATTCAATCTCTTTGGTTTGGTTAGACCCTGACTCAGAATAGTAATACCTTGCTTTGGCTTCGGTTTTTTCAGGCCAAACAATCCATGGATATCTTCTTCATTGTTGTCATCATCATCATCATCGGAGCTATCTTCAGCCTTATTGCTGACCTTCTTCCTGATATTGAACCCAGGTTGAGTTGGAGGATGGATGACTCTGGCTCCTTTAATCTCTGCTCGAGCCTTTTCCATTGCAGTGAGAGGCAGCTTTGGTTTGGTTGGTATTCTTGGTGGTGCTCTGGACAGGCTTCCAAACTTGTCAATCTTCAACTGATGTGGTCTAGATGGAGCAACTCTTGCACTGACAATCTCGATCTCGTCGTCATATCCAGGTCTCCCTGTTGATGAGGAAGTTCTTGGGGCTGGTGTTGACTCGGATGATGACAGCTGTATGCTGTTACGTGGCAACTTAGACCTTCTATAGTTCTCAGCCTCTTCAAAGATGAGATCAACAAGTGGCTTGTCAAAAATCTTTGCTCTGATGAGAATCTCTTCAGACTGCTGGTCAGTCAGCTTGTTGTTGAACTTTTTGGATCTAGAACCATACTTGGCTAGAAGGGAAATAACATTGGTGTCAAAGTTCAGGCCGAACTCAGTTGCCAAATCAACGGTAGAGGATATCAAATTTACGCATGAGGACAACAACCCTGGATCACTAAGTCTCAACCAGACCAACATATTGGGAAAGGTGTTGGTGATGACAACAAAGGCCTGGTTTGTAGCATCGTTTTCATGATAGAACTCGTTGATTTTGTGGAAACATTTTAAAACAGCATGAGACAGGTCCAATGTGTCTCTTGTAAATTCAACCAGATCACTGTACTTGTTGGCCCAGACAGGAGTTTGCACATAAATCAAATCCAAAAAGGCCCAACACCGGTTCCAAAAGATCCTCAATGTTTCTCGCACTAGCTCAGTGAACATGCCACTTTTGCCAAATATACCATTTATTGGACTGTTCAAAGCAGCTATCACATCAGTTAGAACCTTGACAGTCCTTGGACATGGTTCATACGCTTTGAAGAAGACCAAATTAGTCAAAGCCTCATTGATTGCCGTCAAGCAAGCATTCAGGTTATTATCCAATAACGCATAAATACCTTCAAGTCTACCATCTGCATCGAATGTCTCATACAACACATCAACAGCCGATTGATAAACTTTAGAAGAAGAGGAGAGCACACATGCCCAATAGCCTCTTAGACTTTTGAAATCTGATAATATCATTTTGATCTCTTTGGAATCAATATCACTTAAGCGAATAAAGAACTGTTGAACAAAGTCCAAGAACTCCGCTGCTTCCGACAGCTGTGGTCCGTTCAGTGGAATGATACTTGAGACATTCTCGAACGAAATTAATAGCTGATAAGCTAATTCCAACTGAGTGGCAAAATTTTGTTTCAAAATTAGGCGTAACATGTCAGGAGAAAACTTCAAGGTTGATGCTGGGTTACCATTGTGAATATCATAAGTGCTTTGAGTCAGGTTGAGAACTTCGAACCTTACTGCTTTGGCGAGTACGCCAACTGCAAGTTTGGATACCTCACCATTCAACTCCCTCTCATTTTGAGGGTAGAAAATTGCTCTTGATGTACCATAATCCATGAATCTTACTAACTTGGTAGAGACAACCAATTTTGAATCACTTCGTAGCAGTAAATCATTCTTGAATGTTGGACTGTAAAGTTTGGAAGGGATTGTCAAACCGGTAGAGATCAATGAACACGCTTTTTTGAACAATATCGCTTTTGTGGGAAGAGGGATACTGTTCTGACTTTCCACAAGAGTGATGAAAACCAGGGATAACTTATTAAATGTGGTTTGCTGTTTGGAAGCATCCAGTGTCGTCAAAAATTGATCAATCCAGTCTATCAAGTCCATCACATTGGCCTCTGGGTTGGGGTCGTTAGCTGAACTTGAACTGCTGACCGTTGCTGGAAGCATCACAAGATTCTGCAAGAAATAAGGGCTCCCTGTGATAGTGTCCAGAACATTTTGAAACGTATATGGCGCTACCTTCGCCCAATAATTGTCACCAAGCCTAGTCATTAAGAACTTGAAGAATCGTAGCACATATGGGAGCGGCTCATTTAAATAGCCCATGATGTGCTTAAGAACCATTTTGAACAATGATTGAATTTCAAAATTGGTCACACCGGCCAGACTCTCATTATCCATTGGCAAGGCAAATTTGTTCACAATAGTTTCCGCCTCATAAAGTTTCATAAGCACACACATGTTGCTGTAAAAAAGGATACACCCATCACTAGTAAACGTATCAGGATTCTGAACATTCAGGAAATGCACCTGGTACTCCTCTAGGATGTCCGAATGGACTTGCGACTCTTTCAATAGCTCTGGTTTCTGCAGAGCAGACACTTGCTCCAGCGCCCACTGCCTTTGTTCACCAGTTCCTTCGAACAACAAGAATATCAAACCAGGAGTTAAGACTCTAGACCTCTTCACAAAAGAGTGCCCGGACTCCAATAATGAAGAGAGGACAGAGTCAAAGATAGTTCTAAGATCGTTGTTTAGCCGTAACATCCCTGGACCACAGAGACATTCAGCAATTCCAAGCAGGAGTTGAATGGGTACATTGGCAGCAGGATTTGTGGACCTGGAGTTGGCAAAAATTGCAGCGTAGTGCTGAAGCCTCTGCGATAAGCGATCCGCCTCCCACGAAAGGATGAGGGTGGAGAAATGTTCCACACTTGTTATATTCACTCCTCTCTGAATGATGAAAGTCTGCTTCAAAGCTGCTCTGCCTGTGTGGAACGAGAATGAGCATTTGGAGCAGGAATCGAGACACCGAGCCAGCTCTTGTTTGAACCACGTCAAAGGCTCATTCTCACTAAAAGAGAACAATACAAGTGCATGAATGGCGATATTACGCATAGATTTGTCACAAAACAAGTGATGATTCTCTGAATGCTGTTGGAGATACTGTAAAGATTTCTCGAGTGCCTCTTGTTGGGCGGCATCGTCATTTGCATTTCTATGTGATGCAGCGATCAGCGTATTGAGCTCAATCAACTGCTGCTGTTGCTCTTGCAGCAGTTCTTCTTGTGCCATTGCAGCGGCCGTAAGTGGTTCTAGATCGAGGTACTACTACCACAGCGGCTAAGGCTTCAAGCTCGGTATGTTTTGGTTAGAGAAATTCTTTTTGTTACCGCGCGTTCTTTGAGCTATGGTTAAAAACGTGTCCGTACCAGAAGCCATTTGCTCATGAGCGGTGTGGTTGAGTACCTCATTATGAAAATATACCAGCAGATCGAAAGATAGAATGGAGTTCGTGGAGTGATACGGTGCTCGCAACTCCCGTTGGTGAGCGTCCCTCCAGAGAGAGATTTTTTCAAAGTCTAGCAATTTGTCTCATTCTCGCTCATATTTCAAGGGCCTACCGGATTTAATCATTGACAACGGCCAAAACGACGCCCAAAACAATCTCGCTTTTTGTTTCTCTAAATCAACAACAGCAGTTTTACGCGTGAGCAGTAATTCCGTCCTCCAAAATGAGGTAAGCCTTCTTGATCTCCTTAGCCGGCTTCAATTCGTCTTGCTAACAATGACACAGTGGAAGATTCGTCCGTGCCTCTAAGTATCGTCACGTGTATGGTCAACAATCCAAGAAGGAACTCTGTTATGACAACATTAAGATTAGCACTAACGCTTGGGATTCTAATCTTGTGAAAGCCAATGGAAAGTACATCTCCATCAACTGGAATGCCTCGGGTGGTGGTGCATTTGCCGTGATCCCTGTAACTGAAACTGGTAAAGCTCCTGACCAAGTATCCTTGTTTAGAGGTCACACAGCCACTGTTCTGGACACTGATTTTAACCCATTCAACGACAACATCATAATTTCTGGCTCTGATGACACCAAGATTGGTTTATGGAGGATTCCTGATGATTACTCGTTCCACAACTACACCGATGCCGATGGTAATGTCAAGGACGTGACCCCAGTGGCCCTCTACTCTGGCCATAAGAGAAAGGTTGGCCATGTTCAATTCCATCCTACTGCTGAAAATGTTGCTGCTTCCTCCTCTTTGGACTACACTGTGAAGCTGTGGGATGTTGAGACAGGTAAGGATAAGATCACTCTGGAGCATAAGGATCTCGTCACTTCCTTTGCATTTAACTACAATGGGAATCTATTGGCAACAACTTCCAGAGACCGTAAGCTGCGTGTTTGGGATATCAGATCCAATGAGATTATCAGTGAGGGTCCGGGACATACAGGTGCCAAAAATTCCAGAGTAACTTGGTTGGGTAACTCTGACAGAATAGGGACTACAGGTTTCTCGAAGTTGTCTGATCGTCAAATGGGTATCTGGGACGCCACTAACATTAACAATGGTCCGATTGGTGGATTTTACAGCATTGACTCAAGTGCAGGTATTTTGATTCCATTCTTTGATGACTCTACCAAGATCTTTTATGTTGGTGGTAAAGGTGATGGAAACATTCGCTACTATGAGTTCCAAGATGACGAGTTGTTCCCTTTGAGCGAGTTTCAATCCTCTGATCCACAGAGGGGCCTTGCTATTGCTCCAAAGAGAACAGTCAATGTTGGCGAGAATGAAGTTTTGAAACTCTACAAGACTTCCAAGGATTCTGTTATTGAACCTGTCTCATTTACTGTTCCAAGAAAATCTGAAGTCTTCCAGAGCGATATTTACCCAGATGCACCATCTAACAGACCAGCTTTGACCTCTGAAGAGTGGTTTGGTGGTAAGAGTGTCGATGGTCCCGTCTTGTTTTCAGTTGAATCCTTGTTTAATGGATCGGAACCAGATTTCAAACCTTCTTCTGCTCCACAGCCAAAATCCGCCCCGGAACCACCTACCCCAGAGCCAAAAAAAGCCCCGGAAGAGTTTCCGGAAGAGTCTCCAGAACGTTCTGCCGTCTCTGAGAAGTCTACCCCAGAGCCATCATCGACAGGCCGTTCAACCCCAAAGACGAACCTTGACGAAGTGCTACAAAAGGACACTAAGGTCAGTTCCTTGTTACAGAAAGCTGCTGATCTAGACGATGGGAAGGTAGAAGCTGAAGAATCTAATTGGGATGACGATGATGATAAAGCTGAAACCCGCGAGGTTACACCAACAAAGGTTGAAACCAAATCAGAACCAACACCGGTTCACAAAAAGGAGGAGGTGTCTGCTAAAGAGGAGGAACTTCAGCCTATTGCCAAAGAAGAGCCTATAGTGTCCGTCAAGGAAGAGATCAAGAGTGAGCAGAAGAGAGAAAAATCGGCCGAAATAAAGGCATCGGAATCTTCGCCTGCTCCAAAACCTTTAACACTTAAGGGATCTATTGAGAAGCTCACTTCTGTTGTGGAGCATTTTGAGAAGGTTGTCGAAAGACTAGAGACAGCCAATATAGAGAAGGATGCAAGAATCAAGGCTTTAGAAGTGAAGATTCAAAAGTTGATTGAAAAGAACTAATAATAGAATTTGGTGATTTCTAAAAAGACTATTAGTATATGATTGTTTAATGAACTGCTTGTAATTTTAATTATTTGAACTTTTGGAGGTTGAACTGAAGGCGAAGTTCACCATCAGAAATTGAGTTTCCAAAAAAAAATCTTCCCCGCCAGGACTCGAACCTGGAATCTTCTGGTTTCAGAAGTAACTACTGTAAATCGTAGCCAGACGCCGTGACCATTGGGCCACGAGGAACAGATCTTGTGGTTGTGAATGTTTAACCGAATGGTGTTTGACTTATCTAACTAGGTTATGATCCTTGTTAGACTTGTGTAGGCTTGCTTGGGATTCTGGCGTTTCACTAGTACTATAGCTTGACGGAGAGAGTGGCTAATAGTATTCTATGTCAGTGTTACGTTGTTCGAATAGATTCCTCTATTGTCTTCTGTTTAATCCTTATTGGTTTCCTTGTCTGGTGTTATTCCTTCTCGCCGTTCTCCGTGCTTTCTATCAATCCCTCATTCAATCTTCGTTCCTTTCTTCTTTAAATACTGCTCCTCGATCCGCACGTTCTTTCCCCTATTCACGTTCTTTCCCCTATTCACATTCCTACCCCTATTCACATTCTTACCCCTATTCACATTCTTACCCCTATTCACATTCTTACTCCTATTCACATTCTTTCTGGGTCAATTACGTTATTCCTTTCGTAATCTAACATTCCGGAATCCTCACAGTAGTGAAGAACTGAGTTATGAAACATACGTAGCGTTTGCTGCTGAACCTATCCCAAGGTCAATAATCTCTCCAGCCTTATCTCTACGTAAACTTAGAATCCTTACATTTCTCTGGATATTATGTGATTTCTGATAGACTTCTGCTCCATATACATGCATCTTTGTTCGGAGCTTTAAAGTCAGGCTTTAGGGTCTTTTTTCGTGTGGTTTCCCTTCAAGACATACGTTGTTGATAGAAAAAGACATTATGGTCAAATCATGAGCCTGTAAACTTATCATAACTGTGGACCGGTTTACAGAAATTGCTACAATCTTCGTATGTAGCAGGATCCAAGAAGGAGGTTGCTACCGTTAAAGACTTCCACAGTTTTGATTCAAGGATTTTCTTTAATTTACTTATCTGATCCCTCAAGGTCAATCCTCCTCCCTCCCGTTTATCGGGGCTATCCATCTTGACCTTGTCAGGATAGTTTTAAGCATTTCTTGCTAACTCCTGGTCTGTCAGGAATATTAATACGTTCCCTTACACTTATGATGTTCTTTTTGCTCAGTCACCCAGTTAACGGTTCTCATTTTGCCTTCACTTTCTAATAAAAGACATGTCCGGGTAATCCCATCGGAACTTCTAGAATATATTGTTGTGAGAAACCTTGACTTTATTGAGCTTGATTCGTTAACACTTCACCACTTATTAGATACAAATATTCATTATGTCTAACCAGCAAGTTGCCCACCAGATTATTAATTTCTTGAAATCCGCTGTCTCCGGCAAGGAAGTTGACGTGGATTACGTTGATTCCATTGACGTCGCCATTGACTGTTTGGCGGAGGCGTTTGAAGTTGAAAAGGACCAGGACGAACAGACCATTCAAAAAGACTTCCAGGGCAAGTCCTTGAAGCAGATCCTTGCTGATTTCCAAGCCAATCCAGTTGCATCATCTGCTGGTGTTGAGATTCCAGTGCACGTGGACGAGGAGATTGACCAGGAGACTTTAAAGAAGGCCGATGAACTCAAGACTCAGGGTAACAAGGCTATGGCTGCTAGAGACTTTGAAGGGGCTGTTGAGAAGTACACAGAGGCTCTGGAGTTGACTCCAGCTAATGCTGTCTATTTGTCCAACAGGGCTGCTGCTTACTCTTCCCTCAGAAATCATGATGAGGCTATCAAGGATGCCACTGCTGCTATTGAAGCCGATGCTACCTACGCCAAGGCCTATTCTAGATTGGGTCTAGCCAACTACGCGCTTGGTAAGCCAAAGGAAGCCATGGATGCTTACAAAAGGGGCTTGGAAATCGAGGGAGATAAAGCTTCCCCAGCTATGCAAAAGGGTTATGAAACTGCTAAGGCCAGAGTTGAGGAGCAACTTGGCTTGAGCGAGACTACATCCACCCGTGATACTTCTGCTACATCTGCGGCTTCTCCATCAGCGGGTGGTATGCCAGATCTGGCCAACTTGTTTGGTGGAGCAGGTGCTGGTTCTGGCGCAGGTTCTGGTGGTCTTCCAAACTTTGCCGATATGATGAAGAACCCACAATTGATGCAAATGGCTCAGCAAATGATGCAAGATCCTAATGCTTTGAACAACCTAATGAGTAACCCGGCTGTGAGACAGATGGCCCAACAATTTGGCCTAGGTGGTGATGAGGCTGGTGCTGGCGCTGATGCTGGTTCTGCTTCTCAAGGCACTCCAGATTTGAGTAGCCTGTTGAACAATCCAGCTCTTGCTGACATGGCCAAGAACATGTTTGGTGGTAAGAAGTAGGGATTAGGGGGATGTTACTGTAGTTAATTCAGTTTTATATGTTAGATCTTTTCGGAAATACTAATTTAATGGTCGAAACTCTTGTGTGAATGTTCTCGTATTTTGTTCATTAACTGTCTCGTTTAAATCCGGGGTGACCACCATATGTCATTGTTGGTCTGAGGTCATTTAAGCTTCTCTTCAACATCATGCTCTTAAACTTCAAATCCTTTATCTCCCGTTTGATGTATCTCTTCATCACGATCTTCATGAAGTCATTCTTGAAATCCATAAAGTTATTTAACTCCATCGCGATCAGCTCATGATTATATTTGATGTCTTTGTTCAGCTCAATCAACGAATCTTTCACATTCTTCAGGCCCTCCAGGAGCTTGCTTTCAAATTTCTGTCTTTTAGATTCAACAAAATTAACTAAGAAAGAGGGCTGTACTAAAGACGTTGAGGACCCTTTCTTGATCAGTTTGCTTGCTTTGGAGCTATCATTTGTTTGTGTAAATGCGTGGTTATTATTGGTGAAGTCATTAAAAGACTCCTCATTGACTTCAATCACTCCATTAGTGTGTGGCTCATCGTTGTTGAAATGTTTATACTTGCTCTTCTTGACTTCAACAGCCTTGAACTTTTTGTAGTTATTGTTCAACTCAATAAGATCCCCATAAAGCTTCCACCACTTGAAGATCTTGACATTGATGAGACTACTGATTTTCCCAACAAGTTCACTAGTAACAACCGAAAGTTGTAGAGCTTGCAGGCAAAGATCGGTATCAAATATGAACTCTTTGGTCCCATCCTTGAATATCTTCTTAAGAAATTTTAGCTCCGGCACATCGGCCTTGGATGGACGTGAATCCACCGAGAGTAGAACATATGCATCATTGGCTTCCTTCTGCTTGTGGCAGTGAAAATTCGCAACTTTGAACAGCCTGTCAAAGCAGTGATTGTACTTAGAAATCTCTTTCAAGGAAAATCTCAAAAAGAAGTTCAACTCGTTAATCTCTTCTGGCTGAAGGAAGAACTGATTGTTGTTCACCACTCCAGTTAATCTCTCGCCATGTTCTATCTTTAGAACATGGTCTTTGTAATCTAAAGCCTTTAGCTTCAATTGTTGGGTTAGCTCGGCATAACGAAAATCAGAGTTCTTCAAAAGTGAAAACAAGAGCCCCTCGGCTGTATTCATCTCACTAGAAAGAAGTAGAATTTGGAAGAATATGTTGAGCTCGTTTAGGAGGTCATTGAGGACAAGCTTGCTGAAACCAGAAATGTTCAACTTCACACCAGAAAATCTTTCAATAATGTAGTCAATCGGAAGGAAACTTGTTGGTGGATTGATATCGAGCTTCACCAACTCCAAAAATTGTTTGAATTCTGCAAAAGATCGCATTACTTCATATTCTTGATTTCCTATCCTCCCACGAATTATAAGATTCCAAACGTTATGAACAAGTCTCACTCTGATAACAGCGATTGATCGACCTTGAACGCTCTCGACTGACTCTTTAAGGAATGAATTCTCAATGGTTTGTGAAATCCTAGCATTCTTGGAATGATCAAGGCAAGTGAAGTTGTTCCTATCATTCTTGGAAATTTCAATAGCTGGATAAGTAAGAATCTTTTGAATGTTTTCAAGTCTATTGTACTTCACATAAATCATCAAGGGAGTATAACCTTTCGCATTGGACTCGTTGATATTCAAGCTCTCAAACCTTAAAATATGTTCAATGTTTGACTGCAAGATATGCAATAATGTGTTTCCTCTGTGGTCAACATGGTCACTGTAATCAAATGTTGAGTTGTTGGAAAGATACCAGGTTTCAACAACCTGAAATGCTGTCTCAATTAGGTTTGAGTAATTTGGAGTGTCATAACTTCTGCAAATTGCAAACAGTGGAGTTTGCCCATTGTTATCCTTGACTATCCAATTGATAAACTTGCCTATCTTAGGTAGCAAATCTTTGTAGTGGAAAAGATAATGCCCAATGGTGCGACTGTGAAGAGTGTCTTTGTGATTCAAGAAAATCTTGAGCTCTTCCAAAGTACAAGATGTCAGTAGGATATCAGTCAAATCATCAATGATTTCAAAGTTTTCTGAGTTGAGTGCTACATTCAACAAGTTGGAATCGTCAATAGTCATATCGGCAAGAATATCCTCCATTGGAAAAAAATGTTCATAGTCAACCAGTAGTTTCCAAGTATCATAATAGTTTGACTGGATGGCCAACATTAGTAGTGATTCACCATTCGGTGTACGTGCTTTGACACTGGAATCAGGCTGGTGAAGATTTTGTTGTTCACTATCAAGGAGTTTCTTCAAAGGCAACAGGTCTTTGGAGTTAATGTACTGGAAGACCTTCCTATTGGTAATGGAGTAGTGTTTCAGAATCTTCAAATTTTCCTCATTGCTGAGATAGTACAAAACTCCCTCAAATGTAGACAGACAGTAGCCTGTTAAACCCAGTCCCACATCTTCATATGAGAAGAACGTAATGTATGATAAATGAGCTTCTAAGAAGGGGACCTTGGAGCGGACAACAACAAGAAGTAATAACCCCACTAACGTATCAGCATCAATGACAACAGCATCAATGTTCGAGAGAGTTTGAACTGTGTCAGTGATAATCTGTATTTTAGACTGGTAGTTATTTGAAAGGGATAACTTCTTGAATTCTGCAGTGGCCCTATCAATAGCCTTCTCCATGATGGACACTTTGGGCAGGTCATGTTTGATCTTGTCACTCAGTGATAGTTGGTTGATACTCAAATGCTCTAAATCCTTGTATTCATGACCCAAGAAATCGGGTGTGAGGTCACATAGCTTGTTCCAGACCTTATCGTACAGGTTCAGCTCAACATAGTGGTACACAGAGGAGTTCAAATCGATACTCGGGGATCTTTTGCAGATGGCCTCAACAAGATCATCGCTCAAGGTCTGGAAAATATGCGATGATAGGTTGATTGACTGATTAAATAAGTTTTCTAGAGTTTTGGTGTCATGAATGTCACGGACATTAAAATTCTTGAACAAGTCTAGGTATTGTGGGCCAATGCTAGATGCAACTAGCGGTGAGTTTCTAATGATCTCCTCAAACTTAACCTCTGCGGGCTTATTTTCATCCAAAATCTTTCTATTCCGGGAGATTTCTTCCAAAGACAGCTGATTAATTGTTTGATTATCAAAAGCTTGTTGAACCAATGGGTTCATTAACTCAGAGTCTGTGGGTATCCCCACCAAGGGATTCTCAATTTGCATGATGAGAAACCTCTTACCCTTGGGGAGATAGTCACTAAAACTCTGGAACGTCTCGTACTTCAGCACTTTCAATCTTAATGACTTCTTGAATCCTTTTCCAGCAAAGAGTACATCCTTCTTGATAAGAACCTCCTTGTTGTTCTGTGTGAAGTAGTGTTTAGCATTACTCGTCTCATTGGTGGTGATGATGTGATCTGACAAGAACTCTTCGCTATAACAGAGGTCTTTGTAAAGAAATCCAGTCTCAGCGTCTTTAGAATGCAAAAGAACTTCTAATGGAGGCACCAGAATCACTGTGTCTTGATCACCTGCTTTCGCTAACTTCGCATAGATGCCCTGCAGCGGTGACTTTTGCGGCTGAGGGTTGTTGAACAGTGCATTCAACAACGGGCTTAGAAGAAGGGGCAGGTAAGATGGCATGTAAGACCTACTTGTAGTAGTAGACCCCTGTTGGAGAGTTCTCGAACTACTCGCTTTTAACCGCGGACAGTCGAAGGCAGTTGTGTTAGAGGTCGGAAATTGGATAAGATACCCTCGGAATTTTTATTTTTTTACTCACATCTCTTCTTCAACTAAACTTCTTTATGAGTGTCACTCCAAGGATTCAGAGGTGAAGAAGGTTTTTGGTTAAGCAGGATGGCTAAGGGCAAAAATAAATCCTCTGAAAGAGAGAGGGGACCCGCAAAGACATCTGGAAACCATAGACGCTCAGAACAGAAGCAACGAGGTCCAGCCAATGAGGCCTTTCACACTAAGTTGGCAATGTGGGATTTCGATCATTGCGATCCGAAGAGATGCAGTGGTAAGAAACTGGAGAGATTGGGACTCATCAAGAATCTCCGTATAGGTCAAAAGTTCCAAGGTGTTGTCGTGAGCCCTAACGGAAAAGGTGTTGTTTGTCCTGATGACCGTGAAATTGTGGAGGCTTTGGGAGCTGCGGTGGTAGAGTGCTCCTGGGCCCGTTTAGACGAGGTTCCATTCAATAAGATTGGTGGGAAGAACGAGAGATTACTGCCCTATCTTGTTGCGGCAAACCAGGTGAACTACGGAAGACCATGGAAGCTGAACTGTGTTGAGGCCCTTGCTGCATGTTTCGCCATTGTCGGCCACAGTGACTGGGCTTTTGATCTTCTAGATAACTTCTCATGGGGTCCTGCATTTCTTGATATCAACAAGGAGCTTTTGGAGATTTACCAACAGTGTACCGATTCGGAATCAGTAAAGCAGGCCGAAACAGACTGGATGAACAAACTGCAAGCTGAAGTTAAGCAGCGTAAAGAGCATGATGATAATGACCTCTGGCTACAAGGGAACTCCAACCGTGGTGGTAGTGGTAATATTCTTGGAAGTGAGGAGGAAAGCGAAGAGGATGATGATGTTGAAGAAGCTGAATATGATAACTTCGGAAACATAATACCAAAGGAAAAGAAGATATACGATGCCTTGGGCAACCTTTTAGAAAGCGAAGATGAAGAAGAGGAACAAGACGAGGATGAGGAAGAGGATGAAGAGACTGAGGTTCAGTATGATTCTTTGGGAAACATTGTTGCTAATATCAAACCAAAATTTGATAAATTGGGAAACTTGATTGAAGAAGGCAGTGATGATGATGAAGAAGACGATGGTGATTATGCACCAACAAGGGGCGCCCTAGGGAACCTCAAGATATCTTCATGAGTAGTATAGATCGGTCAAGAAATGACAAAAGCTGTAGTAAAGAGGTTCCAGTGTCAATGTGTGAATACTGTCAAACAGATGTTTAGAGGCTTGATTGATGCAGAGCAACCCAGTTGGTCGAGAGAAAGCTAAGACCAATTCAGGTATATATCAGCACTAGTCGGCATGTGGCATACTAAATTTGTCTTCTACCAGCGAATTCCATTTGTGATTGATTGATGACGAATAAGAACAACATTTTTCCAATCATAAGTTGTTTCAAATGATTGATATAACATTTTAGTTTTAAAAATATTTTCAAATACTAACTTATACAGCAAATACGCCAAGTAGTATCATGTTTTTTTTTTTTGTCTCTCTCTTCCCTCTTTTTATCTGCGCCACAATCGCCCCTTACAGCGATGTCGCAATCCCAAATCACCGGGAAGAGAGAGCTCAGGGATAGCTTATGGGCCCATTCTACCATATATGAAGACCTCAGCTCTGATGGCAAGGCTCCCCATAACTTTGGTGGACCATTGCCCACCTTCAAATGGCTCGTAGAGACGCTGCTCGAGAAGCTTAACAAGATACAAACTGACAATCAGTGGTACACAAACCAATCAAAACGTGAGCGCAAGCTGCAAGTTGTGGATAGGTTTACCATTGAATGGCGTACCACAGTGGGACCAAACATTTATCCAGCTCTGCGGTTGGTGTTGCCACCACGAGACCGTGAGCGCACTTACAACATCAAGGAGCTCAAACTGGGCAAATACTTACTCGAAATCCTCAAGATACCCAAAAAGTCAGTTGACTATGAGCACATAATGAACTGGAAGCAGTTTACAAGGCAGAAGGGCCAATGGCATCGCCAAGATCAACAACTTCAGAGAATGTCTATAGTATGCGTTGAGCTGTTGAAGAAGCGCAAGCAGGATATTGAAGGTGGTACTCTCACAATCGAGCAAGTGAATGACTTTCTGGACAACTTAGCACAAACTGAATCTCAAAAGACCCAACAACTGGAAATATTCAACGAATTATTGAAGGAGATGAGTTTCATTGAACTTCAGTACTTTTTTGACATTCTACTAAAGAATAGAATAGACAAAGGAATGGAGAACACTATTCTCTACTATTGGCACCCGGATGCCGTCGATTATTTGAGTGCAGTAACCAGTCTCAGAACAGTCTGTTACAGACTATCTGATCCAACACAGCGACTCAATAGGTCTGAACTCTCCATCAATCTAGGCAAACCTTTCAAGCCTCAGCTCTCTAAAAAACCAGCTCAAAACTACTCAAAGATTGCTGAGATCCTGAAGAATAATTTTTTTATTGAAGAGAAGATGGATGGTGAGAGGATACAAGTGCATTATATGGAAAATGGCAATAAAGTGCGCTACTATAGCCGGAAGGCGATGGACTATACATTCATATATGGTGACAATATTCAATGGGGGTGTATATCGCCGCACTTGAAGTTCTTGCCCAATGTCCGAAACTGTGTTTTGGATGGTGAGATGGTGACATATGATCCCCAACGAGACTCCTTTGTACCTTTCGGTGTGCTTAAGGGCAGTGCAATTGAAGAGCTAAAAAAACTGAATAGTGGTCAAACTGTTCTGGAAAAAGATACAAATGCGAGACCTTTCCTCATGGTTTTTGATCTGGTGTTTTTGAATAATGTGACAATGGCACAGTATCCTTTGCACAAAAGAAAGGAGTTCCTTTCTAAGATCTTGGTGCCCCAACCTGGATATGTTGAAATCATCAAGACCTTTCCAGCAATAAATGAGGAACATATCAAAAGGTCCCTATCCCATGCTGTGGAGAGGGGTTCTGAAGGGATTATTTTGAAGCAGCATGATGCAACGTATCAAATTGACAAGAGGATAGACACTTGGATCAAGATAAAGCCAGAGTACCTGGAGGAATTTGGTGAAAATGTGGACTTGGTGGTGATTGGTCGTGAAAAATCGAAGAAAGATAAATTCCTATGTGGTTTGAGAGTGACTGACAATGACACTGAGGATAACAAACAGTGCACTTTCCATAGCTTTTGCCGGGTCTCCAATGGGTTTGACTCAGATGACTACAGAAAGGTTGAAGACTTGACCAAGGGGAAATGGAAGGACATGAAGTTGGGCAATCCACCGCCAGAACTCATTCAGTTCGGGAAGAGACTTCCTACGGAATGGATTGATCCAAGAGAATCCTTTGTCATTGAAGTCAAGGCCAGATCGATTGATCGATCTATTTCCAGAAATTACAAAACCTCCACAACATTGTACAATGCCTACAACCGGCAAATCCGAACAGACAAAGATTGGAAAGAGGCCACCACTGTAGAGGACTACAGGCAAATGAAAGACTCAAGAAAGTCAACTGATGATAAAGCACACAAAATGTTGAATCGAAAGAAGAGGCTTATTGCCACTCGGGCTAAGAAACAGGCCATTGACGAAGAGAATTGGAATGAGTTACAGTCATCGATGAAGTCAAGCATCTTCGATGGTTTGACGTTCATTGTTCTCTCTGATTCTTTTCAAGCAAACAAGAGGCTCACTGTTGAGGAGATTTCTACCATTTTGAAACAGAATGGAGCAAACATTACAAGGAATCACCATCTTGTTAAGAATTTAGCTGGGCTCAGAGTAATTACAGATAAACGTACAATTGAGGCTAAGGAACTTCACAGGGATGGGTTTGATACCATCAGGTCATCGTGGATCTTTGATTGTTTGAGAAACCAGAAAGTTATCAAAATTGAACCTAAGCATTGCTATGATGTCGGGTTTGAGATGTTGATGAAAGCAGGTGACAGGGTTAACAGGTTTGATATTGGCTACCTGAACAAAATCAGCCCGGAAGACTTGAAGCTGGTTTTTGATAAAGTCCTTGAAAACGATGACGATAGTGATAACCTCCAAAAGAGTAGACAGGAAGAAGGAGATGCCTATAACTACAAACAATTAAATGAGGTGATATTGGGAGCATCTCTTTTCCACGGCTTGAAACCATATTTAGTTACCACCGGCGCCGTTTCTAAAGACATTGACGCAATCATATTGAAGAACCACATCGAAATGAACGATGGTTTGGTTGTTGAATCAGTCAAGAATTCCAATCTGATTGTGGTCTTGCACCATGATAACCCCGCTGTTATTGAAAAGGTTGCAATAATTAGAAAGGAGTTAGCAAGGGACTTGAAATTCAATGATGATAATCATATTGTTCATACGAAAAGAATAGTTACTGATGCCTGGGTCACGGATGCAATCAAGAAAGGATTCAGAGGGGATCAACAAGACTATCCAGTGGTATTACCAAGGATAGACCTTGACGGTAGAAACCCTACAACGTAAATACCAAGATGTACAACACATTTTTATTAGAAGCAGTTTACGTCTTTGTTGACGCAACTGTTATGTAATTCCCAAACAAAAAAAAACCAGACAATATCCCAAAAACTCAGAGATGATTTCCTTCTCCATTCTTCTTCCAACTTAACAAAAGGGAACTCTGTAGAAAAAGAACCCTGCAAACGAGCCGTAACGTCTCGAGTTTGCAAAAACAAATCAAAATCAAACCAAAAGCAAACAAAAACAATAAATATAAATTTGGCCAGAGTTCAGAAAACAATCAGAGATAAATAAAAGTTGACAGCTTCAACAGATGTATCTAAAGTACAAGTCAGAATGAACATCAAGGGACAGTGAGATCAGCCAAGAGAGTCTAACCATGAAGAGTCAACCAGCCCAGTCGCAGGAGCTAACCAGCGCCACATGACAAGTATCAACAACATGAAACTAGAACAGATCAGACAACACTCATTCTCAGAAGAAAAGAGAACTCCGATCGACTGAACAAAAGATGACACCTGCAGAAACAAAACCAACAAAACCACTAATCAATAGTCAAAAACACACATAAGGCCAATAAATGGGAAATCAAAAGGATCCAACCCAATAAGAAAAGAAGCGAAAGACAAATGATATAGCTGTCTACTCAAGCAAAACAAAATCATTTAAATCGAAGGAGTTCAAAGGCGCATCGGGCTTGTAGTTGCAACATGTGAGCGGGATGTCAAAAGATCTTCGGGTTTTATTGAATTAAAGAACTCGTATCACATCCATTCTTATCCAATCATCCTGATTGAAAACAAAATTGGACATGAAATAATTCTTTAGACCGTCAGCCGCTGTCGATTGCCAACCCTTCACTTGAAACTGTAATCTCTGCTGGATTACGCAACTCATTGAATCCATACTCAGTATCATTTGAATCAACTTGAAAGTCAAACAAGCAAGCATTGTCAATCAGAAATGGCAAGGAGCCACTGTCCTCAGTCTTAAAAGGTTCATCTTGGATAGGTACTTCTTGTTCAGGAAACGCTTGCTTGATAATAGAGTTATTACCAGTAACAATGTCCAGGGAGAACTTGTTCGTTGGTAAACAGGCCAGATCAATGGTGCTCTCGGGAAATAATGCATCATCAATAAAAGTTGAAGAGGAGGGATTTGAGTCCAAGTGGGGAAGTTCCTCTTCCTCTTCATAAGAAGACTTTGGAGAGTCTGACGTAAACGACTCAGGAGTCTTCGGTAGCTCACAGTTCAAAAGCTGCTGGGACACCCCATAGTCCTCGTCGAGCTCAAGGTTGTGCTTCATCTTCACCTGCTTCAAATCAGGGAGTGTGGCGATCTTTTGAAGAAGAGCGTCAATCTCAGTGTTGCCACCATTGTAGGCATTCTTCAACATAACAGAGTTGAGTTTGCTGATAAGTAGAAGCTGCTTCTCAACGTCTTGAACGTATGATTCCAAAAACTCAACATGCTTACGTTTTTTCTCTCTAGAGGCATGCGCAGCCTTTCTGTTTCTGAGTATCCGCTCAACACGGCGCTGTTCCTTCTCCTCCTGTGTCTTAGCCCTCTTGCGGGGCGGAAGAGCAGTCTTGAATGTGGTAGGGATCTCAGCAACGTCAGACATTTATTGAATCGCTGTGCTGGTGTTGTAGTCTTGACCTTTTTAAATTTGGGTGGCGTATTTGTGGGAATTTTGCGAGGCTTATATAGTTTTGAACCGCACGTTCACCTAACCACCCAAAAAAAGAACCCGTCAAGGTTACGAAAACTGTCGGTCAGGCCACATTAAAAAAATGTAATCCCAGGTGTGAGTGTCTGGTTATTGCATCGGACGGCAGGTTGAAATTTAGTTCAACGCGAGAGCATATCACCTGGCTAACATGGGCGGTGCTAAAAGGCACAGAGGGTGAACTCTGAATCTGGAAGTTTGGAATGAGAGTGTACTTGATTTCCTGTTCTTTCTGTCTGTGCAGGGATTGATTGCCCAGGCTCTAGATCCCTGAAACGAGCACCGCGCTCTCACCTCCCCCTGTTCGGCCTAATTGTTTTTTCTTCATTCATGTGCATACGTTAGCGGTGGATTCTTACAGTCAGTGGTTCAAATACTCTTCGTCCGTGATATTGTAGAAGTTCTGAATCAGACTGTAAATTCTGATATACAGATGTTGCCTCCTGATTGGAGGAGTCCATACTGTATCACACTGGCATACAACAGTGCAGGTACAACTACAGTTCGGTGCCCTCCTGGAATCGAAAGCTGATTCCAGAAGCTCAGGTCCCTGGAACTTCTTGAACCAATCTATAAGACTATACTAGGACAGAATAACCAGCGCAGCCCGTACGCAGGCGTAGGTGGAAAGTGATGAGCGGTGGGTGATCACTGATCACTGATTTTCTTATCATGGAAGTTGTACTCTTTTTCTGGTGCAAAGGTTCTCCTCCAAGCTAACAAGAAGGTGGATTTCGGAGATGCTTCGAGAAATACAACTTCTGCATGAAAGTACCTAAATCCGGTGACCTTTTCCCCTCAAGTTTCTTTTTATTCACCCACTGTTCAAGTTCCTGGTACTATTCAGTTTCTCGACTCAGTAATAGCCTTGTGGAGTTCTGGATGGCAGGGAACCTTGAATCAGATCTGCTGCGTTGGCACCAGGAACCTATGAAACTTGTACACACTGTGACGTCCTTGAATCAAAAAAAACAAAAAGAATGAGGAGTAAAAAACGCTAGAACGAAAAATCATAAGACCCTCCATCATGTGCCAAAAGTGCGCCTTGTGCACGGATCTAAGACAGTATCACGAATTTAGTTGTTGACCTCTGGGACATAGACTATGATTTCTGGGCGGTAGACCCTGTATCTCTCAATCGTGGCGGGACTCATTTTGAGAGTGTGTCAGAGATACGTACACTCTGTAGTCAAAAACCATCGTTCGATTACGTAAGCAAATCTTACCAAAACGCAGAGCTCGCTCGCTGAGGTAAGCACATTTAGGTAAGCACATTTAAGTCCAATGTTTTTGTTTTGCAGAATGCGGACAGATCTGAGCTCAAAAAAATAAAAAAAGTAAACACCAGGCATCAAACATCAGATCTTCAGGCCAACATCTAGTCAGACGCTCTTTCTCTGAACTTCACCAGATCACCACTGTTCTGTCCAAGCCCAAGTTTCAAGTTCACCAGAGTGAAATTTGTGGTACCCCACAATGTCAGATATCTCATCGTCGAGGATCAATGTTTCGACTGACTCCGAAGAGTCTTTCTTGATGAAGCAGATTAACAAGTCACAACTATTCAACAGTTCCACAACATCATCCTCCAATTCGTCCAAGAAGAGAAGATCTTTCTTTAGAGAAAGTTACATTGATGAATTTGGAGCTGACAGGACTTTCAGCGTTTACCAAGATATTATTCTCGAGGACACCATTGACGAAAGTAGGGACGTCAGTGGTTTGTCTAAACTGTCTGAATTGGATGCTGATAAACTGAAATCAACAGAGGATAACCGAGTAGGCATCTTAGAGGAGCTTAACATCAATAGAACAGTCGACTCATTGCCTTCCTTGTCCATACCCAAAACCAGCTCCCTGAGTAGGAAGAATTCAAACAGAGTCCCCCGGTTTGACCACTGCCACCCAAACACATCACTATCACAAGCATCAGATACAGAGGTATCATCCGAACAATCCAAATTGGCACAGCATCTTCTTCCGAAAGTGGTTACCCCACTGGTACCTTTGCCTCCAGTTCCGCTTCTAGAGTCAGGTCAAGTCCCGATTCAAAAGAAAGAAGCTGCTGCCCCTGTGATTCTCCCAGGTAAAACCACGCATAACCAGGATACCTCTACAGGGCTAAGGCCTTTCAAGCTGCATTCTAAGCCCTTGGAAGAGAGAGAGAGATCTGTCTCAGATTCTTCATCAAAAACTTGTGGGTCAGCAAAATCTGATTTCAGTGGTAGAACCTCCTTGCTCAACTTTGAAATGACTAGAAAGAAGCAACTCGGCACTCCGCACATTCTACTCCATCCAGATGACACCCATTTGCAAACAAACGAAGAAAACTTGAAAATGGCGAAGTCCGAATCGCCTTCAGGTTCGGATTCTTTCACTTTCACTAAACCCTTCAAGATTCATGACACTCATTCACCAATTCCCGACGTGTTGAAATCACTATCGCCCATCAAGAGTGGACCTGACGTTTTGAAAATGCTTCAGAAAAACGATTTTAAGTCGTCAGATCACAAGAAGAAGCCAACAACAATCGACAGTCCAGGTGTGCGATACACTGCGCCCTACTCGCCATATTCCGATGAAAATTCAGACAAAGAATACCACTACAATGATGAGTTACTAGAGAAAATCTACTACTACAGAAGACAGCCTCCAGCTACACCCAAGAGGACCACCAACTTAATTTGGTTCATCTACATGCTTTCTTTTTTAGTCCCACCATTATTTTTCTTCCTTGGATTAGGGTTGCTAGACAGATGCTTTGGTCAGTATCATGTTTCCCCTGCGATCAAGAAAGTAAGCTTAATTACTGGGACTCTGTTCACTATTGTGACCCTGGCGATGATAGGAGTTGGTTTCGGTTATGGAATCCATCATGCACAGCAATGATTGGTGCTATTTCATAGAATTTTTAGTGACCTCTCCCTGTGCAAAGAGAAACTAGAGTGAGCACCACTGTTATACCCTTCCAATTCCATTTTACAAGTAATGAGTAAGTATATGAAATAAATGTACATTGAGCAATCTACACTTTTGACATATTGTAGTTCAGCATTAAATATTTACCTCTTAAATAACAATGGTTACATAAGCCATGACAACCATTTGCTGTATGTACCAATTTATACCGGTTAGCCGAAATGGTAGGTTTTATTTAGTGAACCTCACTGTCGTCAACTGTTAACCGCGCTCGTTGGCTTGTGCACTCAATAAAGAGCAAGCTTATACGAACCAGTATTACTGGAAAAGCGCATTTCCAACTCCTTATCAGTGTCCCACTGCGATTGCCCCTTTCTAACTCCCAACTGAAACATCTTTTCTGGGGTTGCTGATACGATAAAGGAGAAGTTCCACAAACGCCAATTCAACAAAGAACCGACATTACAATATGGGTAACGTTCCTGCAAAAGAGGACCGCCGCAATAGCGTAACCTCTACTACTACTTCGGGCACTAGAAGACGTACGGGCTCGCTTGCCTCCACTCTCCAGCAAGCCTCTCCTTTCAACCTCAAGAACGCCGTTTCAGCCTCCACATTGAGCAGCTCATCTGCACGCAAACAAAAAGAGAAAGAGAGATACAAAGAACTTCATGCTCAAGGGCTTGTCGTAAGGTATGATGAAAGTGTTGATGGCGGTTACTTAGCTCCGTACGGAACCTACAACCTGAATTTGGATTACACCATTAGCATTGTGAAGGGCGCCATCATTGACCGCAAGTTGGCGCCTCTTTACACTCCACTACAAGATCACAGCAGTGACTGGACAGACACCCAGCTATTAGAGGTGGTTGACGCATTACGACTTCATGCGCTGCCTCACGAAGCTGACGATGGAGAGGATGAAGACTTGGCATATGATGCAGACTCTGTTGATATCTCTACCTTGAGCAAGAAAGAGTTAAGAAGGCACAATAATAAGGTGTTTATGAAAGAGCTTAAGCTGAAGAAGTTGAAGTGGCAAGAAGAACAGGAAGAGAGGTATCTGAGAGAGAAGGCTACTTCCAGACACACAGCCTCAAGAAGTTTGAAGTTAAAACTTTACAAGAACGTGGTTGAGTGTCCAATATGCTTCCTCTATTATCCAAAATGGATCAACTATACACGCTGCTGTGCTCAACCCATTTGTACGGAATGCTTTCTCCAAATCAAGCGATTGGAACCTCATTACCCACATGACACAGAAGAAGAAATCCAGAATGGTGCAAACAACGATCCAAACTTATTGATATCTGAGCCGGCATGCTGCCCATACTGTGCTATTCCGAACTTTGGTGTGACTTATCAAGCCCCGGCAACTTTCAGAACTGGACTGAATGGTATCGCCGCAGGGAGCTACAAATTGCCGTCAGCATCATCTTTGGAAGACGCACTCACTGAGGAGGACGATAATAATGACATTTCGAACGAACTGGACGTTCAGAATGACTACTTCAGAAAGCAGAGTGTGGTTTTGAGACGTGGTTCCTTGCCTGCGTCCCATCCAACTGTGATAACAACGGATTATATCAGACCAGATTGGGAAACAACATTGAAGAATGCGAGACAGAGATTAGATAAGAGGGCTGCTGCCGCAACTGCTATTCATGCGAGCAACATGTTGATTCAAGAAGACCATGAAAATGTGCTTGAGCAGCAGATGGTTGAAGAGGCGATGAGGTTGAGCCTTTTGGATCAAGAAACTCATCGGAGAACAGTTGGATCTAGTTGAAGTGTCATCCTATAAGATCTCAAGGATGAGGATGTTAACTTTAGTGACCGATTTGCTACTCAAAATAAATACACGGGAAACAAATTCGAATCCTAGAACCTTAAACACTTAACTAAACTTATGGTCTCTTCTTGGGAACTGAAGAAAAATCAACAAATCAATATAAAGACTTAGTTTTGTCTAACTTGTCTTCTACATTTCTCACTCTGCTAGATGATAACTTGAGATGGATTATAGTTGTGCTGTGTAGTTGTTGATAACTTCCCTGCTATGATGCTATCGTGCAGCCATGTCAAACATGACACAATCTTTGCAAGAGATGAACTATCTATTTGAGCGACTTATGATACGTAAATAATCTCAGGCTTTCTTTCCTTGAAATTGTTACATCGTAACGTTGCTCAAGGGATTCTATCCATTTTCTGGAAATGTTGTGAACATTGTGGCAACTCTCGAATACAATTTCAAGAACGAATCAATAGAATTTAGCGCCTTCGTACAACCTTGAACGTTTCATTTGGTCACTTAGTGTGTTCTGTATTCTTTTAAAGGCACACTTTTTCTCTCATCTCGACTAAGCTATGTGGGTGTCTTTCTACTGTATGTGTCAATTAAAGGAAAAAAAGAAGAAAAAAAAGGCATGATAAACAGCAACGGCTGTGCGAACTTGAAGTACTTCTTCTCAAAAGTCCCCAAAACAACACATTACCATCCAAACACGGTGGAATAATCTGGCTCTGAACCGCTTAGCTCCAACTCCTGAATTTATAACTCATCCATTAGATAGTCGATCACCCGAATAAGCGATCATCAATTCTATCATATATCATCCAAACAGCCAACTTCCGGTCATGACAGCTTCAGAACTCGCAAACCTCATTGGGAAAATTAAGGAGAAGACCATCGAGAACTTCTCATATGGAATTGACAAAAGAGAGACATTCTTTCCAGAGTCATCTTCAAATGATATCGCTGAGTTTGAGAGAAACTACCGCCTCACCTTGCCTGATGAGATCCGAGAATACCTCCACCTCTTCAATGGTGAAGGTCAACTTACAACTCAAGCTGCCGGAATGGATGTGGGCATGTACCTTGGTCTCTGCTCTCTAAGCCTCGAAGAAATCAAAAGGGAGATGGATGTGTGGAAGCAAGTTTCGGAAGAAAACCCTGAGTTTGAAGATGAGGAATATGAGTCCATTCCAGAAGGCGCTGTTAATGCCAAATATGTTGACTATCGTAATTGGGTTGGTTTGGCCACTGATGGCTGTGGAAACAGTATTGGTATCGATTTAAACCCAGGACCAAAGGGAAAGGTTGGTCAGGTTATCATCTGGGGTAAGGACTACTGGGACAACAGAACTGTGATCTATGGCAGCTGGACTGAATTCCTTAAGGAGGTTTGGGAACATTTGAATGAAGAGGATTTTTACACTATTGACAAAGAGTACAATGTGTATGATCTCCCAGAGACGAACTACATTGATTATCTCTATGAGAAGAAGTTGAAGGAGTATGGTCGCGGGTATGGTGAGTAGAGATAGGGCACGGTATTTAAAAGAACTCGCAAAAAAAGATTGAAGGACAGTAGGAATTGCGTTTGAATGCTTGACAATGGCACAATCCAGTAGCTGTGGTATGATCTACGTTCTTGGTAAGGTTCATCAGAGTATGGGCTACATTCTAAGGGAAAACCCCCGTCCACCAGGACCTTGATTTAATAAAGAGAAGAGATGATCTCTGGTCTCATTAAACTCTTCAGAAACTGTACTCCACCGATATTCTCCCAGCTCAGTACTTATATACCCTCATGTTCAACGAACCAATGGGGATGAAAATCTTGCCCTACCACTGCTCACGTGCCAAACACCGGATTTTGAAAGTGCATCCGGACACCACCCGCTCTCGTACAAACTTTTTTTTCTTTGAATCTTTTCGACAAACAACCGAAATGAAAAGTTCCAAAAGACCATAGAAATAGTCTGCTTCTAGCTTAAATTGATTATTCTTGATTATCACAATGTCCACTGAAACTGCTTTGGCTTACGCTGCTTTGATCTTGTCCGACTCTGAAGTCGAAATCACCTCTGAGAACTTGATGGCCCTTGTTGGTGCCGCTAACATCCAAGTTGAGGGTATCTACGCTGACTTGTTTGCTAAGGCTCTTGAGGGTCAAAACATCAAGGCTTTGTTGACCAACTTCTCCGCTGGTGCTTCTGGTGCTGCCGCTCCATCTGCTGCTGCCGCTGCTTCTTCTGGTGACGCTGAGGCCGCTGAGGAAGAGAAGGAGGAGGAGAAGGAAGAGTCTGATGACGACATGGGATTCGGTTTGTTCGACTAAACAGTTTGACCGTAATCTGAATTTCCAATATTTGAGAGATCGAACAACAGGGTATTGATATCGTTTTGCATGATGGTCTTTATGTTGGGTTTTAATGGTAGTGCGGAGTTTGGGTTTAGCAAACTGAGTAATAAGAATAATAAGAAAACCAAGACACCGTATTGTAACATCTCTAGAATATGTTTCCATTTTCGAAGCGAGTTCTCAAGTGTTCTCTTGGATCTCTAGCGTGAAAGACCAGCTCGTCAATTCTCTAACTCAATCCATACATTTAACCAAAATACAGGTATCACATATAATGCGATTAGCTGGTTGGAACCTAGAGATATAAAGTTACTACACATGATCATATTCACATATATTACGATCGATTATGGAATGGTACCTACCATTGAAACCTTCAACGGTCATCTTTCATTAGTCTTTCATTAATCTTTCAAGCTCAGCTACTACAACACGCCTTCAAAAATAACCTTTTTTCTTTTATACATTAAGATTTATTGATTATGCTTATTTCTTCTTCTCAGCGTCAGCCTCGGCAGCATCCTTAGCTCTCTTAGCTCTGATACCATGGTACTTCTTCTCAGATCTGGCCAATCTCAAAGTTCTGTAAGCAGATTGCTCTGGAACAACAACAGCTCTTGGCTCAGACTCAACAGCCGGTTGAACAATTGGGAAGGAAGCAGCAGTGGACAAAACTTGCTCAGTCTCAGCGGCCTTACCCTTTCTTGGGAAGACAATCAACTTAGATTGGTACTCCTTCAATCTTTGAACGTTCAACTCAAAGATCTCAGTTGATCTGTTTTGACGTCTGTGGTCAACAGAGATACCAATGGTTCTAGCGTAAGCAGCAGTCAAACCAGCAGCCTTGATCTCTCTCAAAGTGAAACCTCTACCGGCTCTGACCTTTCTGTTGTACTTGATGGTTGGAGCTCTAACAACTGGTCTCAAAGAATCCAAAGGTCTTGGAGCAATCTTAGCAGCCTTGGAGGTTCTAGCTTGTCTTCTGGAAGCCTTCTTACCAGCTTGGTCGAAGTGAACCTTGACACGCTCTTGCCAGTGCTTTCTGAAGTGGTTCTTCAATAATGGTAGATTCTTGGAAATAGCTGCAGAAGTTAGTAATCGTACTCAGTTAATGATACTGAAATCAAAAAAAAACGGTGAATGGTGACACTTCTAGACCATGGGCAATAAAATCAAGCTTCTGACGGCCCATCTAGGTCCTATTCTTCCCTCGAGATGTCATTCTCTCAGAGCTTGATAGTGCAATGTGAATGCAGGGTGTCTTGGGCCCCCGTTACACTGTCTTCTTGTGTTATAGCTTGCTTCTCATCCATATCACGTCATTCCTTCATTTCAGATCACAGGTGTAGAGTGACATACCCATTGTGAATTGTGTTACTGCTTAACAAACCAGAGGGATAACAACAACACCAGTCTGGAATTTTGTCAATTTTTTTGTGTTTGGTGAAAAAAAGCCAAATCACACATCGCAGCATAACCTTTCTACTTTAGGTCTGTCTTTTGATATTTGAATATTAAGGTGTGTGGGTGTTTGAGGACAGTCGTGGCCAAATCAGGAAAAACACAGTCACAGGTGCGTGAAATCTCCCACTTGTAACAACAAAACAGCACCAGGTGCGAAAAAGTTTCCGCGAATTTGGGTTGGGTTGTGTGTTAGTGAAAAAACAAAATTATCATTTCTTCGAAGTGCTCAGTTTCAACCTGTACCAAAACTAGCAATCATGTCCGCTGCTAAAGTTAAGTCTGTTCAAGTATGTGCGATTTTCAAAGAGAGTGAAACGAGAGAGTCGTGTCTGTGTGTACATCAAGAGTCATCAGCAAAGGACTATCTTCAATCAACGGGGGTCTCAAGTTCCCACCGATCCTTCGTTTGAATCAACAGCAAATGCAAAGTTTACACCGAGGGCTATACAAATTAAAGCCTTCGAGGATACGAACCCGATTGTCGAGGCTCTGCACTGCTTCTCAATCTTTTTGTTGCACCATTTGACCCTGTCAACAAGATCCAGCACCACACAACAGGCGCACCTCGAAATTTTTCACCCACAGCATCCCATGTTCAGTATACTAACTATTCATCTAGACCTTCGGTAAGAAGAAGTCCGCTACTGCTGTTGCCCACGTCAAGGAGGGTAAGGGTCTAATCAAGGTCAACGGTGCTCCAATCACCCTTGTTGAGCCAGAGATCTTGAGATTCAAGGTTTACGAGCCATTGATCTTGGTTGGTTTGGACAAGTTCGCCAACGTTGACATCAGAGTTAGAGTTACCGGTGGTGGTCACGTCTCTCAAGTCTACGCCATCAGACAAGCCATTGCTAAGGGTTTGGTCGCTTACCACCAAAAGTTTGTTGACGAGCAATCCAAGAACGAGTTGAAGAAGGCCTTTGTCGCCTACGACAGAACTTTGTTGATCGCCGATGCCAGACAACCAGAGCCAAAGAAGTTCGGTGGTCGTGGTGCCAGATCCAGATTCCAAAAATCTTACCGTTAATATCTTTCATCATTTATCAACAACTTTGTTTTATGTACAGTGCTATTTTTTTGACTCTATATAAACTAATATAAAAGGCTTAGGGATATGATTGTAGATCCTTCTTTGTAACTTCCTTGCCTACTAGGATGTGAGATAAGCGGAACTGGAACTGATACCAATGGAGATGGAGACTAACGGAACCTAGGTCTGAAGGAGCCTTCAGCTAATCTGATGACTAAGCAGAACGCGTGTCAGGCCAAATTGTTTCTACGCGTCTCTTAAACAAAACAATACACTCCAAAGCCACAGGCTTCGTTTAACCCACATTTAGAGGGCCTACCGCTGAATAACCATGCTTGCAATAAATACGGTGCCAATCTCTACGACTCTCACTCCACAAGTCGCTTCCGAAGCTTCCCATGTTCAAATCAAGAGAGAATACCCAAGTCAAGATACACAGGATATCCTGAAGCTCTCACAGCCCCTATTGTTCAATGACCGAGATGTGCAAGAAGGAAGCGCCTCGTCATCTCATAGTTCTCTGTCTACGACGAGTCTCTTGAACCTATCTGAGATCGATGGAATCAGCGGTGAACCTGCGAGTGAGTCGTCACAGGAGTATATTGACAGCTTGATAAAGGAGGTGGATGAGGCCCTGACAGAGGACCTGGGTAGTGACCTTGCTGTTCTTCTGAAGAAATTGACATACTCTTTGGCGAAAACCAAGCATATGGCCAACTCCTATAAGATCAAGGCAGAGTTGTTGTCCATATCTTCCAAGGACGCTGATATGCGGTATGAAGTTGAAAATGATCTCATTAAAAGGGAGGTGGAGAGTCTGAAGAGTCAAGGAGCGAACCTCACCTATCTTCTGAACAAGACTAATAAGCAAAAGCTTGTGTTAAAGAAGTACAAAAATGAAATCCAGAACAAAAATAGAGAAATACTAGATTTGAGCGGGAAGTTGAGCATACTCTCTGCAGGAAGGAAAAGAAAACTGTTCAGATCAAATACTTCCATTGAGATGGACGGCAAAGGGAATATGTTAGATACATTAGGAATGTTGGCGTCCCAAGTTCTGACAGAGGAGGAGCAAAACAGTCGCAAGAGGTGATTTACGAATACGAAGTACAATACGAGTCTTCAACATTATGATAAAGTTTGGTTTGAAATATACATGTTATACAAAAAGTTGGCACCAGAGTAGCTCAACCATCTATCTGCCTTCAATAAATATGAAGTTGTGTATTGTAAATAAATAATGGTCAATAAATAAGGAATAAATAAGGCGAATAAATAATCAGAAAGCACTATGATGACTCGGATGGCAAGTCAGCAGAAATATCACCAATCAACGTAGGTTGCTTTCTCAACTGCAACCCACTCAGCTTGTCGTACTCGCCAGAGATGATTCTCTCAATAATTAAGTTGTCACGTTCTCTAATCTCAGATAAGGTCTTGCCCTCGTTGTTCAACTTCGCCAAAGCATCTTCGGCAGAATCAGTCTCTTCAAGAGCTCTCAATTTCAATTCTCTCTCGGCCCATTCGTCAATGCCCTCTTCATCCTTGAACAAGTGGACACCAACCAGGATAATCAACCCTGGGACAAGGCCATAGTAACTCAACTTTTCCCAGCCCTCCTCGTTGCCCTTTCTGACCACCCTCCAGTCGATCTTACCGCTCGCCTCCTCGTATGGTACCTTGTCGATGATATCGCTACTGGCACCATTCTCTAAACTAGGAAGCAATCTCTGTAAATCGGCATAGTTCTGAGAGTAGAGTTTAGCCTGGCTGTCGCTCATAGTCAGCCACTTGAAGAGACCAACGTCACGTTTGGTGGCAAGTAGCGAGAGCTGAGCAATACGGTGGAGCTCCATATCTGAAGGTTGACGAGGTGAGCCATCTGGGTTCTGGTAAATCTTGGATGCTGGTGGAAGGGAGTCAATCAGGTAGCGAATGTCTTCCTCGACGCGTGGCTTATAGGCACCAGTAACAGCGGAGCTGTGGAAGTGGCTGCGGTTGGCAGTGGCTGCCATCCTCTTGAGAGCAGCAGGTGCAAAAAGGGAGCGCAACATTGTGTTTTTGAGGTTGTTCTTTGATGTTTTGGTTTAGTGGAGAGAGAGTCGAATCCCTTTTTTCTCTTTTCCACTTTCTCCATTTCGAGATGGTGGTCGGAACTTTACACTCAACAACTAACCTCGAGAATGGACGAGACCAAAATATTCTATTAAATAACACTCTGATGTTTTGAGTGGTGAAGTACCTCAACGTCCTCTTCTCCTGTTTCATCATTCTGAGCACTGCTGCTGTCTAGTACGTGCGCATCCAGTCTTTGAAACTGCTGTTCGTCCAGTTTCGTATAAACAGATGAACCGTTGAGGGTCAGTTCATGTAATTGAATGGCATCGACTCTCTCATTGTGATCATGGTCCACCAGTGGGCCATGGAAGTTCATTTTCCCCCATACAAACCACAGTATTGTCACCACTAAAGCAAAAAATCCAAACACCAGTGAAGCATAGTTCATACTTCTTCCAGTGACTGGTAGCTTTGGAGGCATACTTAGGACAAAAATCGTAAACAACAACCACCCAGCACTGATCGTATTAATAATGAAACCGACATACTTCAGCTTGAAAACGGCTCCTCTAACTTTTCGACGACCCCCCAGCATTGATGATACAATCGGTATCAATGAGGCTGTGCACAACGAGATAACTGCAGCACCAACAAAGGCATTGAAGGCAGCAGTGGATACAAGAGATAGCAATCCCAGTGCATATGATACCCCCATTGAAAGTAGCACAGAATATTTAGGAACATTTGAGACGGAGTCTGAGTGGACATAAGTCCACAATTCACCCATTGGTAATGCACCATCTCTCGCCATGGAAAACACAGCTCTTGATGATGTAGTTATGGAACTAATACCAGAAAACACTAGGTTACCAATGACCAAAATAACCAAAAAGAACGAAACCAGTGTTGAGTTGGTGGCGAGTTTGAAGATCAGAATGATGGGCATAATGCCATGGTTCTGGTCCACAAGAAGGTCAATGTCTGGCAACACTGCAAGAATAGGAATTAAGAAAATAAATCCAGAAAAGCCTGAAAGAAGAACTGAAATGACAATTCCTCTGGGAACGTTCTTCTCTGCGTCCTTCACTTCTTCAGAAACCGCAGGTAATAAACCAAATCCTTGCATCATGAAGTTAGCCTGTTGAAATCCAATGATGAACGCCATTGATGGAGTCCAGCCAGATCTTGAATTGTCAAAATGTGTAAAGATGTATTTCATGCTGTGATACTCCCTGGCAAATATTAGGAGAAGAATGTCTATAAGTAGAATAGCATAGATGATCCAATAGACACAAATCTTGTTGATCAGTTCCAGATGCCTGCTGAAAAAAAGATTCACAACACCACAAACCGTCACCACCAAATAGAACACCAGCATATTTATCACTGAGTTGATCTCGTAATCGGAGTCTACCAGTCCAAAGACTGACAACACAAACGTCGCCCCTGCAAATGTGATACTCACACTCATGGTCCAATTCCCAATCAAGAGGAAAAAGCCAGTAAACCAAGAGCATATCAGACTATATTTTGGTTTCGCTATAATGGCAGCACCTCCATGAAGCTCAATAGGGTACTTGGAAGATATTTCAGCTAGTGATAAAGCACAGCATATAGAGAAGAGGTACACTATGATGTACCCAAACATTATCGTCGCGGGTCCTCCATCCACCAGTGCATTCCGCATGGTAGTCCCTAAGCTCAGCGGTGCAGACATCAGTCCAAATCCTAGGCCTATCACAGAGGTGATAGTTAGGTTTTTGCTCAGATTCTGTTCATACTTGAAATGCTCTGTGCGAACATCATGATCAACCATATCATTCTCAATGGTCTCTGAAATATGGTTTATGAGCCTATTAGTGAGCGAGTGCTCACTATATGTACTCTGCTCAGAATGTCTGTGTGACATCGTCCGTGGAACACCCTTGGTGTAGGTGGCTTGTTTTTATCTATTGAATACCAGAGATGACTTGAACCGGTGTACTTCGGAGATATCTCAAAGAAGAATTTCCGTCCATATATTAAACCGGGTAATGTTCCTCAGAAGGAGTATCTCTCCAGATCGCTACACATGTTGTCAGTACTACAAGCTGTTATCAGACTGAAAAGGGCAGAAATTAGTGGCCTCTGACATAAGTCTCGGCGAATCTCTTCAAAGAATGCTCCTTGGATGTGATGTACTCGTGATCTGGCTTAGATGGGTCAAAATCAGCTGGTCTCGCATCATAGACCATCTTGGAAGGAATTGGGCTCAATCTCACTTCGTTCTCAGCATCAAAGAAGAAAACAATAGAATATCTGTCCTCGCCGTCAGTTGGTAGTTTGACTCTGTGCAAAGTAGATTTCAGAATGTTATTGGTCCATTGAGACAACTGGTCAGCAATGTTGACGACAATTGGGGCAGCTTTTCCTTGTTTGATGTACTCTGGATTTGGAGATGGAATGTGAGGAATTGGCTTCCACTGGTTAGTCATATCAAGTAACTCTAAACCTTCCTCGCCCTTCTGCTGGAATAGCAGGGTGACCGAGCCATAGTCAGTGTGAGCCCCTGCTCTGATGGCTTGGTCGGCGTCTAGCTTCGAAGTGGCTGGGTAGTGCAGCATTCTCATGGAGGTCATGGATGAGCCCTCTGGTCTGTGTCTATCACTGAACCAGTTCTTTCCACCCTTGGCTTCGTCAATCTTTAAACCCATTGCTAATAGGCCCAAAATTCTCGTACCAAGAGTAAACATCTTCAAGGCCATCTTGCGAATAAACTCGTAGTTCTCCGTATCATACGCAAACATCTCTGGTAGCTGCTCCCTCTTAAAGTCGCCAGTGACAAAGTTGAACAGACCAAAGTTGAAGGCCTCCTTTGGATCACCTTTGGTTTGTAACTCGGGGTCCAGGTTCTCTTGGTTGAAAGTTGTGTAACCACAGTCATCGCTATCGATCGCAAAGGATTCTTTGTATGCTTTATCTAACTGGAAGAACTGCTTGGAAAGTTCAAAATAGTGGTCAACTTCTTCTTGAGTAAAGTCATGGCCATCAACGAAAAGGAAACCTTGAGTATGGAAGCCTTCAAGTATCTGGTCAGAGGTGGGTTGGTCTAGGGAAGAGATATCAACAATCTTCAAAGGGTTTTCAATAGTCATCTTGAGAAAATGAAAGATTTGAGAGCTTGAGGATATAGAGCAGTTTTCGCAATGGGGAATTGATCAGTAATTGGAACTGTACTTAATCGGCTGGAAGCTCTTATCAATTGTTCAAGAAGTACAACGAGTTTCTTATCGCGAAACTTGTGTGTGAGTCTTAAAAAAGCGTAAACAACCCCAGTTGTTTGTCATTTGATTGGTGGACCATGTTACATGTACGCTCTGTCGCCTTTAAACTTATGCAGTGATATCTTTACATTTAGGCAGGGCGAAGGGGGCACAGAGTGAGACGATTACCATGGTTGCAGATCCTATTAGTGAACATATCTGTTTTTAGTACATTTGTCAATGGAACTGTGCCATATAATCTCCTTCAAAATCTGATTGATCAACAAGACTGGGAGTTTTCAAGTCATAGTTCTTCTGGGTTCTTGACATCGACCAGCGTCTTGACAGGCTATATTCTACATTGAAAGACTAAATCCTCCGTCTCCTTCTCTCAGCAGCCACTGTTTCCAACAGACCACCATGTTGCCAGTCAGGTGACATACTGTAATAATGAGCACACTTAGACACTCACAGCGTAATTTTTATCACACTCTCGAGACTTTCAAAAAGTTCAGAAATGGACGAATAACAAACAACACCACGCCTTCTCCAGTCAATTAAACATCACAAAATGTCCCACGAAGGTGAAGAAGAACTCCTCGAATACTCCGAACCAGAAGACAACCTGGTCACTGAGCCAACAGCCACTGAATCTGCTGCTAAGGATGGTGACGACAAAAAGGGCTCCTATGTGGGTGTCCATTCAACTGGTTTCAAGGATTTCCTATTGAAGCCTGAATTGTCCCGTGCCATTGTCGATTGTGGTTTCGAGCATCCTTCTGAAGGTTAGTACCATCACACATTTATACGTACTTGTGGTGTGCTAAAAGTCTGCTTTTGACGTTTTCCTGCCCTGTCTGAAGTTATAAAAATGCTGTTGGTGTCAGTTCCTGGTGTCCTTTGTTTTACACAAAACAACCACTTATTTGTTATTACTTGCACATACACTAGGACTGCATAATGTCCTCCTTGCCATTGCATTAAACCTTCCCCCCGTCATTTTTATAACGTTCAATCACCCAGAGAACTTCCCAAAACCTGTAACTTTTGGCACACCACGAGGATATCACCACGCGTTTTTGTTTCCAATATTAACCAACCCTAAATAGTTCAGCAAGTCTGTATCCCACAATCTATCCACGGTACTGATGTTCTGTGTCAGGCCAAGTCTGGTTTAGGTAAGACTGCTGTCTTTGTTTTGTCCACTTTGCAACAATTGGACCCTGTTCCAGGTGAAGTCTCTACTGTTGTGGTTTGTCACACCAGAGAGTTGGCCTACCAAATTCGTAACGAGTACCAGAGATTCTCTAAGTACATGCCAGAGGTCAAGACTGCCGTCTTCTACGGTGGTACTCCAATAAAGAAGGATGCCGAGTTGTTGGCCAACAAGGACACTACTCCCCACATTATCGTTGCCACTCCAGGTAGACTAAACGCATTGTTGAGAGATAAGTATCTACGTTTGAACAATGTCAAGAACTTTGTTATTGATGAGTGTGACAAGGTCTTGGAGGCTGTTGATATGAGAAGGGATGTCCAGGAGATTTTTAGAGCCACCCCTCACGAAAAGCAAGTGATGTTCTTCTCTGCTACCTTGTCCCAAGAGATCAGACCAATTTGTAAGAAGTTTTTGCAAAACCCACTGGAAATTTATGTTGATGATGAGGCCAAGTTGACCTTGCACGGTTTGCAACAGTACTACATCAAGTTGTCCGAAAAAGAGAAGAACAGACGCCTTGCTGAGCTGTTGGACTCTTTGGAATTCAACCAAGTTATCATCTTTGTCAAGTCGACAGCCCGTGCCGATGAGTTGAACAGAATCTTGAACGCTTCTAACTTCCCTTCTATTGCGATTCACTCGGGTATCCCACAAGAGGAGAGAATTGCCCGTTACAAGTCTTTCAAGGACTTCCAAAAGAGAATCTGTGTTTGTACTGATGTCTTTGGTAGAGGTATTGATATTGAGAGAATCAACTTGGCCATCAACTATGATTTGCCAAACGAGGATGACCAATACTTGCACAGAGTTGGTAGAGCTGGTAGATTTGGTACTAAGGGTTTGGCCATCTCCTTTGTTTCCACTGAGGATGACGAAAAGGTGTTGGCTAAGATTCAAGAGAGATTCGATGTCAAGATTGCTGAGTTCCCAGAAGGTGGTGTTGACCCATCTACTTACATGAACACTTAGGTTAGGTGTCCATAATTTTCTGAAGTTCGTTGGTTTTTTATCCACACGTCTGTCGATTTATGTATTTTGAAGTTTGTCTGAAGATAATCTGTAGTCTGCTCCTCCTTTCTCTATATCCCCCTCTTTCCCTCTCCCTTTCTCTGTTTCTCTCTTTCCCGTTTCCCATCTCTATGTTCACTGTTCTCCTGTATGAAGGGTTATGTAATTCGGTCCGTGCCACAACACGGTAAACAAAAAATTCCTATATTCAAATGAACGTAAACATTTGCATTCATATCCCAATCAGTCGCCGCCATGGATGAAGATCTATACGATGAGTATGTATCCAGTAGCTGATAACTGCCATGTTTTTCTCTAACAATTATAACAGATTTGGTAACGTCATTGGCGATCCTTTAGACTCAGATGCTGAGTCTGAGGATTCTTTCCAACCACTAGAAGAGCCTACCCAAGAAGACGTGGAAGGGTTGGACGGCACTGAAGAAACTCGTGTTATAATACAAGAAGACAAGAGGCACTACCTTTCTCTAGCAGAAACATTTGGACCGGGTGTGGAAACTATTGTCCAGGAATATGACAATCAAGACATCAGTATTCCCTTAGTTCAACCAGATGATGAAAAACATTCTACTGCGGTTGAGGATTTCAAAGCTCCAAGAACCACGTACTCTAAGGACTATATGGTTGATCTGCTCAAGATACCATCAAAGGTTCGCAATGTGTCACTCGTTGGTGGTCTAAACTCAGGAAAGACTTCGTTCCTAGATTTGCTGGTTCTGGAAACACACCAATTGAGACACATTAGCAGCAACAAGCAACCAAGATACACAGATAACACAAAGCTAGAAATTGAGAGAGGTATCACGCTAAAATGTTCAACGATGACATTATTGTTGCAAAATCTGTCCAAGAACTCTACCATCTGTAACATCATTGACACACCTGGTCATTCTAACTTTCTCGATGAGGTTGCAGTTGCCCATAGAGCCTCAGACATATCGGCTGTAGTGGTAGATGTTGTTGAAGGTGTTACTCTAGGGTGCAAGAAGGTAATTGACAGTGCCATTTTGAACAACTTGCAAATTGTTCTCGTAATCAACAAGATTGACAGACTGATATTAGAGTTGAAATTGCCTGTGTTGGATGCATTCTACAAGATAAGGAATGTCATTGATGAGTTCAATACATATGTCCAAGAAAACCAGTTTATCAGCGACTACGATTACGAAGATGCTGTTTTTTCCCCGGAGTTGAACAATGTGTTATTTGCATCTGCTCATCTCCAATTTGCTTTCAGCCTGAGATCTTTTGCCAAGTTGTACTATGAGAGATATGGGATTCATGATACGAATATTGACTTGTTTTCAAAGCGATTATGGGGCAACATTTATTATGATGAAAGTTCAAATAGATTCAACAATAATACCAATGGCAAGAGGTCCTTTGTCCATTTCATTCTGGAACCAATTTACAAAGTTGTTACGCAAACCCTTACAAAGGATATCAAAGATCTTCAAACAGTTTTACATGATAACTTCGGATTTGTTTTACCCAAGAAACTGGCCACTACAACAACAAACCCTCAAGTCATTCTCAAAGAAACGTTCAAACTAATTTTCGGCGATGTCTCCAATTCGTTCGTTGATATCTTGCAAAATCTCAATTCACCAGAGGACCATACTCAGGGTAATCTTTTGATGCATAGAGCAAATACCAGTTCTATATCAGATGCTCTTTCAAAGCCATCTGGTGAAGGTCCATTAATTGCCAGCATAGTGAAGATGATTGATGGAGACCTAGCTCTGGTGAGAGTCAACTCTGGTACTCTAACCAGGTCAATGAAAGTTAAGATACTAGGAGAAAACTATCTTGATGATGATGACGACTTTAAGCTCCAAAGGGTCGATGAACTCTATCTCTCATGCGGCCGATACAAGATCCCTATCAACTCGGCTTCTGTGGGGGCTTTAGTTTTGATAGGAAGAGTGGAGAACATTTCCAAATCAGGGACCATTTTCAGCGATGAGAATGGCTTCGAAACTTTTTCGGTTTTCGAGCCAATCGATTATCTTATCCAGCCTGTTTTCAAGATTATCATTGAACCAAGTGTTCCCTCAGAATTGCCAAAACTGCTTGAAGGATTGAGATCTATTAACAGGGTGTACCCAGGTGTTGAAATCAAAGTCGAAGAAAGTGGTGAACATGTAATATTTGGTTCAGGTGAACTGTACTTAGACTGCTTGTTGTATGATCTAAGATACCAAACAAAAATTGACATAAAAGTGAGCGACCCCATAACCAAGTTCTCTGAAACTGTCTTGGATCAATCTTTTACCAAGTTCTCTATCAAGTCAACAAATGAACAGAACTCAATTACGATTCTTGCAGAGCCTTTGGATGATATCCTTGCAAAAGATGTTGAAAGTGGTAAGATCAAGGTTCAGGCTGGTAAACGGATTAACAAGGTCCTCCGTGAGAAATACGGTTGGGATTCGTTGGAGGCCAGATCTCTTTGGGCCTTTGGGCCTTCTGATAACGGTCCAAACGTACTTCTTGATGACACCATTCCTGATGAACAGAATCAAGTTGATTTACTGAAAACTGTCAAAGAGTCTATTATTCAAGGTTTCCAATGGAGTGGCCGTGAAGGCCCATTGGCAAATGAACCCCTCAGAAACATCAAGTTTAAGGTGATTGACTTCCACCTGTCTCAGAACCCACTGCATAGAAGCAATGCACAGATCATTCCAATGGTTCGAAAAGCATGTTACGCAGCTATCTTAATATCCACACCAAAGCTAATGGAGCCAGTCTACACATTTGAGATATTGACAAAATCTACTAAATCGATCAGCCTGATTGATAAGGTGTTGGATAGAAGAAGGGGTGCCATTTTGAAAGAAGAACCAGTTGGTGGGTGCCAATTGTACAGAATTCGAGGTATGATCCCTGTTATTGACTCAATCGGGTTTGAGACTGACATCAGGGTGCTCACTCAGGGCGACGCCCTTGTGTCGTTCTTCTTTCATAAGTGGGCGGTTGTTCCTGGTGATCCTCTCGACAAGGATTTGGTTATTCCAAAGTTGAGACCGGCATCTATCAGCAGTCTTGCAAGAGATTTCGTTGTCAAAACAAGAAAGAGAAAGGGATTGATTGGGGAACCAAATTTATCCAAGTACATTGACCAAGAGTTGATTGATTCCTTAAAGGGGCTAGGACTGTTAGAATAGTAAATAAAAATTCCATTTTGTACTATACATCTCATGACATTCTTAGATCTATCTTCTGTTGTTACGTCTGCTCTTTCCTGGACGATTGGACTTGCCCTTCATCTTAGAAGAATTGAAGCCAGACACATCAGCGGAGGAGTCTGCGTCATTCTTTCTCTTAAATCTCTTCATACCACCAGACCCGTACTTGGCATTTTTAGCAGCTCTCTTACCATTTGGCTTTTGTCTCTTCTCCTTTCTCTCCTCCTTGTCAGCAGCAGCTTCTTCGATAGCAATATCGAAAGCATCACCAGTAATTTCATCATTCTGTCTCTTTCTCTTCAATGACTTGATCTTATCCAGAGTCTCTCTCTTCTCCTTTTGACGGGCTTGCAATGTTTGATTCTGCACTTGCTTACCAAACTTCTTTAAGTCCCTCTGTCTTCTAGCATCAACGGCTGCCTTTTTCTCAGAAGCCTCCTTAACCAGTTTCTGTTTCAATTTATCCATGTGCTCATCGGATTTGATCATTTCCGCAAAGTAGTCTTGAGGTCTTGTGAATGGAACCTTCAACTTCAACAGATTCGCACGACCTATCAAGGTAGCGTTGAAAGCCTGTTTGTAAAATGCAAGTTCACGTTCAGTGTCATCGTAAATATCCTTGATCTGGGGCTCAACTGGTTCAGAAGATGTAATTGACTGGTGTTCTTGGAATGTGTACTTCTTCCATGGAAGTTGAATGCGCTCTAGAGAATTTTTGATTGCAGACACGTTATTGACGGTGAGTTTAGTGTGTGGAACAACATCGGCATCAGAATCGAGCTCGACATCTGATAGTGGAATGTCCTCTTCTTCCTCTTCCTCCTCTTCCTCTTCTTCTTGCTCATCCTCTTCTTCCTCTTCCTCTTGTTCGTCATCATCATCATCCCCTTCCAATTCATCCTCTAGGTCCTCTTCACTATCACTTCTAGCAAGCTTCTCTAAATCTAGAAGGTACTCCTCCATCTCTGAATCATCAACAATTGGAATCTCGGTGTTCTCTTCTTCGTCGCCTTTAGCGGCAGCTTTGGCAGCAACCTTTTGCGCCTTTCTCTGCTTTCTCAGCTCCTTTCTGGATAAGGCATGGCTTTCATATACTTCTAGTGTCTCCTCTTCATCTTCTCTGTCCTCTTCGTCCTCATTCTTAGCTTCAGCAGTCTCCTTGGCTATCAAGTCTTCCTTTGTCACAATCTGAGGAGAATCACTCTTGACCTGTTCTTGTGCGGCTTTGGCCTTGGCGTTCTGCTGCTTCACGTGTTGATCTAAAACCTTCTTGTTGTGCAAGGATTCCTTCAATTTACCCTTACCCATCTTGACACAATATAAGATCTGTCCTAGAAGTATTCGACCAGACGGCTCTCCCTTTTGAAAATTTTAGAAGGAAAAATTTTGGCGATGAGCCCCCGGAAATTGTGTCTGGCGGGTAACCCCGGATCTCGTTTAGAAATTCACCACTCATCAACGAAAAAATGGCGCAGAGCTCACTCCAACTCTTCCCAACCACCTTATCACGTCGAACTATTGATAGCTAGAGATGTCGGACAAGGTTGCCAAAAGAGAGAAGTTCCTTAGCGTCTTTCCTGAACTCGTGGAAGAGCTGAATGACCTGCTCAAGGAGTACGGTATGCCTCAAGATGCAATTACTTGGTTCACTGACAACTTGAACTACAACACACCAGGTGGTAAATTGAACAGAGGAATCTCTGTTGTCGACACGTATATCACATTGAAGGGGCTCGCATCCATTGATGACTTGTCCAAGGAGGAATACAAGAAGATTTCGATCTTGGGTTGGTCCATTGAACTCCTTCAAGCTTACTTCCTAGTTGCTGACGACATGATGGACAAGTCCATCACCAGAAGGGGCCAGCCATGTTGGTACAAAAATGAGAAGATCGGTAACATTGCGATTAATGATGCTTTCATGCTAGAAGGTGCAATTTATATCTTGCTGAAAAAATACTTCAAGGGCGAGTCCTACTACGTTGATTTATTGGAGCTATTTCATGATGTCACTTTCCAAACCGAAATTGGTCAACTCTTGGACTTGATTACTGCTCCAGAGGAGTCTGTCGATTTGTCAAAGTTCTCCTTGAAGAAACACTCTTTGATTGTCATCTATAAGACTGCATACTACTCATTCTACTTGCCAGTTGCCCTTGCTATGTACGCTGCTGGTGCCAATGATGAGAGGGATTTGAAGCAGGCCCATGATGTCTTGATTCCATTGGGTGAATACTTCCAAGTTCAAGATGATTTCCTAGACTGTTATGGTAAGCCAGAAGATATTGGTAAAATCGGAACTGACATCCAAGACAACAAATGCAGTTGGGTGATCAATGTTGCTTTACAAAAGGTCAACAGCGACCAGAGAAAAGTATTGGATGAGAACTATGGTATCAAGGATAACGCCAAGGAGAAGGTGGTTAAGGAACTGCTCAATGAGTTGGGAATTGAGAAGACCTACCACGAGTACGAAGAGAAGATTGCTAGTGAATTGAGGGAGAAGATCGCTAATGTCGATGAATCCAGGGGATTCAAGAAAGATGTTTTGACTCAATTCCTCAACAAGATTTACAAGCGCCAGAAATAGAAGATGTATCTCCAAATAAAAATAGATTGCTTTGTTCCTTGAAAACTTTGTACATTGTAGATAAAAGTGTATTTAAAAAGCCCCTGGTTCTGACAACCAGTTCTGATGAAAAGATGAATATAATATAGAAATCTGCTGTTTGATCCCTAATGTGTTTTGTGGTTGGTCATGATGATTCGTTCAACATTTAAACATTGACTCTCTCCAATTCTTCTCTACCAGCCTTGGTGTACAAGAACTCGTTGTAGTCTCTGGCTTGAACCCACCATTCCCAGACTAGGACACCTGGAACAATGAGGAAAAAAGCTTGGTTTCTAACTCTTCTGAAGACGTTGAAAACAGCGTTGTGAGCAGAACCCTTCAATGGTCTTTGAGCAAATGGAGAGACAGCGTAAGTGGTGACACCCTTTTGGGTAGGGGAGCCCAAAGAACCCCACCAGCCCATATATGTCTTTGCAGAAGGAGCACCGGCCATTTTGATGATGTGATGTGTTTAAGGATCGTGGTTCAATATTGGAGGCCGTGATTTTTCAATTTTTTTACTTGTTTTTTGAATGAAATTATATTTCAGAGTTTGTAATTGGCTGAATCTTGGAACCAATTCCGAGCATTTACCCATGTGATTGCACATGGTATGAGATCTATGTTACCTCGGAAATATGAGAGAGACACAAAACAAAAGCTTTACTCCTCTCCTTATTATTAAGAGTATCAAAGCAACTTCTTCAATTGTCTCAATCCATGCCCTCTAGCTCTGGATCTCAAAATTATTTGGGAAAGGACCCACACTCGCAGCTGGTATCTCTATCTTCACGGCAGTCTGGCGGTTCCCTTCTTGGGCAGATTAGTGAAGCAGGTTCCCAAAGAAATAGTGGGGACCCAACAGACACAGAAGACCTTTTGAAAGATGATGACCTCGGTTTAGAATTTACTCCAGAGCATACTGTCACCCCAAAGATTCCCCTAAAGACCCAACTGCCACCTATTTTGGTTGACTCGCCGGCAAATAAGGCAAGGAATGCGAAACCCTACGAGCTCCAGAACAATCCACTAAGTGATGTCCATTCTAATTCTAGATTGCACAGAATCTACTCCGAGACTGAGACATCCAACTTTGACTCCATAAATGGCCGGAGAATGTTTGATGATGATCGTTACAGACCTCACAAGATCAAAAATGATCAATCCCCAATCCCCAACAGGAATTTCTCCACAACCAAATTGAGTTTTCCATCACGAAGCTTTTCACAGCAATACAAGGGACCTCAGCCGCTGAAAAGATCACACGATGCTATGATAAATGATGCTATAGGGATGGAAGATGAGTACATTCCTAACCTTGACTTTAGTTCCATGGTCCAGAAGTGGGCCAACGACAGTCAAATCGATCTCTCCAAAGGATATGAGAGCTCCTTTGATTCCTCATTCAACGAAAGCGGGCCTTCATCCGCTACGGCATCTCTTACATCCACCCCAATGGGCCCATTGCATGCCCAAGTTAAACCGGTTTCTGTCCCTGTTCCCAAGAAAGATCACTTCAAGACCGACCTCACTAGCGAAGAGGAAGAGTTGATTTCAAAGCTACCAGAAAATTTCGTTGATCTACCCTTCTCCATACGACGCAGAATGTTGATTGATTTAGCTCCTGACGGAAACACAGATGCTTTCCAGAAAGTGGTGAAGAAGAAGTTTAAGAGAAAGCCTTCAAATTCTCCTGCAATGAAGTTCTTGAACAGTTTTAACGAAAGGTCTTTTAAGCAGTCGGATGGGGGACAAGTGATTTTGAATCATAGAGTAGGAAGTATCATAGGTGGTGGAGCTTGGGGTCTGGTCAGAGAAGGATACTCAATAATCAACAATGAGGTCAATGCAATCAAGATCATTCATACCAAGACACCAGCGGTCAAGCGTTTCTTCAGAAACGAAGTTGCAGTATGGCAAGAAATGCGCCATTCGAACATCTTGCCCTTGTTGAATATTGAAGAAGCCCCAAGGTGCATCTACTGTCTAACTATACGAGCTAATGGGGGTACCTTGTATGACCTGGTCTCCAAATGGGGAATGTTCAACGCCTCTACCTCTCCCTTCAACAGGCTAGAGATGACAAGGAGCTATGTTCTTCAAATTATTCCTGCCTTACAGTACATGCACTCAAGGGGTTATGTTCACGGTGATGTGAAATTGGAAAATGTTCTATTACACAATGATTCAAATGGAACAAAAGTTTACCTTTGTGACTTTGGGATGAGTTTAAAATTCAAGGATATTCCTATTGATATCAATGAAGATGTGCATCTCTCAAATATGGCAGCGGTAAAGAGAAGACCATCCATCCCAAGATCTTCATCTGGAACAAAAGTGCTGCACAATAGATCTACTTCACTACAAAAACTTGTCATTGACAAAAGGAAGACGCATGATGATACCAGGCTATCTCTCCATTCTCTGACACCAATAGCACCATCAGAACAGGTAGCTCCTGTCTTCAATTCGAAGTTTGAATTTGAGTGTCGGGACAAGAATGAGAATGATAAGGACGACCCAAATATTCCACACTCGCATATTGGTTCTCTACCGTATGCTGCACCAGAGCTCTTAGAGAGTTCACCTGTTCCATTGGGCCCTTCTGCAGATATATGGGCGTTTGGTGTTCTCCTCTACACGATGGTTGTGGGCAAGCTCCCTTTCCAACATCAGTATGAACCAAGATTACGAGCCATGATATCAGCAGGAAGGTACGACAGTGAGGAGTTACAGGTTGCAACTAAGGGAGACTTCAACCTGATCAAGGCTGTTCAGGGGTGCTTGGTCACTGATTTGACCCAAAGATTGAACTTTGAACAGATTCTTGAACTTATAACAGCTTCGTTGTGTAAACAGTTGAACTTCGAATGACCACGCTTTTGTTGCTCAAACCCGCTGGATATGTACTTTCATGGACTATACATAGTTAATGTTAATGAATAATGAGCATAACTTTAGGTAGTCATTGGACTTCGAAAGAAGATCCTTGATGTAACGGTTATGGTGAAGGGGCATTGAGCTTCTTTGGTAGGTATTGGAGCTTCTCCAAAAAATGAAAACTCCAACAACAAAAAGGTCGTACCCGGATTCGAACCGGGGTTGTCCGGATCAAAACCGAAAGTGATGACCACTACACTATACAACCAATTTACGTGCTATAAATAGTTGCTGTGTAAATCATTGTGAAGTTCATTTCTTCTTCATTCACCTCACCTATACAAGTATCCCTCAGGGTAAATCTTCCCCACCTCAATATTCTCCATGATCCATGAATGCTAGCAGTTCCTTCCATGTAGATCTTGAGCCTTTTAGAAAGTCTTATATTCCCTTGACACCGGAGTTCTTTCAATATGCTCGCTGAAAGCCTCATTAGCTATCACCTCACCAAAGCTGGATAACGATTCTCGATGTTTATGGAATGCACCCCATAGCATACTGAGTTAACCTTAAAATGAGGGTCTATTGAATATATGGTACATTGGCAACTTTATTCAAACTGATTACCACTTACTAGATACTGAACTTAACAATTTGAATGGGGTGTACCAATTATTACACGCGCTGGATGTGTAAATGTTTAGATAGAGGAGTATCTGTGTCTGTGTATGCTGTCGGGGCAACTCCGTCGGACTTATGTAAAGCTGTTCTTAAAAATACTATTTTTCAGAAAAACCCGCAGCCGCCTCTGTAATTTATCTCATGTATAATAATCAATTTTATAGATTAAATCAAGGAGGAATGACCAAGCGAATACAGGCCGGAAATAGCCCATCTTTTAATCAACATTCCTAATTCGGACATCAGCTTCTAAACACCTCATAGTCCTTGCTTGAGCGATAGACAAAACCAATACATTACGCATACAGAGTAGATCAAAATCTCACACTGTTCTATGCGATGACGAGGATAACTCGTAGCTGGAACACAATTAAAGTTTTTTAGAATCTCTGCAGGAAAATTCGGCTGACAGTGCGCTGTGGTAGCTACCACAGTTAATATGTAACAAACTGCAATTGAATACGAGGATTGAAAGTGGATTCTATTAATTTAGGGATATGTACACTGCACTGTGCCTTGAAAAAGAACGATGCCAAATTCTGATCTACTGGCAGTCTGAGTGGACAAAACAAGGGTTCATATTGCACCAAGTGACAGAACACAAGTCAGAATTGGGTAATACTTTTTCTCTGAACTTCTTTATTACGAATTAACAAACCCCGACTTCAGGAGATCCGCTGCACTAGGCCTGATTTTGGGGTTCCAAACTAAACCAGAGTGAATAAAACTGGAAAACTCAAGATCCTCTATTCCTAGTTTCTTGTGAGTCTGAGAGTGAACTGATAGAGCGTTTGGAGACGACCCATAGGCTTTTAATCTTCCCAACCTGTCAAAGCTGGAGAAGATAGGGGCGCTCTTATCCAGAAATGTTGAACTTCCACCCTTGTTAACAGAGCCATGTTCCAATAAATCATCCCTCAGATCCAAGATTGTTCGGTGAGAGGGCTGACCAAGAAGCCGCACCATTGACTGGTACAGTTGAAGTTCATTCTTTGCAGGGAAAAGTGGCCCACCAGAATACATTTCAAAAATCAGCACCATAAAGGACCAAATATCAATTCTTGTATCATACCTGCAACCCAACAAAACCTCTGGTGCTCTGTAGAATCTAGACTGAATGTAAGGGTAAGTGATTTCATGAACTTGACATGATGACCCAAAGTCAATGATCTTCAAATCAAAGGAATCTGGCTTTATCAGCATGACATTTTCGGGCTTCAAATCAGCGTGGATGATGTTGTGTGCGTGGAGATAGTCCAATGCAGACAGCAGCTGTCTTGACCAAATCTTGATGACAGCAATGTCGAAGCCTTTGTAGTGAACGGACTCCAAGACCTCCAAAAGGTTGACGGCAAGGAGCTCAGTGGTAATGCAAATGTGGGACCTGAAATTGAAGTGTTCATAATACTCCAAGACATGAGCATGCTTTAGCTGCTTCAGAATTTTGATCTCATTGATTGACTGGAGAGACCAATTAACGTCATTCTTCATGATCTTTATACCCACAGTCTTTTTCAGCTTATGATCAGCACACTTGAGAACGTTCCCGAACATACCTTTTCCCAATTTAGCTGTGACTTCATACCTGTAGTTTACATGGTCTTTGACGTTTATGATCAAGTTCTTGTCTTTATCATCAAGCCCAAAGTTTTGGGAGTAATTTGAAGTTGTTCTAGTCTGGGAGGAGGTCACATAGTATATCTCTGGAAATTTCATAACCTCAGTCTTTTCAAAGACGTTCAGATCAATGGAAGGATCGTCCTTCACGTCATCGCAAGTCCTTCGTACAGAGTGATCAAAGTCAGACCCCCTGTCCCATGAATCAAGTAGTGATTTGGTTATTGCATGGGATTTGAGTGATGCGAAGAGTTCATCAGTCGTTCTTACCTTGGAGGTCGTCGATTTATGTTGATGTGTCGATATATTGGAGCTCATTGAATGAGGGATGCTTCTGGACGACGAGGCCTTTGGAACTGATGGTTTCCTAGCTGTCGAGGAAGTGGATAAATCTGCTGTGAGGTTACTAATACCGCTCGAAACAGTACAAGACCTTTTGATAGTTCTATTCTTGGGTAAATGGAGAGTATCGATGTGTGTATGAGCGTTGTGCTTTTGCTTTTCCTTGAGGTTGGCAGTTGAGGACTCATGTCTCAACTGACTGCTTCGAGTTGGCTTAATGGTAGACACAAAAGAGGAATATGACCCACCTTTATCAGCTTCCGAAACAATTCTCTTTTGAGTTCTTGGTATTGGGTGCGTTCGGTTGAGTTCTGGCTTTGAGGGAGATTGAGATGGATCTCTGTGTGATATCGCTGACTTAGTCGCTGACTTCAAACTGAAAGCTGTCGTTGATCTAGTGAGTCTTTCAATAAGTGGGGAGTCATCATAGTAAGTTTTTGTAAGCCTCTTGGAAGTGCTTGTTGAGAAGGCTCTTTTGGTTGGAGACCCTCGTACAGTTGGCGTAGTCTTACTTGGACTCTTGTTTGAAACAACCCTAGATTTGACTAGGAGGGTAGCAGTTTTATCAGTAAGGTTTGATTGAGGGATTGGCACAAGTGGAAGGGCTTCCGAACCTTTCACATGTTTGCGTGAAGATTTGTTGGATTTGGAAGATCTTAGCTTTGGTGAGTAGATAGCTGTGGGGATCTTTACGGAGGAGTCCAATGGGCCAAGCGTTAGATCCTCAATCTGCCTTGATAATGCCCTTAGTGGTACTGACTTTTTGAGTGCACCAGTGCCTGTTTTACTCTTCTCAACGGCGAGTAAGGAGGCATTCATTGCATTGTCGATAGGGGACAAGCTTTTTCTTCTTTTGTTAGGAACAAGAGTTGAAGTTCGAGCAGGGGCTGCCAGTAGATGCTGAGGAACACTTGGAGAGGATGTGATTCTGGGTATTGCTGATGGCTTGAACTTTAGTCCATAGAGCTGCTCATCGAGGGGATGAATTGGTGCTGAGAACTGCCTCGTTTTCACCGGTATTCTTGAGTTGAACGAGGCTAACTTTGCGTACTTGGATTGCAATGATGAATTGAATGAGTCAGATTCGGAACAAGTGAGCTCTACACTTGATATGGAGGCATGGTAACCTTGATCCATAGTGATGGATGGTATGAGGCTTCTTCAGCAATTTGAGGAGGATGCCAGCAGTCGAAATAGACAAGGCCGTGTTTCTAAGTCGAGAAAATGTTTGCAAGTCCTCTCAAAGGGCTTAGATAAGACAAAACACACACTACCAACGACTAACCTGGGACTCGGATTGAATTGTTGTGATTCAGAACGCTTGCTTTTGTTTACATTGACAACATCGAATCGCGAACTTCAACAGTCAAATCAATCAAATGTTCAAAAAAAAAAGTAAACACAAGAACCTCAAACACACTGACCCAGGTGAATATGGCAAAGGACATAGACCAGGTGACCATGGAGAACCTGAATACCCGGGACATCCTTCTACTATCCCAAATACTCGAACAAAACGGTGTAGCCTTCCCAGAGAGCAGCGAATACCCTGCCACACTAGACACCATCCATGAGCAGTACACTACACACCCTGTTTTCCTGCTTTCACACAACGAACTGCATGGCACCCAATTAAAAATCACACCGGAACAACTGGAAGAGATCATTGAGGCTTTGAAGCGACTCCACAGTGACAAAGATGTTGTCCAGATTTGCGAATTTTACTACCAACAGCGAATCAAGGAACTGGAAACCGGAATCCACACCCTCGAAACTCGTTTTGGCGTGCTGAGAGAAGGAGCCGCGGCCCAAAAATGACAGCAAAAAGTGACAGACAAGAGCGACCCCTCTTTTTTAAATGATTTGATGACACCAACAACTGCGGGCAAACAGTTATAAAAACAGTAAAGACATCAACGCTTCAAGACATAACCGCCGCCGCACCATATATCAGAAATGCCAGGTTTAGCCCACAAGAACCACTACTCTTCGCTGTTCCAGTGGTACGCTACTCATAAGTCGCTGATTTTGAAGACATCTTACTTGATTCTTCTTTTTGCCAGTTTCAACTCGTCACAGCCTTCATCAGCTAACAGGAAATCACAGCTACAAGGTAGTGAGTTGGAGAAGAAAGATGAGACTAAGGCCAAACCTAAGTTCAGACTCTCTAGGGAGACCATCACAAAGTTGCTGCGTGCCATGATACCCTCTTGGAAGTCTTCTGTGCCCTTTTATTTTGGTGTTCAGCTTGTCCTTCTGATTATCCGTGCATTGCTCACATTGAGAGTTGCTTCTCTTGACGGTTGGCTAGTGAGCTCACTTATCAAGAGGAACACCTCCAAGTTTATGAAGCTGTTGCTTCAATGGATGGCGCTAGGCATTCCAGCCGCCCTCACCAACTCGTTACTCGACTTTGTCACGAACCAGCTCTCCTTGAACATCAACAAGAACCTAACCAAAGATCTGATGGAGTTGTACCTTCCTTCCAAGACTAAAAATGACGTTGTTAAGAAGAACCCTAATTACTACAGTTTGATCCATACCCCAACACCAACAAGCGATGGTAAGGTTGAAGACCCAAATCAAAGAATTACCACGGACGTTACTAATCTGGCGTCCTCAATTGCAAGCTTACCAAATCATATTTTAAAGCCGTCTCTTGATCTTGTTTTGTGCTCTTTTGAGCTGGCCAAGAGCGGATCCGCCGAAGGCACGCTAGTGTTGGGTATAGTTGCACACACAACGTCTCTGTTTTTGAAGTTCCTATCACCAAATTTCACCAAGATTGCTATTGAGAAGTCGCGCTTAGAAGGTCTCCTAAGAACTTTACACTCTAGAGTTGTTCTCTTTAGCGAAGAGATTGGCTTTTTGAGAGGCCAACCAAGGGAATTGGATATTTTAGATAGATCATACTACCAATTGGAGAAGTTCATCAACTATGAGATTAGAGCGCGTGCCATTTATGACGCTGCCACCGATTTTATTGTCAAGTACACTTGGGGTGCTGCTGGTTTGGTGCTTTGTGCCACTCCTATCTTTATCAACAAGTTCAGCAACATTGTGGATCATAACACATCCGCTACTTTTATCACCAATCGTCGTTTGTTGTTGTCAGCCTCTTCTTCTTTGGGTATGCTGATTCAATCAAGAAAGGAGGTTCAACAGGTTGCGGGCTATGTCAAGAGAATCTCTGATTTCAAGGAGGCCTTGATTAACGTTGATTCCTCAGTGAGTCAGCAAGTTACGTCTAAGGGTACCATAAAATATGATGATAATGTCATTGAATTTAAGGAAGTTCCATTAGTCACCCCGGCCAATGTCGTTTTGGCTAGCTCTTTGACATTCAGGATTGAACAAGGTGACCATTTATTGATTGCAGGCCCAAACGGTTGTGGTAAGTCGTCTCTTTTCAGAATTTTGGGTGGATTGTGGCCGGTAATCAGTGGTGAACTAACTTTGCCTCACTTTGAGAATGTGTTCTATCTTCCACAAAGAGCGTATTTGAGTAAGTCCTCTTTGAAAGATCAGATCATCTATCCAAGCACAGAATTCAAGCATGAAACCAACAGGGAGTTGATTGAGATTTTGGATGTGTTGGATTTGAAGTTCCTAATGAAGGAAAACTTGAGCATTGAATTGGCCAAGGACCCAATGAGGAACATTCAGAGCATTGATCCATTTGAGACGGTGAGAAACTGGCCTGAAGAGCTGTCCATTGGAGTTCAACAAAGGCTAGCTATGGCCAGGCTATACTACCACAGACCAAAGTTTGCCGTTCTAGACGAGTGTACTAGTGCTGTTTCTCCACAAATGGAGCAAAAGATGTATGCCCATGCCCAGTCTTTGAACATCTCTTTGTTGTCAGTGGCACACAGATCTTCTTTGTGGCACTTCCATAACTACATTTTGAAGTTCAAAGGTGATGGAACTTACTCGTTCACAGAGCTAGATGCTGAAAAGAGACTGAAGTGGGAAGATGAGTTGATCGAATTGAATAAGAAGCTTAGAGAGGTGCCAATTTTAGAGTCTAGATTGAAGGACTTGGAGATTGCTCAGGAGTCTCAAGAGTTCAGAAGAACTCAATCACAGATAAGCTTTGCCAAGCTTCCTGTTGCATCGAATTAGAGAGGGTAGTGATAAGTATGTACCCAGCTATGTTGTCAATGTGTTCATGTCTTATGATTGTTTATAGAGATAGCTTTAGTACTCTCGTTTAGGTTGGATTGGTGTTTGGATGTTTCTTTCTAGCCCTACATTTTCTCCGAATTGTGGTATTCATTGAAAAACGGAAAAAAAATTCATTTCTTTCCTGCTAAATGAACAAACATCGATAACTGGTGCCAGGGTAAGTGAAACTTAAAAAGATCCACCTCGAATGAGTTCAAGTGATGATACCAAGTTTTATGCATAGTTCAACTGATTTATAGCTGAAGAAAAAATAACCATCAATAGTCTTTCGCTCCTATCTGATTTTTTAACTCTAAGAATGGGTCTTACATCTAGCACAAAAGCATCTTAACTAACAAGTTACTAGGATTTATAAAACAATAATTATTTATACTTCTTTTGATATACAGTTTGTTCATTCATGCAATTGGTTTTAAGGCGTACATTCTCACTGGGAACAACTCCTTTGGGAGACCCTTTTGTAATTCGATGGCAATCAACTTGTAGCCAGCCTCCTTGAAGAGCCTTTGGAAGGTCTCGTTGCATCTTGTCACACTCGAGTCTGTCTCATCAAACACATCTTCACCATACGCGTTGTTCTCCTTAACCACAACGGTTCCATTTGGTTGTAGACCCTTCTTGCACCGTATCAAGAACTTTACCAACTCATCGTCGGGCACCTGACCTACACACCACTGACACCAAATGAGCCAATACTTACCATCATCTGGGGCCCAGCCTTGCATTCCCACCTCGTAAATGGTCCCGATCTTCCCCTTCTCACTTAGCGGTGCCAATTCCTTGTGCATCTGCTCAACAAATGGCTTCACTGGTTCCACAAGGTCAATCTTATCACAGAACTTGTGGAGCATATCTCTCGTGATACGACCAATACCAGCACCGATGTCAACAGCGTACTTGATCTCTCCTTCGGCTGGAACCATTCTAGCTTTGAGCTTCCTTAGAAGTGTAGAGGAACCAACGACATCGGCTTTCGGGACAGATGTGCCCTCACCAAAGCCTCCTAGCACACCATCGACAGTGGCAGGGGTAGAGCTCCAGTATTCAATAGCATCATCGTAGTTGATGAGTTTGTTGTGATCTTCTTCTTCAGCCATTTCTTTGGTCGATCAGGGCTCGTAGATTATCCCAAGGCAAGGAGCTCTCTACGAAGAAAATTTGTGCCTAGAGGTATAATATTTGATCTTCCGGATTTCGGATTTAGAGGATTGGAGAAAAAAACAAGCTTGTGATTACATAATATAAAATTCGACGCTCGACGTCGAAACTTTGATAAACTGATTTGGCTGTCGTTTAGCCCTTCCGTCCATCTCTAACAAAATCCAATAGCCTGTTATTAAGTATGAGTGGTTTCCGTCTTGTTGACCTTGCTAAGCCGTTCTTACCTCTGCTCCCAGAGATTGAGCTACCTTATGAGCAGCTCACTTTTGATGACAAGGTTGTGTACACCATTGGCTGTTCAGTCTTATATCTCTTCGCCCAATTGCCTGTGTTTGGGGCTCCGAAGACCATCAACGACCCAATTTCTTTCTTACGTCCGGTCTTTGCTGCTGAGAAGGGCACACTTCTTGAGTTTGGTGTCTTCCCAATCATCTCCAGTGGTTTGGTGCTCCAACTTCTAGCTGGCCTGAAAGTGATCAAGGTCAACCTCGCTACCAGAGCGGATAGAGAGCTCTTTCAAACTTTGCAGAAGCTATTTGCTATTTTCCAATACTTCGTCTTGACCAACTTGCTCATCGCAACTGGATACTTTGGATACTACTTGTCCCTATGGCAAATTGTGTGGATTAACTTCCAACTTGTTGGCACTGGTTTTATTTTCACCTTGGTCTCTGAAGTTATTGACAAGGGTTACGGTTTCGGATCGGGTGCGTTGACGTTTGTTACTGTTAATGTGGCTGCTAACTTTGTGGGCGACTTTGTTGGTATTAACTCTGTGGAGACAACCAGAGGCTCAGAGAGAACTGGTGCCCTAGTAAACCTCATCACTTCCTTCAGATCTAAGCCATTCAAGAATGCGATTGTTGATGCCTTCACCAGACCACACTTGCCAAACCTGACTCAGGTGTATGTCTCCATCGCCACTCTTTTCGCTGCCATTTACTTGCAGAACTTTAGAATTGAGTTGCCAATTAGATCAAACAAGGTCAGATCTGTTGCCAATATCTACCCAATCAGATTGCTATACACTGGTGCCCTTTCTTTGATTTTCTCCTATGTTGTCTTGTTCTACATCAATATTATTGGTTACGCTATTGTGAACCTGATCTTCAAGAACGATTCAGCTCACATTGCTGTAAAGGTTCTTGGCCACTACACTGCCACTGGCTTTAACGCCAACTTGATCATTGAGAAGCCGTCTATCTTGTACTTTTTCAGTCCATCCAGCGGTTTTTTTGCCTCTTTGATTTCTCCTTTGAGAACCTTAAACTTTTTTGTGGTTCTGTTGATCACATCTGCCTGGTTCGCTAACTCGTGGTCTTTGATATCAGGTTCCGCCCCAAAAGACATTGCAACCCAGTTTAAAGAGCAAGGAATCTCCCTTTCTGGACGCAGAGATATTTCCATCTCCAAGGAGCTGCAAAGAGTTATCCCAGTTGCTGCCGTTTCTGGTGCTGCTGTGTTGGCTGGTCTTGCAGAAGTTGGTGAGATCTTTGGCTCCAACGGTAAGGGTGCTGCCGTTGTTGTAGCAGTGGGCACTGCTTTCTCTTTCCTAGAGATCATTGCTTCTGAGTTCCAACAAACCGGTTCCCAGAACTTTGGGTCTTTGCTGGGTGGTTCGTGAAGAGCCTTTCGAAATACCATTGTACAATAGATCACTGAAAAATAAAAAAGTTTAATGGGCCCGAAAGGGTTTGCATGTGGGAACTGCGAAAAGTATAAATGTCCGAAATGTTCATTTTCGGCTGGTTTTAATGACCATAGTTCTCTGATTTATAAGGTGCGATATCTGTAGACAACCCGTCCATTGTTTTCTGTTTTTTTTTCCCCTTCCCACGAGATAATTATACCCCCTAGGTGTTAGGTAAAAGCAGAAAAAACTCAATTCCCTAAATAAATCTATTAGTGTAGATTCAAATCTTCAAAGGACTCGCAGATCTTGCAACATATTCCATTTTGAGGAAAGATTGAAGATACAATTTTCTGTTTTTAGTTGATAATTCTCAGTGTCTGTTGAGAAGATACGGAATGAGGGACAAACATTGAGAACATTCGATTTGAGGGCTTTCATCAAGAAGTATATAAAATCTGAAGATTCTCATTCTTCTGCTATCTCCTCTCTTTCTAAATATAATTAATTTGAAATGAAGACCCCTACTGTTCTTTCTGTGCTAGCCCTCTCTGTTGTTGCCATTGCCCAAGCCCAGGACGCTGACGCTCAGGGCACAAAAAAGCCAACTAAGAAGACCTCAACTTTGGATCCAACTTCTACCGCCTTTGTCACCAGTACCTCTACGGTCCAATCAACCACCACAACAAAGTCGAAGAAACCATCTTCCTCTTCTGTTCTTCCAACCTCTACCTCTACCACAACAAAGTCGAAGAAACCATCCTCCTCTTCAGTTCTTCCAACCTCTACCACAACAAAGTCGAAGAAACCATCTTCTTCTGTTCTTCCAACTTCTACCACAACAAAGTCGAAGAAGCCATCTTCCTCCTCTGTTCTTCCTACCTCTACCAGAACAAAGTCGAAGAAGCCATCTTCCTCTTCTGTTCTTCCAACCTCAACCACCAAGTTCAAGAAGCCAACAGTGCCAACTCTACCAGTCACCCCGGTTAAGCCAATCATACCACAAAACTCCAACATCACCACACCAACAAACCCTAACATCACCACTCCAACCATCCCAGCCCAGTTTGAGGGTTCTGGTAACACTTTGAAGCTCTCTGTTGGCGCTGCTGCCGCTGCTCTTGCCGCATTTTTGATCTAACCGGGTCCAGAGTGGAATCTGAAACAGTCCCAACTGCAATGGGCTGAATTCCTAAACTTCTTATCCTTTAGGGTGCTTGCTCTGGCCTTCTTGATATAGAGTCGGAGCATCTAGTTTTCAGTGTTGTGTTGTCACACTTGAATTAATTTTTTTTTTGGTCCCCCTTTTTTTGTTTTCTTATAATTACAGCTGAAGAACTTTCCTACTAATCACACACTTGAATTGGAATATCAGCCTCGATTCACTATGCTTTAAATAATACAATAAACACTAACACTAATACCCTACAGTAACTTCTCATTGTTGCAGTTTAACATTAATAGTTTTTTCATTTCATTGTCTAAATACTTCTCAGTTTCTAACCAAAGTCATTGAACCGATCTTACTGAACATTCCTGCGCAATGGATCTTCTTTTTGAAGTTATTGAGAATCACGGATTCACTGAGATCATTTGAGCCATAAATAATATGAGCATATGCGTCAATCCGAGCCCCTCCTTTCAGCAACATGTCATTATCAATCTTTAGAAGAATTTTAACCTTGTACTTTTCAGGCCTGCTAAACTCTAAAATCTCTACCTTGAGGCCATCCGTGAAGTCAACTTTGGTAAAGCAGCAAAGATCCAAATAGAAAAGATCATCATGAATCTTCTTCAAAGTCGATGATAGTGACTTCAAACCAGCAATCAGCTCAGGAAGAGACAAATGCTCGTTGTCAGCTAGAAATCGCCTCAAGTACCTTGTTGTAACCTCAGGAAGAGTGGCAGAAAGTTCGACCTGCCTACTGGACAAGTTCATCAAATCAATTGTAACGTCAACGTCTAGTCCAAGTAAGGCTAGCGTCAACCTTGTGCCCTCAAGAGATATGAATTGCAGACCAGAAACCAATTGTAACTTGTCAAAACTTTCTAGAATGCCTCTTAGTCTTTCTCTTGGTTCCTGGCTATATTTTTCAATGAAGGTCTGCTTTTGCACAATTTCCTCCTCCATTGCAGAAATATCGACGACTTGCGGTTCTAACCTTTCAATATCTAATTCCAACTCTCTAAGCTGTGACAAATCGTCTCCATATAGCTCAAGTTCCTGGAGAAGCTGGTGTCTTAGTTCCATCAGATGTTCAGTTTCCCCAGATTCAATTGCCTGTTTCTTGGCCAAGACCTCCTTCATTCGAGCATCCAAAGACAGCTTTTCATTAAATAGAGACTTCTGAAGCTCATTGATTTCGTTTAGTGAATTTTCCAACACTTTGTAATCATCGTTCAAAGAGCCATGATTTATATCCAACCTCGTTACAAGTTCATCTAACAATTTGAATCTCCACGAATACCATGCACATTCTGCCTCCTTGTCTGCATAAGTTTTCATCAATAACAGGCGATCATTCATCTTCTTTTGCTGTATCAGACCATTAGTTTCGTAATAGTCCCGTACTAGTTGGGGGTTCTCCTCAGAAAATTCTTCATTTAAGTTTTCGAAAAGTCTTTTCAACTCCTTCATATTGTTCTGCAACTCATCACAACTGAAGCTATAGAGTTCAAGCCATGGTAATTTAGAGTTCTTAGCCACAATGAAGTCAGCATGACCGATGTTGTCACCATTAGCAACAGGTCTCAAATCCACAGTGAAATCATCATTAACGTTCAAATCATCAAAGAACTCGACGGACAAGTCATTAAGAAACTTCTGAAGAGAAACTGGTTGATACACTTGCTCCAGCTCTTCAATGTGCTCGTGAGATGGAGCCAATGGCACAGTTTCTGTGAAGGACCCAATTTCTGGTCTGCCAGTGTTGATTAGCGAGACTCTTGAGGATCTCAAAGGAGTAAAATTAAGCCTTGGGGTCTCCTGAGATGCAAAACTGGAAAGTTGAGCAACTGGCGCCTCCGAATACTCTTTAATGATTGTAGGCAGTGAGTCGTCTTGTAAATTCAGAAGACTCTTGCGCTTCTTTTTTGGGGTCAATGAATTGAGACGTTCTCTCAAATCGTTTGCAACACTATCTGATTCTGGGTGGAACTTTCTCTTGGACGAGGATGGTGATCCTGTTTCAGAAGTGTGTGATCTCGTTGCCTTTAGTGGTGTTATTTGATGGGAGGCTTTTCTAACGGGTGTCGTGGCTTCTGTGGAGGACATGGAGGATGGCTTTGACACTTCATTCCCCAAACGTCTAATCTCATGACTGGCAATCTCATTTATCGGCTTTGTTATTTCATTATCAGCACATAGCTGAATTTCAACCAATGTTTGTGTTTGATCCCTTTCATCATTCTCCGGGAGTTTGGAAATCATCCCATAAATCTTGGTCTGATCCATAGAGTTCTCGTCATTCTCAACGGGAAGGCTGCAGAAGCTCCCAAGTATCTGGGTTTGATCCATTGTAACATCGTCTTGAGCATTGATTTGCTTGTTCATTAATGTGTTTTGTAAAGTTATTTTGTCTGTGGCACCCTCTGCTAAACCGGTGATGTCCATGTTTTCCTCAATACTGGATTCGTTGCTGGCCTTGGAAAGATCAGGCACCAGAAGGTGCTCAGAAGATTCAATAGAGCTCGTACCCGATTCAGTATGAGGTTTCTTGAAAGTTTGGGTTAGTTCCATTTCAACTGAGGCTTCCTCCTCTTCCTCGTCTTCATCATCGAACAGGGATACTATTGAGCCAAATGCGCTCTGCGAGCTAGACTGACTATGTGTCATTTGAGCACTCTTGCTGCTTTGCGAGAGCTGAGTTGATTGTAACAGAGGCTGTTCCTCGACAGGAAGAGGCAGCAGAATCAGCGGCCCATTTAGTTGAATATTACCCAAGGGTTTTGTCAACTCCATAGTGTTTTCATCCTGGTTTCCACTGATGTTGTCTCTAGATATGCTCATGTCAATCGTCTCAGTGTAGTCATCTCCGTCTTGGTGTATCTTAAAATCTGGTTCATGTCGGTTGGGACTGCCTGGAGAGGAGTAGACATGGCTATCGTCTTCTATTTCCACATCACTGCTATCATACATGATCTCTGCAGCATCATCTTTAACGTGATTAGTTCTAGCAGGTGATGGCTCTGGAGAATAGCGAGATGCCTGTGGCGTGTGAGGTACGAACGCAATAGTTTCTCTCCTTCTAGGTGGTCTTTCCTCCGGCAATGGCTGAATCAAGTCAATTTTGTGGAGGGTTACCTCAGGGGCAAAAGATACACGTCTTCTATAGCTCTTCTTTCCCGCATTAGATGTATCCCTCACGTGAATGTCCCTTAATGGAAGGTGGATTGGATATGAGTTGTTTGGTTGACCGCTGATGCTGATATCTTGGGGCCTCAGGTTCTTCAAAATCCCCTTGCCCAATGAGTCTCGTCTGTTTGGAATCTTGGTCTGTTGGAGATTATCCACGTTCTCTTTGCCATTTGCTGGAGTTGGGCCTCGATTATCATTGCTGTGATGCCCTGGTGACGCCATTACGCTGTTAGAGGTGCTACAGGTTGGCACAGTTAGCTGCTATTTCGCTCTTGAAATATGGTTCGGTGGGCCCTTTGTTTTGATTTTTTTTCTTTGTTGTTTGATTTCGGTGAAAAGTAAACAAAACAACAAAAAATACCCACAATTTCACTAACCGTAGCAACGGGAGAGCATTTTAAAATTTGCGCCTGCCCCAGAGCACCAAAACCAAAGTATCCTCTCGCACATCCACAGCTACTCAGTTTTCCATATCTGGGCTTCTCTTCTACTGCGTTTGAAGGGAATTTCCTGCTCTGGCTGCCACACATCGAGTTTTTTCTCTATTGGTTAGAGTGTGGACCAACCAAGTTTTCAAGTTTTTTTTTTTTTCCCAATGAGATGAGGTTGAAGGTTGTTCAAAACGGCTCAAAAAGCGACGGGTTCTCAGGCCAAAGGTTGCATCCAGATGCCTTCAAATAATAAACTGATTCCACTGGAGCATCATGTTCCAACTATTGCTGTTAAGTTCTACGACGATGAGCTTCTTCTCGCTGGAAACGGTTCGAGTGTGAAGATTTACAATTACAAGACAGGAGAGGTTGTCACCTCCAAACAGGTCTTCAGGAAAAATAAGATCCACGGAATCGCTTTCCACCGAGACACTTTCATCTTCTATGGTTCCAGATCACTCAACATTCTATCGCTAGATCACATCTTGAATGACGATAACCTTGAGTCCAAAGAACAAATGATAAATGATTGGATTATTGCCGCTGAGTTCAGTGCAAATGGATTGGAAATCTTTGTTCTTACTGCTCATAATATCGTATTGAGCATTGATGCATACTCTCAGACTTTGCAATGGGAAAAGTCAGTGTATGGAGAGAAATCCATTCTGTACTCTGGCTCCATCAAGGTTTGCAACAAGTTTGAGGTCTACATTAACGCTGGTACTGTTATGGGTGGTGTTTTGGTGTGGAATCTATACAAAGAGGAGATTGTTCACAGCCTCAGCGGCCATGAAGGATCGATTTTTAACGTTCAGAGCAGCGAGGACAACAAGTATGTTATCAGTTGTTCGGATGACCGTTCCATCAAGCTTTGGGATTTCAAGACTGGTGAATTGTTGTCAACAGCTTGGGGTCATACTGCGCGAATCTGGAAGCTGAGATTTTACCACAATGATCAAGCGGCTGTGAGCGTTTCTGAGGATTTGACAATGAGGACCTGGAAGATTACAGAGGACAATCAGTTGGTGCCTGACCGGACCTACGAGCTTCACTCTGGTAGACATGCTTGGGGTGTTGATATTAACGCTGAGAACACTTTTGCTGCGACTTGTGGTCACGATGGTAGAATCAGAATTGTTGATATCAACCCAAATAAGGTAGAAGAAGAAAGTCAACACTTTGCTTTATCTGATATTGCCATATCCAGTGGTGTTGAGTACACTCTAGCTAAGAAAGAGATAGTTAAGGGCCTGTGGAAATTGCGTACAGGACTAGTTTTGATCACTTCTGAGGGTGCAGTATTCTTTTTGAAGGATTCTAAATGGAAGCTCTTATTTCAGGATTTGAACTTCAGCAATTTTGTCCTTACTAATGGTTACACTGAACAGAACATCGTTTGTTTCACCAATAGTAAAGGTGACACACTAGTTTTGAAATTTGATGAAGCTGGTCAGATCGAAAAAAAAGTGTCAATTCGCACAGAAGTCTCAAAGGTCGTCAATGCTCTGTCCACCGATGATAATAATAAGTTCTACTTATTAATCGAATCACCAAACACTCAGGATAAGATATCTGTTTATCAGTTCAACTCTGACCTCGAGATTATCTCCACTACATTGCTTGAAAAGAGGCCAACTTTCATCACCACAACGTTAGAAATTTACTCAGATATCATGTTAATCGGATATAGACTGAGCTCTTTGGGCATATACAGACTTTCAACAGGCGAGGAATTGAAATTCTTGAAGAAGCTTTCGATCAGTGACACTATCACTTCGATCAACAAGATTTCTCAATCAGGACGCCAACTTCTGTGGTCCGTTACAAACCGTGACGGTTATCATGTTTACATTAAGCTTGATACAGAGTCTCTCGAACTGGACTTCATTCACACGAACAACTCTAGAAAGGGTTTCCTTGAAGGTGCTTTTGAAATCAACAATGAAGTCATAATCTATGGCTTCAAGTCTAGTTATTTCTACATCTACAACGAGTCAAGGCAGTACGAGCTTGCATATGAGAATTGTGGAGGAGCACATAGACTATGGTCGCTGTTCAGAAATGGAGATGGCTTTGAGTTTTACTATATTAGAGATGGCATTTTGACTATTAGAAGCATTCCAGCCCCATCAGTTCCTGAAGTTTTGACTGAAGGTACCCATGGTAGGGAAATCAGAGACATCTCTATTAGACAGTCTCTATACAACGGAAAAGCTCTCTATGTGACTGGTGCGGAGGACACCACTTTGAAACTCTCTACAGTTGATTTGAAGGATGGTTCAGTCAGAAACTACTGGACAGTAAGACAGCATACTTCAGGTTTGCAAAAAGTCAAGTTTCTAAACGATCAATTGATTGCTTCATCTTCAGCAAGAGAGGAGTTCTTCATTTGGGCCGTTGATGAGGAGTTTGAATACCCATTGATTTCTCTCATTGGATCTCTGAAACCATCTTCAGACAACCCAGACTTGAGAATTATGGACTTCGATCATCAGTTCATTTACGATGGTGGCAACGTGGTAGGTGTACTGCTGTCCTTGGTGTATTCCGACTCTGGTATCAAACTATTCTACTTTGACCTCAAGACCAAGTCTTTCACACCTGTTATGGCTGGCTTCTATAAGACTTGTTGTCTATGGGATGTCAAGTTGTTCGTGCAGAACGGTAGATTATTGTTATTGACTGGTGCTACTGATGGCCACTTGGCATTATGGGATATTTCCAAAGAGGTTCTGTTCACTTTTGCGGATGATGGGAGACTACAGTTTGTGCAGGACTTGAGGTTGTCCGAGCTTCCAATTCCACAAACTACAATCTCTATTCACCAAAATGGTATAAAGTCATTTGAAGTTGTTTCTGAATCTGACAGATTTATTGTGGCTACTGGTGGTGACGATAATGGATTGGGAATCACTGAGTTTAAGCTATCGGGTGCAGTCTATGGAGCAAGAGTGTTATCAATGGAGCCAAGCGCCGCTTCCTCCACAATCACATCTGTGTCCTACCTGGAAGGTTACAAATTGCTTGTTGTCTCCGTTGATCAGATCGTAAAACTCTGGAGCTTTGATGGTGGGGAGTTGGAACTTTTAGATTCCCACTACACAACTGTTGCTGACACTGGGTCTTCTGATGTGTTGACACATAATGGAAAGGACTATGCATTAGTTGGTGGCTGCGGCCTGTCTGTTTGGGAGATTAAATAGAGAATTCCGTAAATATGAATATACCAGGGAGTGTGTACATCAGTTGGAGTAGCATTAACAGCGTGCGTGTCATAAGATATATATACAGGGAGGATTTGGATCATGCGAGGTCTCTAACCTTGACGTTGTTTGTGTTTCTTGTTAGTTTTGCAGTAAACATAGACACGACCTTTTCTTCTGACGACATAGCAATCAGTGCACATCTTCTTGACGGCGGTCTTAACCTTGAAACCTCTGGTTAGCATTGGCTGTAGGAAGCTGAACTGTGGACAGGGCTGGGCGGCCATCAATGGCGCTGTGAGAAGGCGAGACGGCTGCGCGCGTGCTGCTAAGAAGGATAATGGGCGGAATAAGGAGTTCATAGTCGGAGCGGCAGGGAATATAGCACAGAGATCGAGCTCTTTTTGAACAATGTTACTCACTTGGACGTGAAGTCAATTTTTTTTTTCTTCCACTGGTTCAGAAGAGTATTGGTAGGAACACTACGCATATATTGGCCTTTTTTTTTGGACACTTGATCAACACCAAGTTAGTGTAAACAAAGCTACAAGAAACCACGCTAAACAGTGTTGATTGGAGTGGTTTGAGGATAAATTAGCCTGATATTCAACAATGGATGACTGGAGTGAAGTATGTGCTGCTTTTTTGCACCCTAGAAATTACGTGACTTGGAACTAACTACAAGTGTCTGCAGTTCACAAGAACACCAGTGATACGGTCCCCTGCTGACCCCAATGCTGTAGCGCCTATGGCCACAGCCTCTACTTTTGATGTACAGAGTGACATTATATGGGTGGGCGACTCTAATGGATTTGTTGCTTCGTACGTCGATAACATGCTGGCTCCTTACACGCGGTTCCATGCGCATGCCAAAGCAGTGAAACAAGTGCTGGCTCATCCGAAGGGAGTGCTCACGACTGATGGCGAGACCATTAGATTGACAAATAGGAGAGGATTAGTGGAACATCTCTACAGCGCGAAGGAGCATCCTGAGCTTACTGATATCCAGAAATTGGCGTACATTACCCCCAATGAGATTTTGGTGGCAACAGGCGCAGTCTTGATCAGGTTCGATATTTCGAAGAATGTGTTGAAGATTGTCATGCCATATACTGCCAGCCTGATACTGATATCATCTAACAAGCGGTACATTGCTCTGGGAAAAGAGAATGGAACGGTTGATATCTTTGACCACATTGATAACAAGATCGTGAAGACCTTCAACTGCCATAGCACCACGCTGTCTGACATGGACTTGAAGGAGCACAGGCTAGCCGTTTGCGGGTTTTCGAAGCGCCATGGAAACTATGTTGCTGATCCAATGGTTCATGTTTATGACTTGAAGACACTCTCCGCTCTTTCTCCAATCCCATTCCCGACAGGCGCTGCCTTTGTTAGACTCCATCCAAAACTTTCCACCTTGGCTATGATATCTTCTGTCTCAGGTCAAATGCAAGTTATTGATACAACAAAACCAGGTAACTTCCAACTGTTCCAGGTGGATAATTGCCCTTCAGTACTATCCTTCGAGCTCTCATCAACTGGTGACTACCTCAGCATCATTGACGGATTTTCTGTTTTACATCTCTGGTGTCATAACCCAGAGCACTCGAGAATGTCAAACAGAGCTCCAATAACATACCCAGATCAAGAGCCGTTACCTTTGATGGAGACTAACATTGAAGAAGAAGAGATTCCTTTGAATTCAGTAGGACTACCGTACTACAAGGACCAGTTGTTATCGTCGTGGCCTAGCCATGTTGTCTTCAGAAGCGCAGGGACGCCAAGCAAGAAGATCGATCCGGAAATCTACAAGAACTCTGAATCCATTGGTAATATTACTGTTGCGGCGTATGATCGGGAGAAATATGGGAGAAGGAATCAACAGAAGAAGTACGTATCCATTGCCAACTCTTCAGATAAGAAGTTCTTAAGTAGTAAGAACAATCAGCTCCATACCAAAAGGAGCAGCAAGAAGAAAGAGATTGACATATTTGAGTATAAAACAGGAGCGTCGAGTGCACCTCCACCAGCATTCAAGAAGCTAGAGATTTTTTACAGCAAGTTTGGGGTTGATGACTTTGACTTTGACTCTTTCAATCAAACCATGTTTGCTGGATTAGAATCCCATGTGGATAACTCTTATACAAACTCTCTTTTACAGCTTTACAGGTTTGTTCCTGAAGTCTTCTCTTTCTTGATTGAAAATTTGTCGATTGAAGATTTTGAGCCAAACTCATTGCTCAGAGAACTTGGATACCTCTATGACATGTTGGTTAAGTCACATGGAAAGAATTTCAGACCAACCAATTTCCAACATGCCCTCTCTAACATTCCCGAGGCCATGGAAGTGGGACTGATTGAGAAGGAAGATGGTACCCACCATGACTCCAATATCCACTCTGACAATGAATCAAAGCTACAACTTTTCAATAGGTTTCTATTCGAGAGGATTTACCAAGATGAAGTCCGCTTGAAGTCTAGTGAAAGTTCTAGCGGTGACCTTCACTTTGACCGGATATTTGGCATTGAGGTTGAAACTACTTTGAGATCTATGCATGGTAACCTAATTGGAAAAGACACACATATAGTGCATACATTGGAAGTTGCATTTATGAGACCGTCGCCTCATCACCCATTGAAGCCAAATCAGTCCATCATCACACATATTGAGGCAAGTTTGAGCCGTATAGAGCAAAAACCATTGATGAATGAGAGAACCGGAAGCTATGAAATGGTGAAGCAGGCACAAGCGGTTACCCAATTACCTCCAGTTCTCTCTATCAGCTTACATCTATCTAATGATGATAAAAAGCAGATTAGAAACATGAAGGACTGGTTGAAGCCAAGATTTCAAACCGGCCTCTCAAAGCAAGGTTTGATCCTAACAGACACAGTGAGAAGCTCTTCATTATCTTCTTCAACATCAGCTGCACCAATTGGATTCTTCAAAGAGTATGAACTTGTGGGATTTGTTGCTGAAATTTCTGGGGATACCGAGAAAGATAAGCATTTGGTGACTTTTGTTCAGATTGAGGATGAGCTGACTCATAACAAAATCTGGCATTTGTTCAATGATTTCCTGGTTATTGAGATACCTGAATCAGAGGTTCTGAACCTCTCATACTGGTGGAAAACTCCTGTGACGTTGGTCTACAGGGATGTCGCCTACCCCTCCAAATTCAATGAGCTGTCCTGGAAAATTGGATTGAACGATGAGATCCTGTACCGTGATCACTTTGCCGGTGCCATCAGAGAATCCACCAAGATTGAGTATGAGCTCTTGACAAGAGCTGAGGCTCCGCAGCCAGGGTCACTTGTCGCGATAGATACTGAATTTGTCATCATCGAACAAGAGCAGTTTGAGATAAAGTCCAATGGTGCCCGTTTGCTACTGAAGCCAAGCACTCATGCGTTAGCCCGTGTATCTATTTTGAGAGGCACTGAAGGAGACAAGTTTGGTGTTCCTTTCATTGACGACTACGTTGTTGTGAAGGAATCGGTTCAGGACTATCTCACCTCCTACAGCGGTATCGAGCCTGGCGACCTAGATCCTGACACGAGTGATAAGCCACTAGTGACCAGGGAGGTTGCGTACAGAAAGATCTGGCTGTTATTGAACTTAGGCTGTGTGTTTGTGGGTCACGGATTGACGAAAGATTTCAGAACTATCAACATTTGTGTTCCAAAGGCTCAGATTAGAGATACTTCTGTCTTCTTCTACAAGGGTCAGAGAATTCTATCACTACGATTTTTGGCCTACATATTGTTGGAGAAGGAGGTACAATTGGGTAACCATGACTCCATTGAGGATGCAATGACTGCCTTGCTGATATATAAGGAGTATGAGAGGCTGAAGGAGGCTGGAATATTCGAAGAGGTGTTGGAGTACATTTATCGTGAGGGTCAGGCTATGAAGTTCAAGCCCCCATCAGAGAACTGAGTTATTCTTTCCCCTCCGAAACGTAAATTAAACTCGTAGGCTCTTTTGCCGGTGTAGGTTGTAAAACTATCTTGGATTGTTGCTTATATCCCATAGATTCCCTCCTCGGTTGACACCCAGAAGGTTCCTCGTCTCGTATATAGACTTTTCAAAGACACCTCGTTTAAAAAAGAAACCTAAACGAGCCTGCTCGTATTCAAGAAGAAATGAAAAACGCGAAAAAGGAGAATTTGAAGGATAAAAAAGGAAAAAGCCGCCAGCTTTAATCCAGACAATTAGAGCCTTGGGAAGAATAATAGAGAGCCATCTATCATGAGCGCTGTTCTTCGCACACTCCCAGCTGTTATACAGCTACCAGCCAATGCCACTTTTCTTGAGAACTATGCCGTGTTGAATTCCCTTCCAACCGATGGTGATATTCAACTCTCTATTATTGAGAAGGCATGGGCTTCCTATTACCTCTATTTCAATAATGACATTATGGCCACTGGTTTGATGCTCTTTTTACTCCATGAGTTGATGTACTTTGGTCGCTGTCTGCCTTGGTTCATTATCGATTCGATTCCATACTTTAGAAAGTATAAGATCCAGCCAACAAAGATCCCATCGGTAAGTGAGCAGTGGGAGTGTCTCAAGTCTGTTTTGACCTCTCACTTCCTTGTTGAGGCTTTCCCAATCTGGTTCTTCCACCCAGTCTGTGACATGGTTGGTATCCAGTACCAAGTTCCCTTCCCTTCATATAGCAAAATGTTCCTACACTTGGTAGTGTTTTTTGTCCTCGAAGATGCCTGGCACTACGCCTTCCACAGAGGCTTACACTATGGTGTCTTCTACAAGTACATTCACAAGCAGCACCATCGTTACGCAGCTCCATTCGGTCTGACAGCTGAGTACGCTCATCCTGTCGAGGTTGCCTTGTTGGGTTTGGGAACTGTTGGTATTCCAATTGCTTGGGCTGCTTTGACTGGCGACTTGCACTTGTTCACTGTGTGTCTATGGATCTGCCTAAGATTATTCCAAGCAATTGATGCTCACTCTGGATATGAGTTTCCATGGTCCCTGCACCACTTTTTGCCTTTCTGGGCAGGTGCCGACCACCACGACTTGCACCACCATTACTTCATTGGTAACTACGCCTCTTCTTTCAGATGGCTTGATTTCACCTTGGACTCTGAGGCTGGTCCAGATGCTAAGTTGGAGAGAGAAGAGAGAATGAAGAGAAAGAACGAGTCCAAGAAATTGAAATAGAGGTTCAAGGACCCGGGTTTGAATATTCGAATTACATCATTGCACACATATGAAAGATTTTTGTATAGATAGACTTCATGGGCTTATTGTACGAGTCTGTTAACCTTGTTTACCTAGACCTTTCTTTTGGTCTTGTGTTCGTAGATGCTCTCCTTTCTTTTCTTTCTGATCAAAGAGAATATGTGTCGATTGGATACAGCGAGTCTTGATATATTCTTCAATAAAAAGGGTTTTCTGTTCCATGATTAGGGCCGAAAGAGGTTTTTGCTACATAAAAGAAACTACTGGAGTCCTCAAGATCTATCATTTTATGAACTGGCTATAAATCTTTTGACCCAAATGTCAGAACAATTGTTTTAGTACTACACTTCTCTTTCCTCGGTGTTACTTTCCAAATATGGACCTGGCAAATACTTCACCGGAAAACTTCGGCAGGAACCAGCTACTAGACGGTTCGATTAGTCTTTCGCCGGAAAAACTCTTTGCGCCACACAACGTTTTTTTCGTGACACTCGATATTTTGAAAACTTCGCCGTTTGAGAAGTCGGAAAAGTTTGTAAATGGCTGTGAGTGTGGCACATTCCATTGAAATGCCACATAGTTTGGGCTGTTAATAAAGATTATAGTTGACTGAATGTATGGCGCAAATCAAATAAACTTATCAAATCAATCCCGGCTTCGAGCTTGACAGCACCTAGTCGTTTCAAATGTGGATTTCATTTGATCACTAAGATGTGTGGCGAAACACGCCACAGGAATTTGCGAGTGGCTGACAATTCACGAGAGAGATGCAAAATATTTTTTTGAGAATTGGAGATGGATTCAATACTAGAACTTAACTTTATCGTTGGACATATTCCAGAAAAGCGAACCCACAAGATGAGCTCGTACGAAGGGAAAGGTGTATTCGAGAAGTCAGAGGCCAACAGCACCTCCATATCAGAGGAGCCAACAAGCAGTTCACTGCTCTTGAAAGATTGGACTCTTACTCAACGCCTGGTGCACTCCTTTAAGAGACATGAAGTGGTCATTTCCAAGAATGTTGACCTTATGGACGAGTACACCAGGAGAAACCACATTCTGGCAATCCAGCCCGTCAAGAGAGGCGCACTGAAGTCCAGGCATTTGCAAATGATTGCGATTGGTGGTACTATTGGTACTGGTTTGTTCATTGGTCTAGGATACGCATTATCTCATGGACCAGGCGCAGCACTGATTGGGTTCATGATTGTGGGTGCAGGAATCTTCTGTGTTGTGCAGGCCGGTGCTGAGATGCAAGCCTTTGTTCCCATCTCCGGCTCCTTTGCTGCTCATGTCACCAGATTTGTTGACCCGGCGTTGGGATTTACCATCTCTTCGAACTATGCCCTCTCGTGGTTAATTTCTTTCCCTTCAGAATTGATCGGTGCCTCAATGACGGTATCATATTGGACAACTATCAATCCTGTGGCTTGGATAGGTTTGTTTTGGATGTTTATTGTTTCCTTGAACTTATTGGGGGTGAGAGCGTACGGTGAATCTGAGTTCATAATGTCCATCATTAAAATCTGTGCAGTCTTCATCTTTATCATTGTGGGTATCATCTTGATTTGCGGTGGTGGACCAAACAATACCAGGGGATATCTTGGTGCTCGTTATTGGCATGACCCAGGTGCGTTTGTCAACCCTATTCTTAAGTCCATCTGTTCAACTTTGATTTCTGCCGGCTTTTCCTTTGGTGGTACCGAACTGGCTATTCTCTCCTCAGAGTCCGGAGTGAAGGCCATTAGAAGAGCAAGCAAACAGGTGTTTTGGAGAATATCTCTTTTTTATATCACCACCATTGTTGTCATCTCTTGTTTGGTGCCATACAATGACGAGAGGCTTCTGGGTGGTAGCTCTTCTGAGGATATCAGTGCATCACCATTCGTTATTGCCCTAAGCAATACCGGTGCGTTTGGGGACAGATTCTCTCATTTCATGAACGCGATCATTCTTGTCTCTGTATTATCGGTGGCAAATTCTTGTGTCTTTGCATCTTCAAGAGTTATCCAGGCACTTGGTGCCTCTGGCCAGCTTCCGGACATTTTCGCATACATTGACAACGAGGGTCGTCCGTTGGTTGGGATTTTGGTGTCTGCCATCTTTGGCTTATTAGCCTTCATTGTCGCGAGTTCCAGCCAAGAAACTGTTTTCACATGGTTCTTCTCCTTGTGTTCGATCAGTGCGTTCTTCACTTGGTTGTCCATTTGCCTCACACACATAAGGTTTAGGCTTGGGTTCAGCAAGCAAGGTAGAAGTCTGGACGAACTTCCCCACAAGGCTCCACTGGGAATATACGGGTCATATTTTGGTGTTTTGGTTTTTGCCATTGTCATTATTGGAGAGATTTGGATCTCTATCTGGCCTCTTGGTTCCCCAGCTAGTGTTAAGACCTTCTTCCAAAACTGTCTCAGCATTCCACTGATGCTAGTAGTGTTTTTCTTTTACAAGATCTTCACACGCAGCTTCTTCAAGAAGTGGTGGATTTCAAGAGAAGATATTGACCTGACGACAGGGAGACGATACGATGATCTCGTGTTGTTGTACAGGGAGAGAGAAGACGAGGCTAGGATTCTCGCATCAAAACCATTATACTATAGATTCTATAAATTCTTGTGTTAATTAAATGAATCATGATTTGCTGTTGGAAGTTGAACAGGGAATGTAGCCATTCGCGTTAAGAGTTGTCTTGGAAATAGAATTGTACCCCTTGGCTTTTCGTATATAACCAATTCGAAGATTTTACTCTCTACATGGAAATTTCCCCATTGGTGCATTTACAGTGCTTTTTTTTTTTTTTTTTTTTTTTACTTTCCCACATTTTTGTCTCCTAGGTAAGGCAAAGCTTTCTCCTCTCCCTCGCCCAAGAAAGAAACACACACATACACACCTCCTACCCAGTTATGCCATCCCTACGAAGCACACGAAGTAATCAGCCCATTAAACCAGAAGGTGGGTCCCAGGATGACTTTGATGAGGAAGGAGCAGAGCAATTAGAAGCTGTTGCGGAGGAGTACGATGAAGGGGAGCAAATAGACGAAGAAGAAGCGGAGACACGATGCCTCTGCGGCCAGATGGACCCGCCGGATGAAGGAGGACTGTTCATTGAATGTGAGAAGTGTAACGTGTGGCAGCATGGCTACTGTGTGTCGATTGGCGAAACAGACCTGCCTGAAAAGTACTGGTGTGAGAAGTGCAGACCAGACTTGCACAAGATCATTGTCACTTCAGAGGGCCGCATGAGTTGCTACTTGCCATGTTCTAAGCCTGAGGTTGCATCTTCTTCGTCAAAAAGATCCCGGAAGAGAGCAGCCTCACAAAATCAGCAGTATGATGATGATGAGGATGAGGAGGAGACACAAAAGAAAAGAAAGGAACGTGCAACTTTCAACTCGAGAGAGGATGCCCGTTATGAGGCCCTCATTCAGCGAGTGATGGAGGAGAGTAAGAAAGAGGCTCAAACGGAGGATGGCTCTGGAGAAGATGATCACAAGCCAAACAGCAATAGCAGTAGTGGTCGCAATTCACGGAGTAGTAGACGCAGAGTTGCTTCTATTGACCAAGAGGAAAACACATCCTCTTCAACCAACAACTCCAAAGTGGTGTCACATGAGCCAAGACCAAGCAAAGAAGATGAAGTGAAAAAAGAGAAGGAGTCTGACACTAATGACTCTGGTGCAGCGGGCAATTCCACTTCAATTTCCAAAGTCAAGAAGACGACAAAGAGACCAAGAAAGCCTGCTGCGTCCAAGCTTAAGTCCGAGAAGGATGCTACGTCTATTGACTTCAACAAGCCAACCAAGCCACGCTTGCCACAACAACGTGCTACAATCAATGAGATGGGCCGCCGCGTTGCTGCCATTCTCGAATTTATTGGACGGACTCAGGTGGATATTGCCAATGAACAGAAAGAAGAGGAGGAATTGAGCAAGTTTGTTGAGGATGAAGTGGACAAGAAAAACATTTCTACCTTGTTCAAGAACTATAATGGCAGTTTGACCCTAATGGAAGGACTAACGAGAAAATTGTTACTATGGGAGGAAAAGTTTGGACAAGAGAATCATAGATGAGACAGCATTGCGAAGACACTTTTTCTAAGATGTTGATTTGTAGAGGACTTCCTCCTGACAGCATGTATTGTGTGGCTTACCCTAAACTCTATCCCTTAATCTTCCCTCAGCAGTTGGCTTAGGCCACTTCTCACCAGCAAGTTCAATCTCCTTGATGAAACCCTTGGTGCTATGTATTGTGGTGCCTCCAAGAATGATACGCGTGCTTTTGTGTTCCTTGTTCCACTGTGACACAACACGACCCTCTTCATAAGTCACCCCACCAACAACAAATACAATCACATCCTGAGCTTTCTCCAACTCAACGTTACGGTACTCTGAGCCGTATGGGGACAAGACAGGGTATGCTTTATCAGTAAGTTTACCTTTTGTCACTTTATCCAGTATGGTGGACACGCGCGGTGAATGCTGCATGTAAATGTTTTCGGTTCCCCTGTGGTTCAGACCAGAAATCAAATTTGTGGTGGCCTTGTCAAAGATGGATTGCTCTGCATCAAGGCGTTGACGGACACCTGCAAGACGCAAGAGATAGTCAACGACTGCAATCTTGTACAGTGCAATGCCTTGATCTTTGAGGATGCCCTTGAGTTTGAGTAGTTGGTTGTTGGAGTTTGTTTCGTACCGCAGAGCATACAGGCTGACTAGACGGAGTTTAGCATCCTCTGTCAATGCTGGTTTTTTGGCACCACTAGCATCCGGTTGGTTCAGCAGAAGTGATTCAAGTTCTGCATAGTGTGTGCTGTGAGAATCATGAGAGGACATGTTTTGCTCTAGTTCAGATACCTCCCATAGACGATCAAGGTTAATTCTCTTGTCCAGTTCAGACGCTAGCGTCATATGCTTTGAGACATTTCCTGACAGTTTCTTAAACTCTGGGAACTCTTCAATGAACTTTTTCATGTCATCTATGGATTCAATCTTTTTGGTTGAGTTGGTTTTACTCTTGTACTGGAAGACATAATCCTTGATCTTATCTGACAAGTCACCAAAGTTTAGATACATGGACTCTGCAAAAAATTGGTCTTGTTTTGAAGAGAGCGTAATTTTTCTTAGTTCTTCAGGGATGGGTGTAATGGATTCAGTGAGGTCAACGATTGAGTTTTCAATACCAATGAGTTCATTAACCATTGACTGATAAGTCCATGGAATCAACAGTGGAGTTATCGGATCGTTCTTTCTATCAAGGATCAGGAGTTGTGGAGGGGTGTCTTTCATTCTAAAGTCAAACAGTGAGGCATTTGTTTTTTCGATATTGTACATCAAATCCTTTGACAATTTTGCACACATCTTGGAGTTAGCCTCATAGCGAATGACCGGCTTGGTCTTGAGCGAGAGAAGGAGCGACACTAGCCCACTGACAGTAGCATTAAGTGCTGAGCCACCCCATGCGTCAAGCTGGTCTGTGTAGATGTGCTGGATGTTCAACGAGAAGAGGTCTTTGTTGATGGTGAGGTAGTCCTGAAACACCTCTTCTACTTTAGTGACCACCTCGAGGTCATCACTCTCAGCAAGTCTTTCTAATTGAGATTTAGCCACAGTGTTGCTAAAATAAAGTTCGTAGGATGAGTACTTTGGCTCTCTCAACTCTGTTAGTAAGTGGTTGATGCTGTCGTCAGTTGGTTTGAGGTAGCAAACACACTTCAAATGGCGCATAACATCACGGTTGTGGTTGTCCAGACGAGCGATTAGAAAGATGTCATTCTGGAGGAGTTCGCTCTGGGTGGAGTTCAGAGACAATGTCGCTGTAGTGTCCTTGTCCAGAAGGAGCACCTTGATTTTGGAACCCGGTAACAGCGAGTTCTGGAAGGAGTACCTTGGACCATTTCCAGTTGAGGTTGAGGTGTTGTTGCTGTTGTTGTTGCTGTTGGTAGTGGAGCTGGGGGAGCCCACAATTCGCTCTGTGTATGTGTCGCCAGCTGCGAAGAGATCCATTTCTGTGGTTGGGAGTATCTGATGGCAAAATAACCTGCCACTTCATTTTCGTGAAAACATCAACACTTTTCTGGAATTGAGGAGTTGTTTAGTTGGAGACAAAAGTAGGTCCGGGAATCATCAAAAGCATTGAGGCTAGCCCCACAGAAGAACAAATATCACTCACATCCTATTACAAGCTCTCTCCACAAGAAATGCCCCTGTCCAGACAGCCCGAAGGGAAGAAGAAACAGTTCTTGGCCACCCGCAAGTCTCACTCACGCTCAGCGTCCATCGGCAGAAATCTGAATAAGCTGGGAAAGAACTCTTCTGAAGAACAGCTCCATGGTACACAGCTCAACAGGTCTAAGTCCACTGACGCGATGGTCAGAAGAAACCGCAGTCTGACAAAGCTAACTGCGATGCATCCATTGAGAAGAGCGGAGTCACAGCAGTATGTGCCGACCACAGCTACGATCAAGAAGGGAGTTATCGAACTCGCAAGAGATGAAAGTGAGAGTGAGACTGAAGATGTTGATCAAGAAGAGATTGTTGAAGAAGTTGAACAGTTTAGTGAAGATGAAGGCGAAGAGCCTCAGAGGGAAGAGCCCAAGGTGCTCAGCTACAAGGCTCCTTCACAGTTCAGCCATACTGGAACCTCTTTCAACCCAAATGAAAGCATGCCAAATAAAGAAGAACCGGTCGAATATGCAGCACAAGAACTTCCAACCACAACCCCTCAATCATCTCCACCTAAGGAAGACGATGTAAAGTTATCCAAGATTACTGAAAAGCTCAAACTTGAAGACCCCTCACATACAACTAGAAAAGACTCGAAACCAGAACCCCCTCACAAAAAAGCACCTCAACACGAATCACAACTGTCGAAGAACGACCTAACTGATTACTATGCCAATATGATTCTCTCACAGTCCACTGGTGTTGTACGAGCATTTGGCGACCAGCCATTTCAGAATTCTCTTTTGAATCTAAACCATCAGAACCAAGCTCAGTTACAAGCTCAGTTGAAATACATTCACTCAAATGATCGCATATCTGCAGCACCAAGCAACTCCAAATCATCGTCAAATTCACTTCGTCAGTTCACCATTAACAACCAAGCTAAATTGGGCACTTCACATGAATCATCTATTTTGTCATTCAAAGCCCAAGGCCCGGGGCTCTCTATGACTCAGATGCCCGCTCATGACTCTGGGAATTCCACTCCAAATAACTTCAACGCGTTCATAAGACCTGGTAATGCCAATATTGAAACGAGAACACAGCAGAGACTATGGCTACAAAGGGAAAGTTCATTGCTGGATCTATCGATGCTGAACAGCACCAATCCTCAGATCCGTCGTGAGTTTGAACGTATTTCAAGGGAGTTTGTTAATGCTAGAAGATTTGAGAATCCAATCATCGACTCCGTCAAGAGAATAACCATTGAGAATAACCGTGGAAACCACGAGAGCAACACCCAGTTGAACAACAAGAAGGTTGAGAAACTTAAGAAGGTCAACACTGAGGCGATACAGAATGAATTGCTGAAGTTGTGGTTTGCCAGTGACACCCCATCTGCGAATGGACCAAGTCACCTGTTGAATCACCATAGGTACCAACAACAACAACTGAACCAACAGCAATTGAATGGAAGGTTACTTGTGAATAAACCACAAGACTTTGGGTCAATTGCCAATGGCAACTCAGTGCGCAGCGTAGCACCAACCACTAGGGCCGTGGATAGGGCAAATGAGTCAAGGGGTAGTAGAATCGATCTGAGCGCAGGAAGAGGTGTTGAGGTGAATACAGACAGATAGCACTTTAGAATAAATTGCATTCTAACTTTCCATGGTGAGTATGGTATACCCTGTAAGCGTTTTGATATTTTCATTAAGGACCTACAATACATTAGAGATTTCTGCGCATTTCAACAATCAGCGCTGCTTTATGGTAGAAGATTCAGGAATCAAGGACCGAGAAGACCCGGTGCCTCAAATTTGGGGGTTCAAACCTCAGACCTACATCTTGAACTTTGAACGATATCACCGCTTTAATATGGAGTTGACGGTGGTCAAAAGCCTGTGGCTAAAATGTCTCCCAGGAGGCGGAGCTTGAAGTTACACTTACCTTTTAGGGTCGAAGCGGGGGGTGGGGTACACCTACTATCTACTATAGACATGGCAACGGATAGCTTTTATCCGCGGATATCCGCATCCGTATCCACTTTTGGCGGATAACGGATAACCATCTGGTGCCCTCCATAGTTAAGAACTATCCGTCAGGGTATACACGCATAATGTTTCTACTACATGTTTGAATGGTGAAAATTCTAACATCTGTTTTTCAGATTTCAATTCAATTTAACGTATATTATACGTGTTGAAAAACGGCGGCTCTGCCGTCGCTACAACAGTACTTTCTTATAGAATAAAAAACATTGATTATAATCTTGGAATGGTGAGCTATGTATCATACTCAATCATATAAATAAGCAATATAGAATACTATTTAGTTTACTCCATAGTCAAAGAGATCCAGATTCCGCTAAATTCAAGATACCAACGATTATGTTAATAGTTGTTAATCTGCAGACAAAGTTTCTCAAGCAAAGATGGATTTGTCTTCAACAAGATTAAAGACCGTATCGTCTCAGGTGACAATCTCTGTCTTCGGTAAGATAGAATGGCTCTTGAAATGCTAAATAGTCTCTCCGTCGATGTAGAGGTTACTGGGACAGTGAGCACAATCTTGGAAAGCAAGAATAGCTTTGGGTATACACATGATTGGTCTTTCCAGTATCTTAAGATATCAAAGCCCTTCGAGCTCTGATAAACCCAAGATTCTTTTTGCCTCAACAGTGGTTCAGAGATGTACGCATCAAACTCCTCCAGTAGTGTTAATTTTCTTTCATAATGTTCATTTTCCGAATCATAGTCGTCGAACATCAATCCAGCCAACTCACCATAGCACTCGTCATCTCTACCAGACGTATTGATATCTCGACGCCTCGAGCGGGGTCCGGGAGGTCCAAACAGAGTTAAGTCAAATATTGAAATCACCTGTCTTATATCTGTCATCACATTGTCAGTTGCTGTTGCGATGTGATCCTGTAGTAGCTTGCACTTTTTCCTTGGGTCCAAAATTGAAGCAATGTGTATCAGGTCATTTTCGTCATAGAGCTCATAGTACTTCTGCAGCTTATTGCGGGCTTTTTCAATTGCCGGTTTCAAAGGCCTGATGTTGAAAAGTTTAATCTGTTCAACGAAAGAAGCGTTGTTTGTGTATCTCTTAACAAATTTTCTTTCTTTCTCTGAGATTTCTGTACCATTACATAGGTCTAGCAGAACATTGAAGAAATCCGTCAACCGGTAGCAAGTGGAAAGCGTTTCATTGAGTAGGGGTACCTTCATTGAAAACAGCTTTGTCAAGCTGTTCAGCGGAGAAAGTAAAAGAATGGCTGAGTTGATAACCTTCCACTCCTCTTCACTGATTGACAGCTGGTTCAAAGCATTCATCGTTGCATCTGGAATATGTCCAATATTATCTAGAACAGTTCTGGATTCTTCACTAGTGTCAAAAAAATGAACAAACCTTCCCATATCCTTGGTGCAGTTAAAAAAGAGATCAATTTGCAATTTTCTTTTCTGTAAGAATGATAATAATTCAAAGGTAGAGTTCCAGCGTGTTTTAACATCTAATGGAGGTAATATGTTACCCATATTGATAGCCTCATCCTTACCACTTCTTTTTAATCCACATAACAAAAAGAATTTACCCAAAGAATTGATGCTCTTCAAAGCAACAGCTAGTTTCTGGCATTTTCGGATTGTATTACTTTCTTCGGTCTCTGCGTCGTCTTCCCAATTGGATAGTGGATTAATGAGAAACCCTTCACTATCAATTTCATGCTGTTCGCCCTCTTCAGGTTCTTCTATGGTGGCATCTAAGTTAAAACTTGGTTCTCTTTCACGATCAATATCTATAGAGGCGACTCCAGTTACGGTATCCAGGAAGGCCTTGCTTACCAAGTTCAAAACATGGTTCAGACAAGGCGCACAATTGGAAGCATCGAATTGTCCGCTTATTAGGCCCAATTTTGGGTGTTCATATGTTCTATTGACGACTTCACAATAATTAGCAAGACTTTGCTCCAGCTTTCTCAGAGCGGCAAGATTGTTTGAGGCACTATCGCCCGTAACAGAACATATTTTTTCAGTGATACCCAGTTGTGAGAATATCTTTAGCAGTTCCTTGCATATGGTTTCACCAGTGTGTCGCTCAAGAGAAATTTCTGTGAAGCCAATTGTGCGTTCTGTGTATTCCCCTTCTTTCGAGTAGAAATGAGCCAAGACACCTATGAAT